>CM068744.1:77059031-77467291 GCA_035084275.1 Hydrolagus colliei | reverse complement strand
ATGAGTGCTCTAACCACTAATCTAATAGGACCCCAAAGGCGCACTCTGAGACGCTACCATGGAGGGTGCTATGTAAGTGCAAGTTGTTGTTGTTACAAGTTGTTTTTGTTAATATCTGGTCCTAATTTATCATTTGGGAATACAACATCCTATAAGAAAACCAAAAAGCCACCCCACCACACACAAATTCTTATTCTTTAAATCAGTGCGAGAGAAAATTGTTTGCTTTGCAGACTTAAATGTGTATATTTCCTATATGTCCATCAATAGTTGAAAATAAATTTTAAAAAGTCACTGTTGCTTAATATAGCTTCCAATTCTTCCACTGTGCCTATAGTCACAAGATTGGTTTTAGAATCTCAGAAAGGTCATAGCTGAGAAGTCATCAATCCTGCAAGTCCTCACAATAGTAAAGCCTTGAGGCATGTACTATTTATGAAACGATCGATGTTACAACAGTGGCTGTAAACCATGGATTAGCTGCACCCATTAGCTTTCACATTACCTCATGACTGAAGCATACCCAACACCGTATATTATTTCCCTTGATGGACTATGAAGCTTTTAAGATATTTCCATTTATGGAACACGAAGATAACAAGCTTAAGTCCCATCTGCTACTACCTATACTGGTAATTAACATGCTGTTCTTGAATATGCCCTTATTTAAAAAAAAATATCAGAACTGGAGTGGGCCATTCAGCAAATAAATGACAAATACAGTAAAAGCCTGTTTATCTGGCACCCGATCAACCATAACTTCCGTATAACCAGCATCGGAAAAAAAAAGGTCTGCATTCGATTAACCGGAATTTATCCGGAAAAATGCATTGGAAATTATTTTATTTTTTTTTGCGTTTTCAGCCGAACGTCCGGCAGGCGCTTTAACCGGATTGGCCAGGTCCCTAGGGTGCTGGATAAATGGGCTTTTACTGTAATTCCATTTCCCTGTCTTTTCTCCATTTCTGGCCACAAAATATACAGTCTTTACATTACGTGCACAACTTTACATTATATTCTAATGAAGTGCTTTAAGACACCTCAACATTATTATTATTCTCTTAACTAAAATGTCCACCTCCCCTGAACTCCTCAATCAAATCTAGTTTTCGGGAACTCCATCCTTGCTGGCCTCCCAAATCTTCCCTTCACAAGCTGCAGCTCATTCCTCTCCTGCACAAGGCTCCGCAATCCCATTACCCCTACCCTGACCCGGCTCCACTGGCTCCCCATTCCTCAGCGAATCAAATTCAAGATCCTCGTCTTCACTTTCAAGACCCTCTACAGTCTTGCCCCCTCCTACCTATCTGACCTGCTGACCCCCATTCAACCGGTAAGCTCCCTCCGTTCAGCAGGCTCCAGGTCTCCTGCCCGACCATCAGTGGCCAGTCTTTCAACCTCTCTGCCCCTAAGCTTTGGAACTCCATCCATTCACCTTGCTCCCTCCCTTCCTCCTTCAAGACCAGTCTCAAGACCTTCCTCTTCAACCGCGCCTTCAACCCTATACTACCTCTCTGGCCTCTGTCATCCCAATCCTGCCGATAGTAGGGTCAGTCGATATGGAAATTTTCCAATTTAGATATATCAATGGGCTCATATTGAGATATACCGATATATCGATATTTTCGGGGTTTTCGTACTGCGCATGCGCGTGCATTCAGGGGTGCGCGCGCATTCGGAGGTACGCGCGCATTCGGGGCCTATCGCCTCAGGAGGTAAATATCTCTCTCTCTCTCGGTGTCTCTCACACTCACTCTCTCCATCTCTGTGTTTTTCTGTCTGTGTCTCTGTGTCTCTCTCCTTTCTCACATCCCCCCCATCTCTCTCTCTCTCCCTCTCTCTATCTATCTGTCTATCTATCTGTATATTATCACATTCCCCCCCGTCTCCCCCCTCCCGTCTGTTCCCCACCCCCACCGCCGCCGTCCCTCTCTCCCCCCCTCTGCCGTCTCTCTCCCCCCCCGCCGTCTCTCTCACCCCTCCACCCCTTGTACACCTGTATATTGTATTCGAGGACTACTGTAAATACCCGCGTATAAGGCGCACCCCCCACTTTTGACCTTTTCTTGGTGAAAAAAAACGGAAACAATTTCGATGATATTGCCGGCAGAAAGCAGGGAGGTAGGAGAGACAGGTAGGGAGGGAGAGAGTGAGGCAGGCAGGCAGGGCAGGCAGGCAGGCAGGAAGGGAGGGAGGGAGGGAAGGAGGGAGGGAGGGAGAGAGGCAGGCAGGCAGCCAGGGAGTGAGGGAGAGAGAGAGGGAGGCAGGGAGGGAGGCAGGCAGCAGGGAGGGAGGGAGGGAGGGAGAGAGAGGCAGGCAGGGAGGGAGGGAGAGGGAGGCAGGGAGGGAGGGAGGGAGGGAGGGAGGGAGGGAGGGAGAGAGGCAGGGAAGGGGGGAGGGAGACAGGGAGAGAAAGAGAGGCAGGGAGGGAGGGAGGGAGGGAGGGAGGGAGGGAGGGAGGGAGGGAGGGAGGGAGGGAGGGAGGGAGGGAGGGAGGCAGGCAGGCAGGCAGGCAGGCAGGGAGGGAGGGAGGGAGAGGCAGGCGGGCAGGGAGGGAGGGAGGCAGGCAGGCAGGCAGGCAGGGAGGGAGGGAGGGAGAGGCAGGCGGGCAGGGAGGGAGGGAGGCAGGCAGGCAAGGAGGGAGGGAGGGAGGGAGAGGCAGGAGAGGGAGGGAGGGAGAGTCAGGAGAGGGAGGCAGACTGGGTTTGGCAGAAGGCAGGCAGCAGGCACGGCACTGAAGTTCGCTGCTGCTGCCCGGGCGGCCGAGGCCGAAGCCCTCTCACCCGCTCCTGTTTACCGTATTTCCGAGGCTCAAAATTTCTTGTACCTGCGTATAGGGCGCACCCCCAACTTTCGAGATCTTCCGACGTGAAAAAAAAGTGCACCTTATACGCGGGTATTTACGGTATGAATACAATATGGCGGCTTGCACCTCGGTCTGTGCATTGTGTATAGAGATGAGCATTCTGGGTCTTGTAGTTCAGTGTGCGCGCATTCCGATTTTTTGATATATCGATATTTTGAAAATGTCTATAACGGCATATCAATATGAAAATTATATCGGATATAACCGATATATCGATATATCGCCGGACCCTAGCGAATAGCTTTCCGCCAATCAGCTAACAACTTGGTTCCTACTTATTTCTAGGTAAACAGTAATAATCCCTCCAAAAAAAGGATCAACTGGCCACCCTGTTTTGCCCCCCACCCACCCAATACACAGTCAATCCACTTGATAATAGGGTCCGGCGATATATCGATATATCGCTAAAACCGATATAATTTTCATATCGATACGCCGATATAGGCATTTCAAAAATATCGATCAATCGAAAAGGGAAAAAATCGGAATGCGCGCACACTGAACTACAAGACCCAGAATACTCATCTCTATACACAATGCACAGACCGAGGTGCAAAGCCGCCGTATTGTATTCATAGTACTCGAATACAATATGCAGGTATGCAAGGGATGAGGGGAGAGAGACGGCTGGGGGGGAGGGGGAGAGAGACGGATTGGGGGGGGGGGGGGGAGAGGGAGAGAGACGGCTGGGGGGGGGAGGGGGAGACACAGACAGCTGGGGGGGAGGGGGCGAGAGACGGCTGGGGGGGGAGGGGGAGAGAGATGGCTGGGGGGGGGTGGAGGGAGAGAGAGATGGCGGGGGGGGTGGGAGGGGGAGAGAGACGGCTGGGGGGGGGAGAGAGACGGCGTGGGGGTGGGAGGGGTGGGAGAGAGGGACAGCGGCGGGGTGGGGGGAGAGACGGGGTGGATGTGATAATATACAGATAGAAATGGGGGGGATGTGAGAGAGGAAAGAGACACAGACAGAAAAACACTGAGATGGAGAGAGTGAGTGTGTGAGAGACACACAGAGAGAAAGATATTTACATGCACAGTACGAAAAACCCGAAAATATCGATATTTCGGTATATCTTGATATGAGCCCATCGATATATCTAAATCGGAAAATTTCCATATCGACGGACCCTACTTGATAATATATTCTGTAAAGCGCTTTGAGACATCTCAACGAGAAGGTGCTATAACAAAAGTAAGAATTATTATAATGTACTCTGTTCTAATCCTATATCCAGGTAATTGACATAGTGCAAAAATTGGGGCCTCAGTACAGATTATTGTGGATGCCATTTTATCTAAATTATGAATTGGGAGATTGCTTCCAATTCCATGCATCTTAATCTTATCTTTTAATCTCTTGTGCAGTACTTTAGTATATCCCAACTGAAAATATATGTAAATAACATATTTGGATACTCTTCTAACTTACTCCTCAAAAATTATGTCAAATAATTCTATTTGATTGTTTGGACATGACCTACCCTTAAAACCATGCTGATTCTTTTTAATCAGGTTATACATACTTGTCTAAGTGGTCACACTCTTTCTCTAATGATAGAGCTCACCGACAAAATTCAATGGCTGCACTTTACAGTATATCCTGTGAAGTGCTTTTGAGACTTTGTCCTGATGGAAAGCACTATACCAAATATGAGGATTATTATTTTCATTTTCCCATTGCTGACATTAAACTCACTGGCCAATACTTAGATCTGGATTTTAACGATAATCCATTGATCCAGCAAGTTTTAAATGATAAACAACTGCATGTTTAATTTCTTCACACACTTTAATACCAAAGAGTAGAACCTGAAGATATAAAATAATTTTTAAATCTTCACCACTTTAAATTAGCCTGTTCTGTAATTACCAACAAAAACACAAAATACTGCAGATGCTGGAAATATGAAACAAAAACAGAGTCGCCAGGAACACTCAGCAGGTCAGGCAGCATCTATTGAGAAAGGAAAAGTGAGTCAACATTTCGGGTCCACGACTGTTCGTCAGAGCAGACCGACCCAAAACGTTGACTCACTTTTCCTTTCTCCATAGATACTACCTTGGGACAGCGTCTTGGGACGTGCTCCCGATGTGAAAGGCGCTCTATAAATGTAATTTGTTGTTGTTGTTGCCTGACCTGCTGAGTGTTTTTGTTTCTGTAAATACCAAGATGAGTTTTATCAAAGGGTTGTATATACTTTTGACTAAATTGTGTTCATTTAAACTGATATTGTACTATGCAATTCATACTGCAATGCACAACATACAGTAATTAATTCTGGAATATCTGATTTTATTTCACAGTAAGTTGCAACTTACACACACCCAGCCGATAGTAGCACACTTTATCATTCTGGTAAAAATAACCTTTTTAGTGAAGAACAGAGTTTCTAATTTCATCTTTAGCAGCCTTCACATCAGGAGGAAGTCTCAAAATGCTCGATAGCATTTACTGTAAACTTAAATGACTGCATATTTTGGGTGGACACGGCAGTCAATTTGCACACAGCAAAGTCCCACAAACAGCCGTGAAGTGAACAACCAGTTTTATCTGAGAGATTATTGGCCAGAACTCCAGAAGAAAATAATGCCATGGGATCATGAATGTCCACTCGGTTTTAAAGTCTCATCTGAAGGACGGCCACTTCAACATTGCAAGAACATCCCTCCCACCCCACCAGTACTGTATTGGAGCATTAGCCTACATTGGGAGCTCGAAGTCCTAACCTGGGGCTTAAACGTACAACCTTCTAACTCAAAAGCAAAAATGCTACCATTTGAGCTGAGGTTGATACTTGCACTTTACTGTATTCTGTATTTATAAACTAGGGTCCGTCGATATGGAAATTTTCCGATTTAGATATATCGATGGGCTCATATCGAGATATACCAAAATATCTATATTTGGGGGGGTTTTGTACTGCGCATGCGCACATAGCGCACGCATTCGGGGCCTATCTCCTCAGGAGGTAAATATCTTTCTCTCTCTGTGTCTCTCCCACTCACTCTCTCCATCTGTGTTTTTCTGTCTGTGTCTCTGTGTCTCTCTACTCTCTCGCATCCCCCCCACCTCTATCCATCTGTATATTATCACATCTCTCCCCACACCCACCACTCCCCAACCGCCTCTCTCCACTCCCCCCCACCCCCCACTCTCTCCCCTCACATACCTGTATATTGTATTCTAGGATGATGAATACAATATGGCGGCTTTGCACCTCGGTCTGTGCATTGTGTATAGAGATGAGCATATATTCGATATATCGATATTTTTGAAATGCCTATATCGGCGTATCGATATGAAAATTA
Organism: Hydrolagus colliei; assembly: GCA_035084275.1. Lineage (NCBI taxonomy): Eukaryota > Metazoa > Chordata > Chondrichthyes > Chimaeriformes > Chimaeridae > Hydrolagus > Hydrolagus colliei. Next base: position 77,461,119 of record CM068744.1, on the reverse strand, counting down.
TATCGGGTTTTAGCGATATATTGATATATCGCCGGACACTATTATAAACAAATGATTAAAGCTGCTAAAATAGACTAGGTTGCCGGTAGTTCAGTAGAGTATTCCAATGGTTGTTCTGACGAAGGGTCGTGGACTTGAAATGTTGACTCACCTTCCTTTCTCTATAGACGCTGCCTGATCTGCTGAGCATTCCCAGCGACTTCAAAATAGAAATTATGCTTCTATTCCAAGTATAATCCCATCCTTATTATTATCCTTAGTAGTAAATATTATAAAGTAGGGTCCGTCAATATGGAAATTTTCCGATTAAATATATCGATGGGCTCATATCGAGATATACCGAAATATCGATATTTTCGTGATTTTCGTACTGCACATGCGCGCGCACAGCGCGCGCATTCGGAGTGCGCGCGCGTTCCGGGTGTGCACGCATTCCGGGTGCGCGCGCATTCGGGGCCTATCTCCTCAGGAGGTAAATATATTTCTCTCTCTGTGTCTCTCACTCTCTCCATCTCTGTGTGTCTCATTTCTGTCTGTGTGACTCTCTCCTCTCTCACATTCCCCCCCATCTCTATCTATCTGTATATTATCACATCCATCCCGTCTCTCTCTCCCCCCCCCCCCCCCCCCACCGTCCCTCTCTCGCACCCCCCCCGTCGTCTCTCTCCCCCACCACCACCCCAGCCGTCTCTTTCTCCCCCCCCCCCCAGCCGTCTCTCTCCCCCTCCCTCTCCCCCTCCCCCCAGCCGTCTCTCTCCCCCTCCCCCCAGCCGTCTCTCTCCCCCTTCCCCCAGCCGTCTCTCTCCCTCTCCTGCCCCCCCAGCCATCTCTCTCCACCCCCCCTCCAGCCGTCTCTCTCCCCCCCCAGCCGTCTCTCTCCCCTTCATTCCCCCCCAGCAGTCTCTCTCCCCCTCACCACCCCCCCAGCCGTCTCTCTCACCCCCCACCCCTTGCATACCTGTATATTGTATTCGAGGACTGTGAATACAATATGGCGGCTTTGCACCTCGGTCTGTGCATTGTGTGTGGAGATGAGCATTCTGGGTCTTGTAGTTCAGTGCGCTCGCACCCCGATTTTTTACCTCGATATATTGATTTTTCGATATATCGATTTTTTTGAAATGTCTATATCGGCGTATCGATATGAAAATTATATCGGGTTTTAGCGATATATTGATATATCACCGGACCTGGGTCTTGTAGTTCAGTGTGCTCGCATCCCGATTTTTTACCTCAATATGTCGATTTTTCGATATATCGATTTTTTTGAAATGTCTATATCAGCATATCGATATGAAAATTATATCGGGTTTTAGCGATATATCGATATATCGCCGGACCTGGGTCTTGTAGTTCAGTGTGCTCGCATCCCGATTTTTTACCTCAATATGTCGATTTTTCGATATATCGATTTTTTTGAAATGTCTATATCAGCATATCGATATGAAAATTATATCGGGTTTTAGCGATATATCGATATATCGCCGGACCCTATTATAAAGGCACTATTGAAATGTAAACTATTTTACAAATTATATTGTATTCTTGAGTTCATAATAATAAAATGTGAGTTAAGACAAGCCATAACAAAACAAGATAGGAACTCTAAAGTATTATAAGTCAGATGATCCTATCCTTAAACATACAAATCTGATCATATGAAAGCAGAACCAGTCACCCTGACAACCATATTACACACTGCAACCCAATTTGATAAGTACAGGATACAGCTGCTGTTTGTGTTAAATCAGGAAAACTGATTTTCTATAAATTGAAGTAATTCAGCCTCTTACTATAATGAATAGAAAGTATAATTCCTGTACAGTTGTGCTGTATTTCTATATTAATGCACTTCACCTTCTCTGCACACTGTCCAGTTGCACTACACTGAGTAAATAGCACCATGAGATGAACATCCATTAGGCAAATTATTTTTGCATGACTAAATTTTTTTAATGTTTTCATACTGCAATCAACAAGGGTAGCATCGCTGAGCCTGGTGTGTGGGGGAAAGAAGAGATGACCGTAAGCATGTTTGAAAGGGAAGGGTTTAAGGTAGGACTTGAAAGAGGAGAGAGGGATTGAGCGAAAGTGTTCCAAAGTTTTGGGGTGTAGTGGCTGAAAGCGTGATTTCCAATAGTGGAGCGGAGGATGTGAGACACATGCAGGAGGCCAGCCAGTTGAGGGGAGGCAGGGTGGTGGATAGGAGAGTGAGGAGTTCAGAGAGGCAGGGAGGTGCCAGCAAGTGAAGCAATTAAACTAAATTAAATTAAATTAAAATATAGCAATTAAATTGTTTCTCAGAAAAAGCTAAATTGGAAAAGAACACACCATTTCTTAAAGCATCACATTATTCAGTCATAGGCTTTAGCGGCAATATCATGAGTGTTGTTTCGGCTAGGTTTTTCAATGTTCAATTGTAGCACCAAAGAACAGTTTATAGAACAAGAAACACAGGAAAATGAAAATAGAATAAGGGTCATTAGAAGCATTGTGTACTTTTCTAATAAAGTGGACATTTCTACAAAATCTATATAACAGTAAAACTCACACAAGTCTTATCTTTATAAATTGTATAAACTCCTAACACGTAGATTCACCCAAGTCCTGTTCAGTTTCCTATCAAAACCACTTTACAGATTTCTTTACACTACACAACACCTAACTTGCTCCCCCAGCCTCCATTAGGTCCCTGCCTACCAGGCGCCTTGAACCGCGGGAATTGACGTACTGGCCCACGGGCATATGTTGCATTGAATCATAGGAAATGTAGTCTTCATTCATCAACACATGTGCAGAAGAACTTCATTTCCTGCGATTCAATGTCCTTCCAACGTTTGCCATTGGTAAATGCATAGTTGGTAAGTGCGTACACAGTGATCAGTGAAGATGCATTTGGATTGCGGGAAATGTAGCCTATCCTGTCACTGGACGCGCATTTACCAGCTGCAATAAATTACTCATGTGCAGTGTACATTATTGATTCAATTGGATTTTCTACAACTTCTACAATTTGCCCACAAATCAGATTTTGCATATGTTATATTTAAATGTTATTGTCCTGACTGATACTATACAGTGACTTTCATAGTTTACTCTCTTGGCAATCATGACCACAAATTCCTAATCGACTCTCCTGATGCTATTATCAGCACTCACCATTTAAGTAAAACTGTTACAAAACATTCAGCAGAAACAACAAAGGAAAGGGTATGAATCATAATTTTTAAAATTTTAGATGCAGTAATAATGTTTATAAACTTCATTGGTAATTTTCTTTTTAAATATCAGATAACAACAAAAATGTTATAGAGCCCCCTCACACAGGTAGTTCCCAGCAGTTAACGAGAATCCCAGGCATAATGAAACATTTTAATACATGCCTGTTTTTGGCTAATTGTGCAAACCCAAACCACTGATATGAGTTTTCAAACACAATTTCCAAAACTACTTTATCACAAAAAAAAACAAATTCTAATCTGGAAGCCAGCAACCATGCCTCTTTAAATTACCTCAAACTTCAATTTAAATTTTACTTTCAACCTCAACATTCTACAGGTCAAAATCACTTGTGTATTATTGGTATCTCCCGCTTTAGTGGAAATCATTTGTTTATTTTCCTTCTTCCATCGTTCTTTTGAACCCTTTTGAACTAGAAGCGCTCTGAGACGCTGTCCGGCGTGGAGGGCGCTATATAAATCGAAGTTGTTGTTGTTGTTCTTACTGAACTTAATTGGAGCTAAGATACAGATCAGTCATGATATAAGTGCGGAATAGGTTAAGGGGGCTGAATCCTGTTCCTACATTTCTAACCTATATTACATTATCAACTCATAAAATAAATTGAGTCCAGAGTTAGTCCTCAGGATCAGACAACTTTGTACATATTTCGTGCTTATGACCCAAAGATTGAGTGAAAAAGGAAATGTGCCTCTAAATTATCTATTAACACCTGTACACTATCAAAGGAGCTCAACTTACCTGCACACAGGCCTGAAACTGCTCCCAGAGTTTGTCTGGTACATCATCGGGTAAGCAGAGCAAAAGTTCAGTACAGCTCCTGATAGATTAATCAAAACATTGATAGTAAATATTTACCAGTTTACATAATATTACAAAGTTTACCCATTACATTTTAATGTGCACTCTGACCAACTACTCAAAAGCTTAGCAAAAGCTTTCTTTGTAGATAAACTGCAAATGTTGCAAAAATGTATAAAGAAACAATAACCCGATAAAACTGCAAGATCCATGCATATGTAACTGAAATGTAAAACCAAAATGTAAAAATTGAAATTTCATTCCTGTACATTAATTGCACACATGATTATATTATATTATGATACACAATACCACACTCTTGCAATTTATGTAGCTTATTTACAGAGATATCTAAAACGTGTTGCAAGCTAACAGGAAACAGATCAAAAGATGGAATATTTGGAGCTACTTTTCACACCTCAGAAAAAGTTTGCAAAGCAAGCTACTACAGGATGCGCCACTTGCCTATGTACAGGTGATGACCTGTTTATGTTGCACATTGACAATTCATATTGGCTTTAAAAAAATAGTAGTTTGATGATAGTTTATGTGGAATCCAGAGACCATTTAAAAGTGTTCCACTTAATTCCCCTTGAACATGAATTATTTCAATGATGCATTACAGCAGTATTCAGAGAAGCAGATTATCCCGTTTATTTGTATGATGGAAGACAACAGCTACACACACAAAATTAAATTTTAAAAACATGGCAGGGAATGTTAAAAGTCTATTTTGCAGTTCTGATTGTGGGATAAACTGTCTGCCAAAATTGATTTCTGTAGTTTGTTGGAAATATTGCTGCTGTCAAATTGCGCAACAGCTCAAATTTATCAAACTATTAAAAAAATTTTAGAGCAAGTGAAAACTTGCTCACAAAACGTTTGTCCAAGTAAAATTTTCAGATTAACGAAAGATTTAAAGCATTAATTCTTAAGATAAACACTTGGATATTTTAAGCAGTCACTTTGTCATTGTTCATCCCCAGAAGACTTAAAACACTCAACTCCTTTGGTTGGGAGAATTGCATGAGCTCCACTGCTACTGATCTGAGGATTTTGTGAGACTGGGAATTCCTGGTAACAAAAAATGAAATTGCTGGAATATGAAGTCTGTCAGGCCAGACAGGGATTCCCTCAAGTACCCCAAAGAGATCAATGAAATTGGAAAAATGCAGCATTATGACATCTATTTTTCTGTTTATTCCATGATTCCTCTTGGAATATGTAATGATATTTAATGGTGTTCCCTTTGAGGGGAACAATTTGCGCATTTGCAGAAACTTGCATCAATATCCCTTCCTTTGCAGTAATGCTTTAATTGAACTGTAGGATATTCCAATTTTACTGCTGCGTTGGATGTTTTCCTAAAAATACAAATGGGGTGGATTCCAAGGCACTTTCAAAAATGCTTCTGAAACAATTATAAATATAAAGGAAAGATTAATTTATCTGTGGCTTTTTAATGATTACCAGTTCCAAATTGATTGGGGGAAAGGAAGAAGAAAGAAGGAACATTAACAATGAAGATGAAAATACTGATTTGTTTGAAGCTTAAATATAATTGCATAATTGCATTAGCAAACAGGAAATCTGAAAAAAATCTAAAATGAACATAGCAAAAACATCTGGATTCTGTTGGCTGCTGTGCAAGAAAATGGATCTCAACGATCAATATTTATGTTCTACAAACTGAAAAAAAGCACAACATTTAATGAAATGCCAACATACTACACAGACTCTTTGATCGGTTATATTGGTTATGCTTGCAATCCTACAATATCAGATTAAACACCATTTCTAATATTAAAAATAGCAAATCCATTGATGTATTGACATTACTTCTCCCCAGATTAGGCATAGTATGCTCTATGGTTTGAATCTGCATCCTACCGACCACATCAGCCACAAAATAAAGCCTCCATTTCCAACCGCTTAAGCCTTACGTTTTTGTCCCAACAACCAACCCACCTGTGGCTTTAAAATTACTCAACGATAGCCAAGCCAAATATTTTTCACACAGTTTAAACCACTAATAAGGCCAGAATTAAAGTTGGTGCGGGAGGGAAACATAACAGAATATTCTAAATTAACAGTCTCTTTAAATTAAAAGATTTATTTCTGCCATGGCTTGCATTGCAGAAGGGACAAGATTTTTGTAGCACATACACCAAATAGTAGCAGTTGTTGCATGTTTAATGGAAAATCATGCAGTGGCAAAAACATTTGACTGTTATTATTTAGTTATTTTAGGAATTCACTTATTGGATTTTGAAAATTTAAGGCTGTTATATTGGCATGAGTTTGACCACAAATGAGGATATTTGCAGAAATTGTGTCGGCTTTCAAAAATTGCCAAATATGTTGCTTATCCAAACACAAGGATTATTAACAATGTGTTGAATGCTGTTTCAAAAGTAACAGGGGAATACCACAAACTTGAGTTGGGTGAGGATGGGAGATCAGAGAGGAGATAATACATGAGAACAGTAGTGTTCTTCAAACAAGTATGTGAGAGATCCTGGCCACATAGTGTCAGAACTATCAACAACAAAATTACATTTGTACAGCGTCTTTCATATCGGGTGGACGTCCCAAGACGCTGGACAGTCAATGTTTCAGACCCGAGCTGGGATCGGGGAGGGTGGAATCCCAGCGCCTTGGGACGTCCTACTGATGTGAAAGGCGCTCTAAATTTTTTTTATTTTGTTGGTGTTGTTGTTGTGAAGGGAAAGGAGGTGAATTGGGGTGACCGATGGAATCATCGAAGAGGAGGGTTTTGAGTCAGGACTGGAAGGAATTGGAAAATACTTAAAAGAATTCTAATTTGATAATCCGAAAATCGTATTGTAACATTTCCTTAATTTTTATATTTAGAGGTAAAAATACAAAAAGCTACTAAAAATACCGCAATTACAAAATTCAATAATAACCAGGAACAAAAAAACAATTTTCATCAAGCCAAGACTGAAAGGTCTGCCTTTCAAAATATGGTTCAGAAAAGCTAGAAGGTAATTTATATGTTTAAATTATTACATAAAACATGCAGGCTATTTTCAAGTACTGTTATTATGCTGTATTTGGTCAGCCAAAACTATTCTGTGGAGATTTCCCTTTTGTTGAATCGTACATATAAACAGCTGTGTTTAATAAGATGGAATTTTATAACTTCTCTACTTTGAGAGATCCAGCCCATGCTGAAACAATCAGGATTATGCTAGTACAATCATATTCTTTTAATAGTTTTTATGATTTCAAACAAAATATTGTAAAGGAAGTTTTGATAGCTAACAGAAAATAAAATTTGAATGCTGTATGGTACAAACAACTATGGGAATTGAAGGAAGAATAACAATTACAATGAAAAGCAACCTTTTAAACTTTTGGTATAATCTGCAAACATTGTGAGATGTATGTAATTAATACCTCATCAGTAACATGAAATGGTTCAACAGAAGCAACAGGACTAGGCGCAAATTTATGAACCCCAAATGGGGTACTATACTTAAATAACCTTCCTGGATCATTAGATAATATCTTAATTCATTTACAAATGAATTTATTTGCATTTAGACCATTCAAGAGAAGGAAAACTCAATGGGAAAATGGGAAATTTCAGATCAGATTTTGATTTTTTTTTAATAAGTCTGATGGGTCAGCGATCCTGCTTCCATAGCACAGCAGGTAATTAAATCAAGGGCAGAATGAACAGACTGCACATCTCTTGCCACCTGCAGTCTGACCCAATTTCCACACCAAACCAACACATAGGACAGAGCTAACAGGAATAACAACTACCTCACCCCCCACACTGCCGAAACACTCGTGCACGCGTACATCACCTCACGGCCGGACTACGGAAACTCTCTCTTCGTCGGCCTCCCCAGCTCCTCCATTCACAGGCTGCAGGTCATCCAAAACTCTGCAGCCCATGTACTATCCCGCACCTGCCTCCGTGACCACATAACCCCCACCCTCGCCTGTCTCCACTGGCTCCCCATCCCCCAGAAGATCCTTGTCCTCGTTTTCAAGGCCTTACACGGCCTTGCCCCGCCCTATCTATCCGATTTACTCTGCCCCTATAAGCCCACCCGGACCCTCTGATCAGCAGGACTTGGTTTGCTCCAAGCCCCCCGCCCGAACCACCCCACCATCGGAGGCCGGGCCTTCGGTTTCTCCGCTCCCACCCTATGGAATTCCATCCCCCAATCCCTCCGCCTTGTTTCCTCCCTTTCCTCTTTCAAGGCCGATTTGAAGACTTTCCTTTTCGACCATGCCTTCTGATCCCCCTCTAATTTTTCGACCTCCCCCATGTTTTTTACCCCCTCCCGAACACTCCCCTCCCAGCTCGGGTCACACGCCTCCTGTGCAGCGCCTTGGGACATCCTCCCGACGTGAAAGGCGCTCTATAAGTCTAATTTGTTGTTGTTGTTGTTGTAATGATCCTTCTAAGTCTGTTATTCCTTTTGACCTGGAAGTAGGCATAGCTAGCAAGGTTATACCTGGCATCACAATTAATATATCTCCAAGAAATATGATAAGGTCGGCCAAATTTATAAAAATATTGATCTATTCATTTTATAGACAGAAAATACTTGAATGAACAGTATCTTTTCATGGTAGAATATTCAACATACATTCCCAATCAGCAATTTAAAACTAGTTTCAAAAATAATTTGCCCAAATTTGTACTTTGGCTACCTTATTTTAACATATTTTACTTGTTACAACGATAGCACATGCCTGGAGGCTTATTTAAAGGAGAACGGTCTTAAAATTCTCTGCAAAACTCTGCAGCTCATGTCCTCTCCCGCACAAAGGCTCCACTACCCTATCACTCCTGCCATTGCCTGGTTTCATTGGCTCCCCATCCTCCAGAGGATCAAATTCAAGATCCTCGCCCTGACTTTCAACCATGGCCTTTACCTTTCCTATCTCTCCAATCTGCTGACTCCCTACTAACCTGCCTGCAACCTCCATTCAGCTGCTCCGGTATTCTCCACATCTCCCGCCCGACCCCCCCTACCATTGGTGGCTAGGTTTTCAGCCTCTCTGCCTCCACACTTTGGAACTATCTAACAATCCCCTCGCCTTGATTCCTCCCTTGCCTCCTTCAAGGCCAGTCTCAAGACCCTCCTTTTCGAGAGGGCAAGGAATCAGGACACCGAGATGGAAGTTTCAGACAGTGGGGGCAGGGAGTGAATAACAACAAAATTACACTTTTATAACGCCTTTCACTTCAGGAGGATGCCCCAAGGCACTGGACAGTAATTGTTTCAGAACCAAGCTGGGGTCGGGGTCTGGGAGGATGGCAGGAAAGGAGGCAGATTTGGTTGACCAATGGGACCGTTGAAGAAGAGGGTCTTGAGGCATTACTTGAAGGAGGTCAGGGCAGAGGGCGAGGCGGAGGGACTGCGGGATGGAGTTCCAGAGGTTGGGGGCCGAGTGGCTGAAGGCTCTCCCACCAATGGTGTAGTGGGTGGATTGGAGGACGTGGAGCAGGCCGGAGCCTGTTGAGCAGATGGGGCAGGCAGTTTGCTAGGGGATTAGGAGGTCACAAAGGTAGGGTGGGGCAAGGCCATGGAGGGCTTTGAATGTGAGGACCAAGATCTTGAATTGGATCCTCTGGGTGATGGGGAGCCAATGGAGTTGAGTGAGGATGGGGGAGATGGGTTCATGAAGCTTGGAGCGGTAGAGGACACAGCCGCAGAATTTTGGATTATCTGCAACCTATGGAGGGAGAATTGGGAAGGCCGATAAGCTGGGCATTGGTGTAGTTGAGCCGGGATGTGATGAAGGCGTGAATGAGGGTTTCAGTAACCTGGGGAGTGAAAGTCCCACCGCCTATAATGGAGCAGGCTAAGCGGTAAGAATGGCAGATTGGTAAGATTTAAGATGGTCACAGAGGTATTGCAGAGCAATACCATGGAGGGATATAAAAGTAAAGTCAAGGATCTTGAACTCAATGCTCTGCGGGATGGGGAGCCAGTGGAGCTGTAAGAGGATGGGTGGGGGAATGATAGGCTCGGGAGTTTGGTGTGGGAGAGTACATGACCTGCAGAGTTCTGGCTTGTCTCCATTGGCTTCCCATCCCCCTAATGATACAAGTTTGAACTCCTTGTCCTGGCCTTCAAAGCCCTCCATGAACTTGCTCCTCGCTTACCTCTGTGACCTGCTAACTCTATAGACCTGACCGTTCCCTCCACTCATCTGGCCCCAGCACTGCTCCATGTCGCCCACCCCACGCACCCCACCACTGGTGGTCAGGCTTTCAGCCTCTCCTCCACAACACATTGGAACTTTGCTTCACTTCATCCGTTGCTTCCTTCAAGACCCATCTGAAAACACTCCATCTTCAACAGCGCCTTTGGTTACCCTCGTACCCCTACCTTCCATGCCCTCCACTCCTCTGGATCTCAACCCCCTGCTCAGATCCAAATCCTTGACTGTTCTCTCGAAGTGGAAGGCATTAAAGCCCACTCCTGCCTCCCCCAAAGGCTCCTCCCACCCAATTGCTGATCACCCAGTTTCCCCTCCGCTGCCCATGGCTGGCAGACATTATTAACCAGGCTCTCTACTCAGTACAACTCCCCCTCAAATCACTCCTTAAAAAACCTACCCTCGATCGCTCGAGCACTACCACCCTATCTCAAACCTGCCCTTCCTTGCTAAAGCTCTGGAATGCATTGCTGCCAACCACCTTCACACACACCTCTCTCTCCACACACTACTCAAACCCCTCCAGTCCAGCTTCCGCTCTGCCCACAGTACAGAGACAGCACTCATGAAAGTCACAAACAATGTCCTCTCTATCTGTGACAAGAGCTACCTCTGCCTCCTTGTCCTCTTGGACCTCTCCACTGCGTTCAACACAGTCGACCACGTCATCCTCCTCCACCGCCTGTCCTCCATCATCCACCTCAGTGGGACAGCATTCGCTTGGTTTGAATCCTATCTCACAAACTCAAGCACTACATTTCTACAAATGGTTTTTCTTCTCGCTTTCACCCCAGTGGTCACTTCAAGATCCTCACTCTAATGTTTAAATCCCTCCACTCCTCAGCATCCCTCTACCTCTCTGACCTCCTTTCCCCTCACAGAAGTACCTGCTGCCTCCACTATCCTGGGTCCAGCCTCTTCCTTATCCCCTGCTCCACCATCTGCTTTCAGCCACTATGCCTGAAACTTCAGAAATCCCTCCCTCAACAGGTTGCACCTGGTGATCTTTTTCTTCAACCATGCTTACAGTCACCTTCCCCTCCCACTGGCTCGGCCTTTGACTCCGCTATTGTTAGAGATCAGAGATGATGCCCAGCATGCAGGGTATTATATAAATGCAAGTTGTTGTTGTATAAAAATGTAAATTGTTGTTGTTATCTTCTTATTCTCATCTGGGCTGCATCTTAGTAAGTGCATGGAAGGATTTTTTTAAAAAAATGCTATGTTCAATTTGATGAAATGGTTGTTTTCAATTGGATACTTTGTGACCCCGAAGTCTCAGGACCTGATCAAAAATTCTCAGGGAAAAATGATAAACTTACAATGACTGATTTGGTACAGATAGAAAACATAGCTCACAATGTCTAGAAATAACTTATTCATGAACAAAATCTGTCTTTTGCTTATCCAGTTATATAAACATTTCCAAATTAACCTTTCAAGAAAATATACAAATTGACCAATGCCAAAGTGTATAAATATAGTGTGTAAAATTGACCATTAATGGTTTGTGTTGAGCCATCCACTCAAAAGCCTTCTGGAAAAGAATTGAAAGGTAGTGGACAAAATAGTACTTACAATGCAAGTCGGTCAAGTACAAAGCACACATTCTCACATTCAGAAGTGAGGTAAGGCCGTGCTTTAGAGTAACTCTGTATCGCCACTGTATACACCTCCAACAAAGGCAAAGGGTCTTCAGAGATTTTCCATTTCCCAGCATACTGCACTAGTGTCTGTAAGGGATTTAAGAAAAAGAATTCAGAAACCTTATCTGCGTGAAGCCAGGACAATACCAGATTACAGTAATTTAAGTTGTGTTCTATTGAGTGTTTGTAAACTGTAATTTAGAGCTAAGTGATCCAAGTACTGTATTTTTCTTGATGGAAACCCTAAAGTAATCACCTACTCAATAACTTACCATTTAGTTTTGGAGACACTGGGATGAAGTGTTGGGCAAATTCAATCAAGTGTAATTCTATTCATTTTGGTGCTAATAACATTTGTCTGCCAATTCAAACGTCATTATATATCAGAAAAAAGGTGGAAGACAGATAATAAATACAATTAAAAATAAAGATAGTGCTAATATTCAAACTAGTATTTGGAAGAAGGAATCAAGATGTTCAATGTGCATGAAAAAATATTTTCCCACCAAGTAAACCAACAATCTACCAAAATGGTGGAGTCCTGTATTTCAATGGTTAGAGCACTCGCCTTGCAAGCGAGAGACTTGAGTTTGATTCCTGGCAGGGCGAAACCTTGGGCAAGTTTCCTTACTCCACATGCCTAATAATAATCCCTCCCTAAAAAAATTGGTCACTTCAATCCACAACTGTTTGTGGGACACTGTTGTGCGCAATTTGCTGCTGCGTATCGCCTACAAATATATAGTCAATTCACTTTACAGTCTATTTTGTGAAGCGCTTTGAGACATCTAGAAGACATGAAATGCGCTATATTAAAAAATGCAAGGTTTATTACTTTTATTATTTAAAAAAACAAGCCCATGAACATAGAATACTGCAATGATAACATTTGAACACACCCATTTTGTACCACTGCTTTTGTTCTTCATCATGCCCCAATCATATTTCTAATATTCTTGCATGTGTTCTTCTGAGAAGCAGAGAGCATTTACTTAAAAACTAGTTTCATGGGTCTATAAATTGATTTCCCTTGATAACTACTTCTTTGTATTGCATTATTCACTGCATATATTTAAACCATTGTAACATAGTGGTCCGCAAATGACCCTGCATCATAACAGTTTATAGTATACTGGTATTCCTCGCTTAACGCCGTAGTTTGGTTCTTGAAAAGGGCAACTTTAAGCGAAATTACGTTAAGCGAACACATTTTCCCATAAGAATTAATGTATAAACCGGAATTAGGTTCTTTTGGATATTTTTCATCAAAATGTTCTAAAAAAATTATACAGTACTGTACTCGGTCCCTGACTGCCTGCCCAGCTCACTCACTCGCTCCCTGTGCCTGCCCGGGTCATTCACTCGCACCCTGACTGCCTGCCCGGCTCACTCGCTGCTGGTCTCACTCGCTCACTCCCAGCCTGCCCATCAGTGTCTTAATGGTTTAAATCACTGTCTTGATGGGTGGGCCCTAGCTCCGCCGTGCCCCCTTTTCAACCGCTGGCGAATAACGTAATAGCAAGCGTCGCAACATTAAATGAATATTCCCTATGTATCAACAACCTAATAACGAAAGAACGTTAACAGAGGCAACGTTAAGCGGGGTTTAACTGTAGTACAGTCCAAACCGTACTTCTGGTTATTAATAATAATAATTGCATTTGATACATCACATCATTAAGACATTTCAAATAGTTTCACAGACTAGATTGTGTATTTTGTGGGAGAAACGCGACAACCAGTAATGTCCCACAAACCCCTGCTCCAGGATGACACAACTGGCTCTTTAGGAATCAATTGTGGTTCATCAGATGTTGCTGCTGATGTCACCAAGCATCACTGTACATGCATGCAATGCAGAGGAATCCAAATCGTTCAGTTGCAGCTGCTGATGTGAGCATTTCCAGACGCAATCATAGACACAGACACACATTCTCACACGCAGACAGACACACAGACCGACACACAGGCACATACGCATGCACAGACAAGCACTCACACACACACAGACAGACTCACACGCAGAACATTTTTATCGGATTTGTAGCAGGTTGCATGAAAAAAATGCAGCCGCACTTTTCTATTGGCCCAGGTTATAAGCTAGTGATGAAATAAAATGGGAAAGGGTCCCTTATTCATTTTGAATGGGAATGTGGAAACATTGATAGCATGAGGATATAAGCCAGAATCTTATCCAGATTTCACTGTGCAGTAAAAGCCCGTTTATCTGGCACCCTCGGGACCTGGCCAATGTCAGTTAAAGCGCATGCCAGATATTCAGCCGAAAACACAATTTTTTTTTCCAAAAGATTCCGGTTAATCGAATGCTGACCTTTGTTTTGCGATGCCAGTTAAAGAGAAGTTACAGTTGATCGGGTCACGGATAAACAGGCTTTTACTGTACTTACATTGGGTATAGTGACTTTCATTTCAGGAGAACATCCCAAAGCACTTCACAGGATATACTGTGACTCTCTGTCTTGTCGGCAAACACAGCAGTCACTTTTTGCACACAGTGTGTTCCACATACCAATCACGAAATGAATTACCTATTTTATTGAAGGGATTTTTGGTCCCTTCTCTTTAAGTACTTCCATGGGATCACCAAAAGCAAAACTGAACAGGCAGACAGGGCCCTCAGTTTAACGAGTCATCCAAAGGATGGCACCTCCAAAAATGCAGCATACCCCCTGCACTGATTGGAGTATCAGCTTCGACTATATGAATTCCAAGTCAGAACAACAACAACAACAATTTACATTTATATAGCGCCTTTCACGTCGGGAGGACGTCCCAAGGCGCTAAGAACAGCCTCTAACTCAAGAGACAACAGTGCTGCAAACTGAGTCAAGCTAATATGATCTTCAACTCAAAAATGTGCCTCTACCAGGATTTTCATTTTATGAATTTACAAAATAAAAGGCACCCTGGAATGTTTTTTTTATAAGAATTAAACATCTTTAACTGGTTCATTCTCTTCCAAGCTAGATTTTTCTCCTCCTACCACCAATTAGTGAGCTCTCTGTTCAGGCCAATATATTTAGCTAGCACTGCCAAATTTGCGCTATTGCTACCTGCTGAGTTTTGCCATGCAGCTGTATCAAGCAACAGAAACAGGGATCAAATTATGTCAGATCAGACTTTCTTCACTCAAATCCAAATGCAGAGAACCAAACTTAAAAGCCTGAAAGGTGAGAAAGAACAACAAAGAATTAATCACTCTAGTGGTTACGCAAGTGCAAGTCACTTTATGCCCTGGTATCTCCCTAAGTCCCTGACCTGCTTATACCCCACCCCCCCACCTTCGCTCAGCATGTTTCAGAGGCTTGGGATGTCCTCTCTACGTGAAAGGTGCTATACAAATGCAATTTTGATGTGGTTGTCCCTCATCTCCTCCTCTCCATATTCGACGGCTGTGCTTTCAGCCCAAGCCCCAAGACTCTGGAACTCTTTGGCTCAATTCCTTTACCTTGCCCCACCCTGTATGACTCTAGATCAGTGGTTCCCAACTTTGGGTCCCGACCCAAATCAGAGTCGCGGGGGGTCCTCAGTAGGGTCGCAAAGGGTCATCAGAAAAAAAAATTAATTGCTTTTTTTAACGCTGAAAACTGCCCAAGGTGACACCACCGACTAATTTGTATGAAAGACCGCAGTTACAAGTTGCGCTGAGTCCACAAAAGAGACGGAGATATCGTCTTTGCTGAGCTTCGCTTCAGTCGCAATGTCGCCCCAAGGGTCAGGAGGATCTGTTGGTGGCTAATTTGGGTCGCAGCAAAAAAAGGTTGGGAACCACTGCTCTAGATCATAGACTTTCCTGTTTGTGCCTACAATCACCTCCCTTCTCATTGGCTTGGCTTGAAGCTCCACCACTACCAAGCACTCCAAAATGCTGCTCCATGTCAAAGGCACTATATAAATGATAGTTGTTGTGTTTTTGATGTACACAGTTTCCTCAAGAAAGACTGTGTAAACCTATGTTCTGAAATGTAGAAAAAAAATACTCAATTGTTTGTTACATTCACTAAAAATGATACTAGGGAATAGTTGCTCTCACATATAGCCCGTAGTCTGTTTTTTCAACAATCAAACTAACCTGTTGCAAAAAGTAATGCTGTGCTAAGTGAAAGAACTTGCATTTTTACAAATGTTGTCACATTAAAACATATCAAATACAAACATCTTAAAGCACTTCACAAACATTAAATGGAATGATTATTTTTGTAAATAAACATGGCAGCTACGTTAGTTTGCAACAAACAACCACAAAAATGATTGATTAATTAATCTGAAAATCCCTTTTTAAAAACAACGGTCATAGGATATTTAACATCCAACTGAACAAGCCAATGGACTGCAGTTTAACTTGTCATCTGAAAGGTGGCATCACTGACAATACACTACTTCCCCAGTAGACAACAACAACATAGACACAACAAAAAACAACAAAATTACATATTAGAGTGTCTATCACGTCGGGATGACATCCCAAGGCGCTGATAGACTGAGCTCAATTAATAATGTAGCTTATGAAGAAAGGAAAAGGACCCAACTCACAGTGCATTCTAAGTCACCATTACCTAGTCCTAGATCACACGTTTGGCCATTTCACACTCAGTTTTAATTGAATCACGATTTGGAATTGCAAACGATAAAGTAATAAATTTGCATACTGAAAAACAATCTAGTCTTCAAGATGGAAAAGTTAATTAGAAGGATTAGTGAATTATCCCAATAGTGAAACCTGTACTTGTTGAAAAATGAATGTGAAAGAATATACAACTGAAGCTCCTTCCTATCTTACATTCTATGAACATGACACAGTACTATAATAGGAACATTCAAAATCAGTTCTTTACCAAGACCCGTACAAGACTATGATCCAGGTGTGGAATATCAAATTCATGCGAGAACACTGTACTAAATATTACTTTTGCCAACTGAACATGAATTTGTATATAAAGTTTATATATGCCACTGTGTGACCAAAACCCATCAGAATCAAATCACATCTGCATTAACTTAGGAGTGTACAGAACTATATGTTAGAATCCAATATAATTTCATTCTAAGTCTCACAAGACCACTGAAATATAGAACAACTCCAGTACCAACCAAATCAACTAACATAAATTTCCATCATCGCCAACAGGCCATCTGCAAAATGATTGTTGTCAAAAAAAACTTTTCTTGTGTTTTTGTCGACTACACTTTTAAAACTGTTATTGCTACAAAATGGAAAAGCCAAATTAAAAAGAAAAATGGGGCTATTGTCAACAGTACAGGACTTCCAATACAGCAGATGCAATTAAAATATTCTCAAGAGAACAGTTATGCAGCCAGTTCATTTGATATATCTGTTCCATTCACCCAGTTATTGGCTTTCTATAATTTTTGAACTATTATCCGCACTGACTTTTTATTGCTTACATCAAACATGTTTTAAGGACTTGTCAACATCAGACTCCAAGTGCTACACTCCACCCACTGAGGTATAGTATCCACTTACCCCAAAATATTAAAATCTTCCACATCTGTGAAACGACCATTTTGCTCTTTTTACTAAAAAAAATTCAATAAGCAATTAACTGCATAGTAAAATGGCCATGATTCAAAGTAAAGTGGGAACATGCATTCCCTTAACAGTACCCATTTCTACCTTACTAGCAAGTTCCATGAAATGGAAGCCAGTTTTGTTCCAAATGGAACCACACCTTTGCCTTTTGGGAATGTAACAATTTTAGCATACATCATCTTACAAAGGATGTAGTGCAGAATGCTGATACTTAAAAAGAATGAAAAACTTCCAACCACAACAATCAAATGGGCTGAATGGGCAGCATTGCTCCCAACAACAGCCACCTCTTCAACTCTAGTGTTACAATACTATATAAACGAGGTAGAAAATATATCATCTCCAAAGGCGAGTTTCCCTCTTTTGCACTGGCAAATATCCAAAACTCTATACCAGTTTTAAGTAGAGTTGCTGGATATGATGGCTATCAACTATGCAAATATAGCCATGCCATCAACTTACCCTTAGGCCAGCTTTTGGAAAGAGCTTTTGGTCTGCAGCCACAATAGTTGAGTTAGAAATGCATGAGCTTCAACATCCCATGTTGCTGCTAGCATCTTGGATTCCACATCACAAAGTAAACATAGAGATTTCACACACCAGCAACATGAGGTTATTCAAGATATAGCACTATTTGAATAGGTTCATAATAAGTTTGTATGCTAAATGCAGCATAAAAACTGAAGCAATTTTGAATGAAGGACATGAATGAACTACAACACCAACAAAACTGCATTTATAGAACAGAGCGTCTTTCACATCAGGAGGACATCCCAATACACTGAACGATCAGGTCAAGACCCAAGAAAGGGGGAGGGGCAGGATAGGGGCGAGGGAGACAGGACGGGGTGCGAGACTTGAAGGAGGCTAGGGAGGGAGCTAGGCGGCGGGATTGCTAGATGGAATTTCAAAGGTTGGGGGCAGAGTGGCTGAAACCCATTACGAAATAAACATTTATGTTTATTTCACACTGATTCTATAAACAGATTCTATACCAATTGGGATTTACGCGAAGCTGAGCTGCAACATATACACCAATCGTGTATTTCGCATGCCTGAGAAATTTATTGCAACAGCAAAAAGAGTCAATGTTTATATCATTTTCTCTAATTTCATGAATCTCAATCCATTTATATCCCATACATGATATCATAAATGTATTCAATTACCTATAATTTGTAGTTTATTCTAAGACCTGCAGACTAAATTTTTCCATATAGTTGGTTGGACTTGGACTTTACATTCCTCTTAAAAGGATTACAGCCAAATAAAGTAGTTTTCCCTCCAAATTTGCTTTAATATGATGTTTCTATACTTTAGGCCATGCAAAATTCACCCAAACTGTCAAACTGCTCAAGATTCAACCCTCAAAGTGCACCCTCTTCCAGGTAAACTTAATTACAGCACATTTGGAGTGCAAATTCCAATACTTGCCTGAAGATCCAATTTTAACACAAAAATCAGGAATAAAGAATCATATTCTTTGCATTTGATATGGAGCCTTATCACGTCGTTGAGACATCTCAAAGCACTGCTCAGAATATACTGTAAAGTAGATAGATTGGTTAGTGGAGCTCCTGTAGCTCAGTTGTTAGAGCTCTCGCCTTACAAGTGTGAGACCTGTGTTCGAATCCAGGCAGATCAGGGTGAAAACGTGGGTCAAGTTTCCTTACTCCACACACCTAATAATAATCCGTAAAAAAAAAAAATATTGGTAATTTCAATCCACAACTGTTTGTGGGACACTGCTGTGTGCAATTGGCTGCGGCATTTCGCCCACAAATATACAGTCAATTCACTTTTTCTGTGAAGCTCTTTGAAACGTCAGTAAGATGTGAAAAGCGCTATATCAAATAATTATTATTGCTTATTTAAAGGATTGTGCCTCTATGCAAGTACAGTATTTGCTTAACAAGTATGCGGATGACACCCAACTCTATCTCTCTGCCTCTCCTCTCGACTCCTACTACTGTCCTGACAGACTGTCTGTCAGACATCAAGTCCTGGATGAGAGCTAACTTTCTACAGATGAATGTCAACAAGACAGAGGCCCTACTGATTGGCTCGTGCCAGCGCCTTCACACATCACGCACTGGCAGCATCAACCTCCATGTTTCCACAGTCAACCTCACCAAGCCAGGCAGGAACCTAGGTGTCTTGTTCGATCCTCAACTGTCTTTCCTCCCCCACATCCAAGCAATGACCCTGCTCTGCCTTCCCTCACCTCTGCAATATTGCCCGACTTCGTCATTACTTTACCCCCAAGGCCACTGAAATGCTCATTCATGCCTTCATTAGATCCCAGCTTGACTACATAAAATGCCCTGTTTGTTGGTCTTCCCTATTCCTCCCTCCACAGGTTGAAGATAATCCAGAACTCCACGGCCTGTGTCCAAAATACCGCTCCAATCTTCGTGACCCCATCTCCCCCATCCTCACCTAACTCCATTGGCTCTCCATCATCCAGAGGATCCAATTCAAGATCCTGGTCCTCACATTCAAAGCCCTCCACGGCCTCACCCCACCCTACATCTGCGACTTCTCAACCCCCTACCAACCTGCCCGCCCTCTCCGCTTAGCAGGCTTCAGCCGACCCACCCACCCCACCATTGGTGGGTGAGCCTTTAGCTACTCTGCCCCCAACCTCTGGAACTCCATCCTGCAGTCCCTCCACCTCGCCCCCCTCCCTGGTCTCCTTCAAGTCCAGCCTCAAGATATTCCTCTTCAATGGTTCCATCGGTCACTTGAAATTCCCCCTTTCCCACCATCCTCCCTATCCCTAGCTCGGTCTGAAACAATGACTGTCTAGCTCCTTAGAACGTCCTCTTGGCGTGAAAGGCACAATACAAGCGTAATTTTGTTGTTGTTATAAGTTCTATCTCAATTATTTAATTCACTAAAATATTAAAATCTTAGTTAAATATATAACTGATTCAATTGGCTATTGCTTGCTTCACAAAAGTAATACTGCTTACTGAAACAGACTGAAATATTAAAGGAAAACATTATTATATTAATTATTAAGGGGCATGTTATGATTTCTGGTGAAAGATTTGCTAATACTTGTCATCTGAGAGAGGGTAAAGTTGTAGGTAACAAGAGATTGAGTCTATTTATAAGAACAGTGAGTAGGGTCCGGCGATATATCGATATATCGCTAAAACCCGATATAATTTTCATATCGATACGCCGATATAGGCATTTCAAAAATATTGATATATCGAAAAAGTCGATATATCGAGGGATAAAATCGGAATGCGCGCACACTGAACTACAAAACCCATAATGCTCATCTCTATACACAATGCACAGACTGAGGTGCAAAGCCGCCATATTGTATTATTCATAGTACTCGAATACAATATACAGGTATGCAAGGGGTGGGGGGGAGAGGAGAGAGGGACGGCGGGCGCATTTGGGGCCTATCTCGTGCCACGCGCGCATGCGCAGTACGAAAACCCCGAAAATATCAATATTTCGGTATATCTCGATATGAGCACATCGATATATCTAAATCGGAAAATTTCCATATCGACGGACCCTAACAGTGAGTACATAATTTAAACCATTAAAAGCATT
This sequence comes from Hydrolagus colliei, assembly GCA_035084275.1. NCBI lineage: Eukaryota > Metazoa > Chordata > Chondrichthyes > Chimaeriformes > Chimaeridae > Hydrolagus > Hydrolagus colliei. Next base: position 77,440,065 of record CM068744.1, on the reverse strand, counting down.
TCAGATGTCAAAAACAGAAGACAAGGATAACCTACCATTCTTTCACATTTAAATTTTTTTTGATTAATCTACTGATTTACAAACTATGAAAAAAACTCGGTTTTCCAAATTGAATTTGTTATGCGCTAATTTTGGAATGCAACAATTCTGTCCTTTCAAACAATGAAGAAGTAAATGACAAATTTTATTGTTATAATTCCACTCTTCTATAACACTACATTCCCTGGACAAGGAGAACATTTGTGTAGATAATTTTAAAAATGGGAATAGTGAGATGAAGCATTTTATTTGGCCGTATTTGTGAACAAAGTAGAATTGTAACAAGAAACAGTTAAATTAAGATGACAGGGATAGATGGAACTCAAAAGGACCACTGGATGGGTTGCAAAACAACAACAAAATTACATTTATAGAGTGCCTTTCATGTCCCAGCTGAGATTAAATTTCAAGATGTTTCTCCTCTCATCCTCTCCTCCAATGCCGACTGCAAGGAGATGCTGGACTTCCTCAAAACCAAAGGTGAAAAGATCCGCTCAGCTGCCTCCAAATAATTCCACCTCCCCATTTCACCCTCACACCCCAGCCCCTAACCATCCATCCCTTCACACCTTTAAATCTGGTGCCCATTCCTCTCTCACCACCAGCATAACCCACATGAAACCAGCTGCTCGCTCAACCCCATTTCCTACCCCTCTCCTTACCTCCTTGCCCCTCTACTCACTGACATCATAAACCTCGCTCTGTCCACTGGCACCGTTCCCACCCCTTTAAAAATGGCTACCATCACTCGTATTCTTAAACAAAAACTCCCCAAACCATCCCTGCTCTCAAATTATTACCCCATCAACAACCTTCTTTTTCCTTCCTTTCTCAGGTCCTGGAACGAGTCGTTGCTTATCAGCTTCACTCATGATAGGGTGATAGGTTCAGGGAGCCTGGTGTGGGAGAGGTCATGGGCTGCAGAGTTCATCACCACCACAGTTCACCCAACTCACAGCAGATGCAATTCAAGATCCTGGTCCTCACCTTCAAAGCCCTCCATGGCCTCACTGCCCCTTACCTCTGCGACCTCCTAATACCCAACCAACTTACCCGCTCCCTCTGTTCAATGGGCTCCAGCCCGCTTCACATGTTGTGTTGTCCGCCCCACCAATGGACGGCGGGCCTTCAGCCACTCTCCCCCCATCCTCTGAAACACCTTTGGAGCTGCATCGCCTCGCCCCCTCCCTTGCCTTCTTCAAGACCCATCTCAAGAACCTCCTCTTCAACTGTGTCTTGAAATCACCCTCCATCTACCCACTGCCACCTTTCCTGATCCTGACCCCCATCTTGGGTCCGAAATACTGATTGCCCATCGCCTTGGGTCATCCTCCCGACGTGAAAGGCATTATACAAATATAGATTTGTTGTTTGTCATTTTAGAGTTCAAGGAACTACATACATTATCTTAGCCATATTGTAATTCAACTCAATTCTAAAACAGCAACATTTAAACACTGCTCTTTTTGGTAAATCTGGCAGCAAATTATCTCCTTGCTGTCTCCAGCCCTTTAACAATTATTTTATAAAATGGGTGCAACATCAGGAACATTGCAAAAACTGTATTTTGTTTTAGTGTGAGACCGTCACAAAACTGTTAGTAACCTAAAAATAAGGAAAATTGGTGTTCGGAAATATTGTCCTCGCTTTAAGCTCCCCAAATGCACTATATAAAATGCAAGGATTATTATTAAAGTATCACCCACAAAGTACAGTAAAAGTCAGTTTATCCAGCACCCCCGGGACCTGACCATTGTCGGTTAAAGTGCCTGCCAGATATTCGGCTGAAAACGGCAAAAAAAATATTTCAATGCATTTTTCCGGATAAATTCCGGTTAATCGAATGCGGACCTTTTTTTGCAATGCCGGTTATATGGAAGTTATGGTTGATCGAGTGCTGGATAAACAGGCTTTTACTGTATACAATGTATAATATACACAAAGAATATACAGTAAAAGCCTGTTTATCCGGCACCCTCGGGATATGGCCAATGCCGATTAAAGCACGTGCCGGATATTTGGCACAAAAATACACACAAAAAAGTTTTTTAAAAAAAATTTAAATGCATTTTTCTGGTTAAATTCCGGTTAATCAAATGCAGACTTCTTTTTTAGGTGCCAGTTATACGGAAGTTACGGTTGATCGGGTGCCAGATAAACAGGCTTTCACTGTACTATGCAATACATTCTGTGAAACGCTTTGAGATCTATCAAAGATTTGATAAGGCACTAACTACAGTTAACCCTCGCCAAACGTGACTTTCTCAATTGCGAATTCAACTATACGCGAAGAAAAAAATACATTCCTTTTTTGCGTAATGCGTGTAAAACTTGCATATACTTGCTGGCTGGCCCCATGCGCATGCGCACTTGCAAGGACACCAGCCCCGCACAATGCACAATTGGGAAATCAAGCTTGGAGATGGACCCCATAATAGAAGGGAGTCTGAAATTTAAAACAACAGAAAATCACTCCCTTCTTTCAACCTGTCAGTTTGTCTGAAACCGTCATCCACTGAAAACTTACCTGCTGCTGCATCTTCTTGGCCATCCACTTCTGCCTCTCCCCAAGCATCCACTTCGATAGTTTGAGGCCAATGATTCCTCGGCCTCGGACTGTTATGAGAGCAGGTAGAGCAACGAGAGCGACGAGAGTGGGCCAGCCGGCTGTAGCCACCTTAGTACGTACCTTGCATTGGTCAGGTTTGGATATGCCTGGAGGCTTGAGGTTGGTAGCCTGTGGCTAACCCCCTTTTCCCATTACTTATTAAGCTTACCGAACGCGATTTTACTGAGTGGTCAGTTTTCCAGGAACGTAACCCCCACGTTCAGCGAGGCTTAACTGTATATCAAATGCAAGGATTATTATTATTATTGAATGGCTTCTGCCTTATATCTCAGTTGGTAGCCACTCTTGCTTATCATAGAATCATAGAATTTTACGGTACAAAAGGAGGCCATTTGGCCATCTAGACCGTGCTGGCTCTTTGAAAAGAGCAATTCAATCCCAATGCCCCGGTCTCTCCCCATAACCTAACAGACCTATTCTCCCTAAATAAAGATCTAATTCTCTTTTAAAAGCTGTTATCGAATCGGTCTCCACCACCCACCTTTTCAGGCAATGCATTCCAAATTCGAACAATCCGCTAAGTGAAAACATTTCTCCTCAGCTCCCCTCTGCCTTGTTTTGAAACTATTTTAAATCTGTAACCACGAGTCACAGATTCGCCCACCAGTGGAAACAGTTTTTCCTTATTCACCCTACCGAATCCCCTCATGATTTTATAAACCTCTATTAGGTCTCCTCTAGGGTCCGTCGATATGGAAATTTCCCAATATCGATATATCGGTGGGCTCATATTGATATATTCCGACATATCAATATTTCCGGGTTTTTTATACTACGCATGCGCGCGCATTCGGAGGTACGCGCGCATTCAGGGGGGTGCGCACACATTCCAATGTGCGCGCGCATTCCGTGCTCTAGGCCCAGGAGGTTTGCAATGCCGGCGACAAGGTAAGTTGAAAAAGTTCGCTTTATACCGATATAACCCATATATCGATATATCGCCGGACACGATATACCAATATTTGCGGAATTGTTTTTTGATACAAATTTTTCGATATATCAATATACCAATATCGGCATATCGATATGAAAAATTATATCGATATAACCGATATATCGCCGGACACTAGTCTCCTCTCAACCTTCTCTGTTGCAAAGAGAATAAACCTAGCCGATCTAGCCTTCCCCATAATTGAAGCCTGATACCATTCTAGTAAACCTTCTTTGCACCCTTTCCAACGCCTTAACATTCTTTCTATAGTGTGGTGACCAGAATTGGACACGGTACTCCAGCTGAGGCCTAACCAAAGTTTTATAGAGGTTAATCAGCACTTCCTGACTTTTGTACTATACCCCTATTTATAAAGCCCAGTATCCCATATACCTTCTTAACGGCTTTGTCTACCTGTTCTGCCACCTTCAAAGAGTCGCTAACACAAATCCCCAGGTCTCTCTTAAAATCTCTTAAAATTGTACTATCTAGCCTATATTGCCACCCCTCATTTCTTCTTCCAAAATGTATCACCTCACACTTCTCTGCATTAAACTTCATCTGCCATGTGTCTGCCCGCTTTACCATTTTATCTATACCTTCTTGCAGATGGTTACTAGCCTCCTCACTATTTACTATTCTCCCTAACTTAGTATCAGCTGCAAACTTGGAAACTGTGCTCCCTACACCCAAGTCCAGATCGTTAATATATATTAAAAAGAGCAGTGGTCCCAATACTGATCCCTAGGGGACACCAATGCACACTTCCCTCCAGTCTAAAAAACAGCCGCTCACCACAACTCTCTGCTTTCTGTCTCACAGCCAGTTGTGGATCCATGCTGGCCACTGTCCCTTTAACGCCATGCGCCTCTACTTTCCTTATAAGTCTAACATGCGGCACTTTGTTAAATGCTTTTTGAAAGTGCATGTAAGCTACATCAACTGCGTTACCCTCATCCACTCATTCCGTTACCTCATCGAAAAATTCTATCAGATTTGTAAGGCAAGGTTTGCCTTTAACAAATCCATGCTAGCTGTCCTTTATTAGCCTATATCTTTCTAAGTGAAGATCTATCTTGTCCCTGATTATAGACTCTAGAAGTTTGCCCACCACCTACGTTAGACTGACTGGCCTGTAGTTCCCAGGTTTGTCCTTCTGCCCCATTTTTATACAGGGGAGTAACATTCGCAGCCTTCTAGTCCTCTGGCACCACCCCTGTGTCCAAGGAAGATTGAAAGATTGTGGCCAGAGTCTCTGCTATTTGCTCCCTTACTTCCCTTAATAACCTAGAATGCATCCCACCTGGACCAGGTGACATATCTACCTTGAGCGCCGTCAACCTTTTTAGTACACTAATCCTATCCATTTCTTCTACCCTCTCCTCCAATACTGTAGCATTGGCTGCATCCTCTTCTCGTGTGAAGACAGAGGCAAAGTACTCATCCAGTACATCAGCTATGCCCTCTGACTCCACAATAAGATTTCCTCTAATTGGCCCCACCCTACCCTTGATCAATTTTTTACTCTTAATATGTTTGTAAAATACCTTAGTGTTCCCTTTAATGTTACCTGCTAATTGTTTCTCATGCAGTCTTTTTGCCCCTCTAATTTCCTTTTTCAGTTCTCTCCTACTCTTCCTATATTCTGCTTGGTTGACCTCTGTATCTTGGGCCCGACACTTGTCATAAGCCTCCTTTTTTTGCTTTAGTTTAACCCCAATTGCCCTAGTCATCCAGGGAGGTTTGGATGCCCTGCATTTTATCTTTGTGGAATGTTTTTGACCTGTGCCCGAATTATCTCTTCCTTGAACACTGTCCACTGTTCGTTAGCTGTTTACCTAACAATCGTTCTTTGTAGTCCACCTTGGCTAAGTCCCATTTTCATTCACTGAAATTAGCCTTCTTCCAGTTGAGTGTCTTCACCTTTGAGTGTTCCTTATCCCTTTCCATAATTACTCTGAATCTAATTATATTGTGATCGCTATTTCCGAGGTGCTCACCTACAGAAACCTGTTGTACTTGCCCCACCTAATTCCCCCAAACTAGATCCAGTACTGCTTCCTTCCTTGTTGGACTGGAAACATACTGATCAAGAAAGTTGTCCTGTACACATTTCAGGAAATCTTCTCCATCTTTGCCCTTTACACTACTATTCTGCCAGTTGATGTTGGGATAATCAAAGTCTCCCATTATCACTACTCTATTGGCTTTGCATCTTTCCGAAATCCGCTTGCAGATCAGCTCTTCTATTTCCTTCCCACTATTTGGTGGTCTATAGTATACCCTTATGAATCTAAGGGTTGTGGGTTCAAATCCCATTTCAGGACTTGGAACCCAGTCTATGCTCCTATGGCTCAGTGGTTAGAGCACTCGCCTTACAAGCGTGAGACCTGTGTTCGAATCCAGGCAGATCAGGGCGAAACCTTTGGCAAGTTTCCTTACTCCACAGGCCTAATAATAATCCCTCCAAAAAAAAACACAATACAGTGAATCCTTTGTTATCTGGTACCCTCAGGACCTCACCAGTGCCGATCAATCAAATATGCTGGATACTCGAGTGGCAAAGTTGCAGAAAAACCAACAAAATGTTTTTACTTATTTTAAAACATACCATATTAATAATAGACTAAATAATAACAGAATATTGTATGGATACTTACCAATAAAGCATTCCATCACACTCGGTAAAATGATCAGTAAAAAAGCATTCCAGCGTTCGGTAAGTTCAATAAGTGCACATGCACAAAGTGTGCACGCATGCACAAAGTAAACATACTGCAAGTGTCCCGGATGGGTACAGTATGAGATCCGGTTGCTGGAATGGTGAATTGTGTTGGGAGATACCGGTTGGTTGAGTATGCCGTTTGGTTGAGTACCAGATAAACAAGGTTTTACTGTAATAAAAATTGGTCATTTTCAATCCACGCCAATTTGTGGGACACTGCTGTGCGCAATTGGCTACCGCGTTTCGCCCACAAATATACAGTCAATTCACTTTACAATATATTCTGTGAAGCGCTTTGAGACGTCGATATGATGTGAAACGTGCTATATCAAAATGTAAGGATTATTATTATTATTATGCTGACAAGCCAATGCAACATTAAGGGTGTACTGTATTGTTGGGAGGTTCAATGCTTTAATGTTGATGTTAAACTGAGATCCTGCCTGTTCTGCTATACATTAAGGATCCCATGGCACTATTCAAAAAGAGAACGGAATTTCCCCTGATAGTCCAGACCAACAATGTCAAAATAAAATTGGTCATTTACTTCATGGCTGTTTGAAAGGATAGGATATTGCTATGCACAATTTGGTTGCTACGTTGAAGCACAAAACAGTCACACTCCATTTTACAGTATTTTCTTGAAAGGCTTAGAATTGTCCTCCTAAAATGAAAGATGCTAAACCAAATGTAAGGATTATTATTAGTGTAGTTGCACATGGATCTCTCTCACTTAGAAAATAAATTCTTCCCATGTTGAGAAACAATTCTAAAATAGCCAGTATAAATAAAATATTCTTCTACTCTATTCCTTGCTATAAAATTACATAAAAATTCCCGAATGACCATGCTTGTTTGTTTTAATTACAACTCAATATATATCCATTTATAGCAGAGAATTCTTTTTAAAAAGCAACTGTATTCAAACAATAAGTGCACTATTTTACATTGTTTATGCACTTTAATGTTGCATTTCTCTAACATTCTGTCCACTGGAATAATTGGGTTATTCCTTGCAAGAAATTTCTAAGAGGTAATAACAAAATACAACAACAAAATTACACTTACAGAGCAGAGTGCCTTTCACGTCAGGAGGACGTCCCAAAGCACTGAAGATGTAAATTCTCTCAGTAGCTCGAAGCAGAACTTGGAAATCAATCTAACTTTCAAATTACATATCTTTAAAATCTATGCAAAAGAATACAAGTGTACAATATCTGAAATCGGTGTTCACTGTCAAATAAACTTGGCAGCTTTGCTGTAACTCGCTACTACTGCAGTAGTCAGTCATTCAAGTCACAGTGATTTGAGTTTATTTTTAGATACTGTGAACTCTAAACCACTACAAAACAGCCACAAACAAATTTTCACTGCAACTTCGCACAAATTCTGGTTTCTCATGAAAAGATGAAATAGACTCAAGGTTGTTATAGCACAACCAAAGTAAATCTTTTCACTTTGGCAATATGCCTTAATCATAGCCTGAAAAAGAGTATTTCCCTCCACTGTATAGTTTTGCATAGATTATTAGCTAGTGTTGCATTGTGAGCTGAAAACGTGCATCCAGGTTGCGGCGGGGGCGGCGGAGGAGGGTTAGGCTGCCGCGTTTCGCGCACAAATATACAGTTGGCTTTCCTACTCACCTTCCCCCTACCCCAACCCCTCTCCTTGCCATCTTTCCCCCCCTTTTCCTCTAAGCCCACATCCATGACTGTTTGTGGGACACTGCTGAGCTCAATTTGGCTGCCGTGTTTTGCCCACAAATATACAGTCAAATTTCCTACTCTTCTTCATCCTGCCCTGACCCCTCCCCCCCGCTCTTGTCCCTACCTAACTGTACAGCACCTTGTGACGTCCTCTCGACGTGAAAGGCGCTATATAAATGTAAGTTTTGATTGATTGATTGATCGATCCAGTAGGAACTAGGATGAGATAACTCGAAAACAGATTTCCAGCAGGATTCTTTCAGCAGGCAGGCAGTGTACATTTTCATTACAACAGTACACATTGAATTTGAACCCACATTCCAGAGGCTAAAGCGGTGAACCTCAATTCTGCAAGCTACATTGGTCTTAGTTTAGAGAATTTTAACCCAACTCTTAGGAAATGTGAGTATCCAGTAATTCTATGTTTGCACTATATGCTATCAACAACTGACCCGCTTTTAGACCTCTATTAATGTATAAACATATATTTGAGGACCTCATGATAATTGTGTGGTGTATGCACATACATATGTATACCAGTGTTTGCACATGCAAGTTTATCTGTATGTGCATATGATTGTGCACTTATGTATAAACATATGCTTATACTTGTGCATACCAGACTGATTTTCTAAGTTGTTTTCTCTAATAAGAAAACAAAGCTATCCTGCTTTGTACCCACCAGCACCCCCTCAACTCACGCATTGACCATATCAATCTTGCTGGATGCGCACTCCAGCTCACAAAGCCTGTATTGAACCTCTGTATGTTGGTCAACCATTAACTTGCCGTTAAGTCTTTTTCCTCTCCAAACTTACATCACCAGTTCCAACTCACCCACACATCCCAAATTCTCATCCACACTCCTTCCAACACCCTGCTCATCAATGTCCAGTTTCAACCAGTTCCAGAACATCCAGATCAGACCTGGATTCAATTCCCAGCAGGGGAAGTTTCCTCGACAAGCCTAATAATAATACCTAAAAAAAAAGCAATAATAATTTGGTGATTTCAATCCACGACTGTTTGTGGGACACTGCTGTGCGCAAATGGTTGCCGTGTTTCGCCCACAAATACACAGTCAGTTCACTTTACAGTATATCCTGTGAAGCACTTTGAAACGTCTAGAAGACGTGAAAAGCGCCATATCAAAAGCAAGGATTATTATTATTATCCACAACTCTAAAGCCCACATGCCTCACTCCACTCCTCAATCTCATCGCGTCATACTTGCCCGGCTCCATTGCTCTCTATCCCCAACAGATCAACTTTAAGTTAACTCTCTTTCAAATTCCCTCATTGCTTTGCCACTATTACTGTACTTGAGATTTTGCACACAAAATACACAGTTAATTTACTTTGCAGTATATTCTGTAAAGCGCTTTGATACATCTCAAAGACATAAGGCGCTACATCAAATTCAATTTTTTAAATTATGTGGCTCAAACTTAATTTCCTAATTTAAAAAATTCAAAATTATGCATGCCTTGCCAAAGTCCCCAGTAAGAGGAATAGCACAATACTTTAGACTAATTGATTAAAAAAAGCTAAAACAGCACAACATAGATGCAAACTAATGAACAGCTAGATTAAGAACAATGATCTTTTCACCCTGACAAAATTCAGTTTGGGCCGGAGATTGTACATCAAGGATGGCCAATATGTGGCACGCAGATCAAATCTGGGCTGCATTACTCATGAGTGAAATAGTGGTAACCATAGGCAGGGAGGGAGTGGACGGTATGTTGGCCATTCCTAATGTAGAAAATGGTCTTCAGCAAAAGCATAACATGTGAAAAGAATTATCCCTAGATCTCTACATTATACAAACTGTCCTGAACTATGTTCAGCATTTAAAAACAGAGGTATCTCTATACTTGCACAGAAATGTAGCAAAGCACACGTAGATCAAAAAGTGTAGAACATTTACTAATCTGAGAAAAGGCTAGGCTTTTTTTTTTTTTTTGAATTGCACATGTGGATCAGACAAGTATATTGGATAGCCAGCAGAGAGTTCCAAACAATAATTCATTCTAAGGCTCTTATGGAATCTTAAACCACAAGAGCATTGCTCAAATATTGTAGTTTGTGAACAGTAGTAGAACAGCAAGATTAAGGTAGTAATTCAAACTCACTCCAAGGTATTTCTTCATAAGAGAGGTAAGCTTAAAAGTTTTTTTTAAATTGTAAAATAACGAGAGCATTCAAGGCTGTGCAATAAAGTCAAGAACAAAAGAATAATAGTTATCCAGCTCAGAGACACAAGGCAGAAACCAAATCAACTAGTTCTGGCATTATAAACCACAAGAGCAAAGCTTGATTTTCAATATCCTCACAACCTTGAGATTTAATTACTTCTTTGGATCTTGCAAAAGACATTGGACTATAAATATTAGCTATATTAGTGTTTGGTTTACTACTTTTTCTTGGCGCATTTGCCATCTTGATCCAGTTGATAGCCCGCGTATCTCTAAGTGAGGGGGTTGTAATTTCAAGCCCAAAGTTAAGACTTTGAACTTGTAGTCTGGACTGATACGCCAATGCATGAGGGGTTTGCTGTATTGTCATAGATTCCATCAAGTCTTCACACTCAGCTCTTTTTAACCCTGCACACAAAAGCCCCAACAGATAGTGTGGTCCTAGCTGGTTAAATTCTGACAGTATCCAACTTACACTCTGTGGTCCCCACACCTTTGCTCTTGCCAACTTGCAATGCTTTCCTGAATTAGGCAAGCAGGACACATCTCTCCAAGGATTCCATCCCAACAAATATCTCTTGAATTTCTAATATATATTTTATACATATCATACACACATACTATATATATATATATATATATATATATATACATACACACATATGGAATTTGATTTGGTTATTCTTAAGCATGGTGGTGGGTTTCCACACGTGGCAGACACCTGGCTGATCAAAATAAAGACATTAAACTGAGGACCGAACTATGTCTGTTCAGTCAAGTTGAATGATGACATTATTTGAAGAGAATCGAGTTTCTGGGAGTCCTGGCTAACAATTCCCCATATAAAATTGGTAAATCACTTCTTAGCCTCTTGTGGTACAGTATATAGTGCAAAATGGCTGCCACGTTTGCCTACAAATAGTCACTACACTTGACAGGAAATTCTGTTAAGCACTTTGAGACATCAACAGAAGGATAGGCGCTATATCAAATGTAAAGATTAATATTATATCAGCAACTGGCAAGTGAAGTTCACAAACAATTTTATGTTGCAGAATAATAATCACAACAATGGATCTGAAAGTATACAATACAATGCAAAGGATCAGATTTATTTGATGGCAGCATTAGAGATAAATTAATAGATAAGATTACAGTAAAAAAAATGATTGACATGTATTCTCATCTAATGTGGTACAACAATTTTTTATACAGAAATCATTCAATAAAAAATTGTTGTGATATATCAATGTGATATAAACACGCCATGGAGTCTGGCATAATCTTCAAACCACCACACTTTTACCTCTCAATTTGCACTTTTAGGCAAAAATATTTAATAAACTGTACTCAAAAGACAGGTAAGAAAATAAGATACATAATTCCATCCCTTGTCTCTGAGGCAGTAGGTTGTGGTATCAAACCTCACATTGAAACTTTAGAGCTTATAGTTTAAACTGACACTCCAGTGCAGTACTGGCAAAGTTGCATTGTCTGAAGTGCTGTCATTCAACAACAATGACAACATTACATTTGCATAGTGTCTTTCACGTCGGGAGGACATCCCAAGGCACTGGACAGTCAGTGTAGATGAGTTATTAAGCCAAGATCCTATATGACTGTTCATAGACATTAAAGATTTCAAGTCATTATTCAAAAAGAGAAGGGAATTTCTCCTGGTGTCCTGGACAACAATCCTGCTATTAAAATTGGACATTAATTTGATGACTTTTAGTGGAACATTACTATGTGTAAATTAGATACTGTGTTCACCCACAAAGTAGTCACAACACTTAATAAATTGTGTTTGTGCTTCGAGACTCTGACAATAATATGTACTATATATTAATAATAGCACTATTAATCACCTGTTTTGACATACCCTTACGAAAAAATTATTTTAAGGGCTTTGTGACATCCTCCCAACATGAAGGCAGTATATACCATAAATACCCACGTATAAGGCGCACTTACGTATAAGACGCACCCCCACTTTTGACCTTTTATTGGTGAAAAAAAATGGAAGCATTTTCGATGATATTGCCGGCAGTAGGGAGGGAGGCAGGAGAGACAGGTAGGTAGGGAGGGAGACAGGAGAGACAGGGAGACAGGGAGGGAGGGAGGCAGGCAGGGAGGGAGAGAGGGAGGCAGGCAGGCACGGAGGGAAAGAGGGAGGCAGGCACGGAGGGAGAGAGGAAGGCAGGCAGGGAGAGAGGGAGGCAGGCAGGGAGGGAGAGAGGCAGGCAGGCAGGCAGGCAGGGAGGGAGGGAGGCAGGCGAGGGAGGGAGGCAGGCAGACTGGATTTGGCAGAAGGCAGGCAGCAGGCACAGCACTGAAATCCGCTACTGCCGCCGCTGCCTGGGCGGCCGAGGCCAAAGCCCCGTCACCCGCTCCTCCCAACTCCCCCCGGACAGTGACCAAGCCCCAGCTGACAGCGCGCCAGCCGCCCCCCCTGTTTACTATATTTCCGAGGCTCAAAATTTCTTGTACCTGCGTATAGGGCGCACCCCCAACTTTCGAGATCTTCCGACGTGAAAAAAAGTGCGCCTTATACGCGGGTATTTACGGTAATAAGCATTACTTTTTGTTTATATAGTCTTTCACATCAAGAAGACATCACAAAGCATTTATTAGGATATATTGCACAGTGCAATGACTATATGGCATTTATCAAATGCAAGGATTCACAAATATGATCTTCGTTCACATGGTTCATCATCCCTAAATTATGGCTTTATAATATCATTCCAGAAGACACTAATATTACATGTGGTAAATATTTTCCTTTAAGCACATACTGATGCAGTACAATTTACATTGTATAATTAGGTAATTAGGTATTAATTACTTATTAATTCCCAAAGAACAGTTTTGTTGGCTTGAAATTGCTAAACAAAAGACTAATATGATGTACACAAGATAGAGTTCAGGGGATAAAATGGCTCATTAACATTTAATAAAATAAATTACAAAGTTACATCCAAAATTGCTCTGTAAAATATGAATACTACCTGGAAAGAAAAAAAATCTGAAGCTCTTACATAATTCTAAACCAAATATTACTAATAATTATGATATTTTTAAGCATATGCATAAAACATCATTATTGCCCATTGATTATTGTCTTGTTCTTCAATACATCTTATATTATAAACAGGATTTATGTCAGCATCTAAACATCACAATTCCAAATATAATGGTCTTTCATTTCAAAATTATATGAATTGCTTTTTTTGTGACACTGCAATATTAAAGGACCCATTAGTGAAAGTTGAACAACACAATTAACCTTCCAACAGTACACCTCCGGTCACTGTGAAGGAAGCACATGCCAAGTCGCACAGGGAGACCAAAGTAGAATGAAGTAGTTGATCTCCAGTGTTACAGAAATGAACCGCAAGGACCAATCAGAAAACTAGTACATTTTAATTTCAAAAGGGCCTTATAAAATTATATAATAGTAAATGGAATAGAGAAAATATACCCGGAACATTCCTTGCACATGTACTAAGACTGGAAAATGGTTCGGTTTTTTTTAAGGCAACATACATTGCGAGTAAACAACTGTGGAGACCAATGTACATATTGTACTATACAAGTAGTATAATAAGATAAAAGGTTTTCTGCAGGGACTCAATCCTCAACCAAAATCCTTCTTGCAATCCTAAAAGGTTTACTCATCATCTTGACACGGGCAATGAATGTCCTCTCCGACAAATAACTCCCTGGTTAAGTCTGATGCGAGTTTATCACTACTCAGAAAAAAAGGTATTTGTTTTGAGAAGAAATGTATCTATTTCTATTAAAAGAGAATACAATACAAATTGGACAGAGAAGAGTAACTGAAATGGAGGTTAGATAACCAGTCTTAAAAAAAAGTGTGCAATATTTTAATTTAAATGATTTACATGCTTTTTCTTGGATTTCTAACTTGCATCAGTAATAAACCAATAGATCACCAGGACACACTGCAGTATTAGTAACAATGACAAAAGCACATGAGCTGAAAAAGAAAACTAATCTGGTCACAATTTATTTAGATCCATCATCAGGTTACGCTTTTTTAAAAAAAAGATTAAAAAAAAACTTTGGAGTTCTTCGAAAGCTTGTGCTAATACAATAGGCCCAATATCCGCAAACCCTGGACGATGAACAGTATCCACAGATCTCTATAGACCCCCCCAAAAAAAAAACCTCAAAGTAATCCCACAGGAGGGTGAGGTGACAGCCAGGAATTGGTGTCATTTTGTTGATTTTTTTTACACACATACACACAAGCCCAAAAGAAAGAAGAAGCCCCTCAGCCAACCAACCAATGAAGGGGGACGTCCTGGCACGGACTCCAGTCGGGAATCAGCTGTGCGGCCCTCCCCCCTCTCCGTATTTACAATCCAGCCGCTCGCAGCCCCTTCTTCCCTTCCTCCCGCTTCTTTCCTTCCTTCGCGTTTCGATGTCAATTTGAAGACACTGCGCAGCGCGCGTCGCGGAGACTCGCCATCGCCGGCACCGCGGCCGCCGCGGCAACCGCAAAGAAAACAAAAGACGGAGAAGCGCGGGCTGGCTGTGTGTGTGTGGAGGAGGGAGAGGGGGGGAGGGGGTCTTCAAGGAGGGAGCGAGACTCAGGCGGGCGGGAGGGCTGAGCGGGAGCAGCTGCGGGAGGCCAGGGCCGGGGGGGCTTGACAAAAACCGTTGTAATTAACAAAGGAGAGAGAACGCGCGTGCAGAGCTACACACACCCCCCTAAAAGGAGGGAGGCTCCGTTATTAAAACACTCTCCCACCTCACCCACTCCCCCCCCACTTTTCTTCTCACATCTTATCCCTGCCTCTCCCACTGACCTGACAGAAGCGCTGGCAGTAATCCCCGGACGACTGCACGGACACCCCGAGCTCCAGTAACTCGTCACCCAGCTCCCGCAGGTTGTCCGTCAGGTTTCTGATGTCTGCCTCAACCTCCTCGTCCGCCATCTTTCCTGCTCGGCCGGCCGGAGGGGGGGGGGGGACACAGCGCGCGCGCACAATCGCACGTTACGGCTCGCGCGGGACCCCGAGACGCCGCTGATTGATTGGCCCGCGCACGACACAGGCCCCGCCCCTCCGCTCCGCACTCACATTCCGCGCCGCTTGGTGGGGAGGTCACGTGATCTCTCTCACCGCCGCCGCCAACTGCCGTGAGCTGCGATCACGTGGTCAGTCCGAGGCTTTGGGCTTCTTGACCAAAAAGACAAGGTGGCACGGGCAGAGCAGGGCCGCTTGGCTGGGTTTGCAGCACCAACAAAATCCTTGTTTACAAATGGTAACTTTCAGCACTGTAACTGCAAGTGTGTGTGTCACCCACAAATTGGAACCCAACTTTGGAATTGGATCACCTTTCCGGAGGAATAACAACAACAATTTGCATTTGATACAGTATCCTCCACCTCGGACGGCATCTCGGAGCACTTCGCAATGGCAGAGCCAAAAGCCGAGCCAGGCATAGGGAGGAGTTGACCGGAAGTGGGTCAAAGAGAAAGGTCTTCGGGCACGACATGAAGATGGGGAAGGAGGGGGTGAGGCGAAGGGTTTGAGGGAGTTCCAAAGTTTGGGGGCATAGTGGCTGAAGGTACAGGTGGAGAATTTGGGGGACGACGAGGAGGCCGGACCCAGTAGAGCAGTGGCAGTGAGCAAAGAGCAGGTTAGCGCCTTGGGACGTCCTACTGATGTGAAAGGCGTTCTATAAATGTCATTTTGTTGTTGTTGTTAGAGAGGTAGGGGGCTTGGCGAGGAGTGGAGGGATTTAAATACCAGTGAGGATCTTGAAGTCGATCCTTCAAGAACCCAGGTATTTGATATAGAGCTTTATCGTGTCTTCTAGCCATCTCAAAGAAATTTACAGAATATACTGTACAGTGAGTTGACTATGTTTTGTGGGCAAAACATTGACCTGGGATGGGGATTGCAAACTCGTGTTACAACAGGAATGTGTATTTAGGTAGCACCCTTCATGTAGGATAAAGTTTCCTTAAAGGGTGACCATATTTTGTAAACCAAAATTCTTATTTATTACATAAGCCATTGGTCAGGCTAATTTCAAGATATGTACCTGATATCCATTTTGCAATAATAAAAGGGCCCATAAAATCCATTTAATGAACTTGTCTCTGGTAATTTGAACAAAATTGCACAAGTATTCAGCATTGCTAAATACTAAGTTTAGGGGAAAAATTTACTTTCTTTAATGAAATTGTCTCAGTCAATGAGCTGGAAATAATCATTGTTGCTGGTAAATCACCTTTATGATTCAGCTGAGTAGAAGAGAAGTAAAACATACGAATACAATGGTAGAGGGTAGAATTCATGAAGGGAGTAGCTAAATCTCAAAATTTCAAGGGATAATTTCATTTTGGGGAGTTGGGGGAGAGAGGATGTTCAAAAATAGATTTAAGAAGGAAAAAAGCTTTATGATATTTTCAGTGAAATATGTGCCTTACCCACCAAATAAATTCATACTGTAATAAAATAGTCTACATAATAGGCCCTGGAAATATTATGAAACTCTAGATATAAAGATATATTCTATTGTTTTATTGAGAGAGGAGTAGAGCTCTATCCACATTACTATCCTTTCTGACAAATCCCCCCCCCCCAATTCCTGCAAACTTCTCTGCAGTCTGTCTACTCTACATTTGCCCCACAAAATGTCTGGTCTCTCTCCAATAAAATCCTCACCTGCTGGAATTCCATCCTGGTATCTTTCCGCCTGATACAGAGAACAAATACATTCCCACAATGGACAAAAGTAGAGCATCCAAACCTCCCTGAATGACTAAAGAAATTACAATTCAAATAAAACAGAAATAGGTTTATGATAAATGTCAGATCCAAAATGCAGAAGATAATCGAATAAAAAAAAAGTTCAGGAGATAATTGAAAAAGGGAAATAAGGGACATCGAGATTATATGAGAAAAGATTAGTGTGTAATATAAAAGGAACCCAAAGGTATTTTATAGGCAAATAAAAAATAAAAAGTGAGTCAAAGTTAGGGTGGGGCCAAATAGGGACCAAAGAGGAAAGCTTGCGGAGGCAAAGAGGAAGGCTGCTGTACTGAATGAGTACTTTGTATCTGTCTTCATAAGAGAAGAGGATGCAGCCAATACCACAGGATTGGAGGAGAGGGTAGAGAAATTGGATAGGATAAGAATAAACAGGGGAGATACTAAAAAGGTTGACAGTGCTCAAGATAGATAAGCAACCCGGTCCAGACTGGATGCATCCTAGTTTACTGAGGGAAGTAAGGGTGGAAATAGTAGTGGGCAGTCAGCCTAACGCCAGCAGTGGGGAAACTTCTAAAGACTATATAATCCAGGGCAAAATAAATTTTCACTTAAAAATATGGGTTAATAAAGGACAGCCAACACAGATTTGTTGCAGGCAAATCATGTCTAACAAACCCAATAAGATTTTTTTGATGAGGTAACAGAGGTAGTGAAGGTAATGCAGATGATGTAGTTTATATGGATTTTCAAAAGGCATTTGATAAAGTGCCGCATAAAACACTTGCAAGCAAAATAAAAGCCCACAGTATTATAAGGATAGTGTATCATGGATACAGAACTGGCTGGGAGGCAGAAATCAGAGAGTGGTGGTGAACGGTGGTTTTCTGACTGGAGGGAAGTATTCAGTGGTGTCGCCCAGGGGTTGCTATTGAGACCATTATTGCATTTGATCCATGTAAATGACCTGGACTTGGGTGTAGGGAGTATAATTTCCAATTCTACAGATGATACTAAGCTTGGAAAAGTAGTAAATGATGAGGAGACTGCAGGAGAACATAGACAGACAGGTAACGTGGACAGACATATGGCAGGTGAAGTTTAATGTGGATAAATGCGAAGAGATGCATTTTTGAAGGAAGAATGAGGAGAGGCAATATAAACTAAATGGTAGAATCTTAAAGGGGGTGAAGGAACAGAGAGACCTGGGGGTTCACATAAGCAATTTTTTGAAGGAGGCAGAACTGGTAGACAAGGCTATTTAAAAATATATATATTTGTGGGATACTAAGCTTTATGGATAAGAGCATAGAATATAAAAATCAGGAAGTTATGATGAACCTGTATTAAACACTGATTAGGTCTCAGCTAGAGTCCTGTGTTCAGTTCTGGGCACCACACTATTAGAAGGATGTCGAGCATTGGGGAGGGTGCAAAGGAGATTTACCAAGAATGAGAGACTTCAGTTATCAGGTGAGGCAAGAGAAGCTAGGATTATTCTCATTGGTACAGAGAAGGTTGAGAGGAGACTTAATAGAAGTTTTCAAAGTTATGGGGCATTCAATAGGATGCACAAGGAGAAACTATTTCCACTGGTGGGTCAGGTCAGTAACCCGAGGACACCGATTTAAAATAATTGTTAAAAGGGACAGAGAGGGGAGGTGTGGAGAAACATTTTGACACAACGTGTTGTTCAGATCCGAAATGCATTGCCTGAAAGGGTGGTGAAAGCCAATTCAATAACAACTCTTAAAAGAGAAGTAGATAATTATGTGGAGGGAACAAGTTTACAAGGCTATGGGGATAGAGTGGTGGGGTGGGATTGATTTTGGACAGCTCTTTTCAAAGATGTTGTGCCAAATGGCCTCTTTCTGTGCTGTATAATTCTATGATTCCAGGCATGGAATTCCAGAAGGGGGGTGGGTGGGGTGTTTAGTAGCTGATATACCCCCAGTAGTGGAGTGGGAGTTTCAGCTTGGAGTACATGATCTTAAAGTGAGTCCCTTTATGAGCCTTGAACCTACAACCTTTTAATTCAGAAGCAAAAGCCTACCAACTGAGCCAGGCCAACACACAGGAAATATATTTAGTATACAGAGTACGGAGCTTTATTTATGTACGTGATTCCTATCTAATTCTCACCATTAAAAATAAAACAGCGACTTCAGAACAGCTTCCAGGAAACAGGAAATAAAATGATAAAAAAGTAGACACCTAAAACAGTAAACTTGACATGTTTCACAATGTAACAAACAATGTGTCAAAACAAGCTCTATTGTTTCAGAGTAATTTCCATTTTTTACATGAACACGAACTGTTACTAATGCTGGTTCTGGTTTTAGATACAGTACAGTCAAAACTGTAACAGCAACCAACCTCTATTGAGCAACAACCACAAAATTACATTTGCATAGCACTTTTCATGTCGGAGGACGTCCCAAGGCGCTGATGAGCTGTCAATGCAACCAGGGCCTGTTCGTGCAGACACCCTTTTCAGTGGCTAAATCTAAGTGTACTTAAATAAAAATAATTAGAATCTATCCATTTGATATACAGTAAAAGCCCGTTTATCTGGGACCCGATTAACCGTAACTTCCGTATAACCGGCACATCCCCCCCCAAAAAAGGCCACATTCGATTAACCGGAATTTATTCGTAATTACATTTTTTTCTTTAAATTGCGTTTTCGGCCAAATATCCGGCATACACTTTAAATGGCATTGGCCAGGTCCCGAGGGTGCCGGATAAACAGGCTTTTACTATAGTACCTTATTACTGGATGTTTAATATCCACCTTGAACAGGCAGATGGGTACTCTTTGTACAATCCAGCACTGCTACAGTAAGCATCAGAGTGTCAGTCTAGACGATGACTTCAAAGTTCTGACATGGAACTTGAACCCACAACCTTCCGACTCAGGGGCAAGAATGCCATCAATTGAGTCAGGCTGACAATGCTATTGTGGCCTTGCTTGGGCTAAACACATCTGCACTTTCAGTGTTTGTATGGATATAGACTTTTAACTTATGACATTTCTGACTTGTGGTTATTGATTCCCTTGTCAATAGTAGCTCCTTAGCCATGCAATGATGCAGGAGTTCCGTATTGATTATTTAACTAGGGCTAAAGGTAAATTGTTTTTTGCCTTTCAGAAAAGATTCTATGCTGGTTTCTAAGTTATAGGAATGCCCGAAGAGGGTTATAAATACCATCTTGAAGAGCCATCTCTAAAAAAAATCCAATGAGAATTTGTTCATTCAAACCATGAATGTGTAAGGGACACTGCTATGCACAACTGGCTGCCGCTCTCCGTCCACAAATATATAATCAATTCACTTTACAGAATATTCTGTTGTTGTTGTTAAAGAATTTATTTAGGTTAGCATAAATTGGACCCTTTTGGTAGTAAAATTCTAGCTTTAAAAATATATTGATATATCAGAGAGGCCCTCGGGAAAAGCAATATGAAGTACAGTATTGACAGATTTTCTCCAGGATAAGATGGTTAAATGCAGGATATAGGTTATGCCAGCAAGTTATCCTAACTAACATTTATAGACTTAGAGAATGCAGTTTCAGAATTAACAAACCTCTTGAGAGACTAGAGATTACAATAAACGTTTTCCTATAGAATTGTATTTTAGACTCCATACAAAAACACTGTCCAATATCGATTAACTCCTTTTTAAAAAAATGTAATAAATATTTTGTCTTGGTGGGAAAAAAAAGTGAAGTTGATGGCTGGCAAGATAAATATGAAGAAATTAGATCAAAGCTTTTGTGGAACATAGAGGACCGAATGCTATTAGATCATGGAAATATTATCCTTAGGATGCAAATGACAAGGGTTATTTAATGTGTTTGTGATGTTAGATTGCTATCTGGCATTTCACCCATTATCTTTAGTGCAAGAGTCACGCTTAACTGAGTTTCATCTACAGGAAATTTGCCTGTGGTATCCTTCCTTGATATTGAAATTTGACTAGAATTGTGCATAATTAATATGACAGTTGCTAACACAAAGGAATATTTCCCATTATAACTATTCTGACATTTGATACAGTATCTAACATTGTTGAAACCCCAAAGAATTTTACTGTAAAATGCACTATGTATTTGTTGGTGAACATGCTAGACAATTTGCGCATAGCACTATCATACAAACAGCCATGAAGCGAGTGACTAATTTTATCTGGGGGATCATTGCCCAGGAGACTGAATAATTATTTTTTAATTATTGCATTTGATAATAATAATTTGAGCACTTTCCACATCTTCTAGACGTCTCAAAGCATTTCACAGAACATACTGTAAAATGAATTGACTGTATATTTGTCGGCAAAAATGCGGCAGCCAATTGCACACAGCAGAGTCCCACAAACAGTCATGGATTAAAATGACCAAATTAATATTGTTTTCTTTGAGGGATTATATTAGGCATGAGTAAGGAAACTTGCCCAAAGTTTCACCCTGTCTGGAATTGAGCCGAGGTCTCTCGTAAGGCGAGTGCTCTAACCACTGAGCTACATACTCCAAATTTCTGTGTTATTAATACAATCAGGAGGTGGCATTATTAGTATAACTATTAGTAGTCAGAAAATAATAAAACTGGTGTGTTATCCTGGCCAGAAGTACAGTAAATAAACTAAGAAGCTAAAGTACCCATTCAAGCTTATGGTTATTAAAGATGAAAAATAATGTACATTAGATTGAGCAAACATAAGAATTGATCTTTGATCCACTTCCAAGAGCTGCTTGCATTGCCAAGTATGCTTACAGTGCCTTATCACATTGTCGAGACGTCTCAAAGTGCTTCACAGGATATTTACTGTAAATTCTGTGGGCAAAACACAGCAGCCAACTACGCATAGTGACATCTCATGTATTGAATGACCAAATTATTATGATTATTTTTTTGAGGAATTATTATCCCTGGAAAGCAATCTGCCAATTGAGTAGCAAGCAGATTCCTACATCCTGATAGGTAAAGAAAGGCGTGTGGGGTATAGAAGCTTGCCTAAGGTTTCGCCCTGTTTAGCATAATGTTTCTGGGACTTAATTCATGATAGTGTTCCTGCCCTATTTGAAGAAGTAACATTTGAAGTTAGCAGATATCTAAATGTCCCACAGCCAATACGCGTGACTATGGCTGATGGATTTGTACTTGATCCAGAAACCTCTGATATCATAGTCACTATATTTCTTTCGCTAAATAACAATTTTCCAGTGTTTTGTCTTAATTCTCTATTTTGGCATCTATTTTGAACATAGAGACAAAGATTTGACTCATGACAACATCCTGCTGCGGTACATTAATTCTCTATTTTGGCATGTTTACTGTAATTTGATTACTTTGCTATTTCCACAAAAATTACTTTGAACAATGAATTAATGCAAACATTTCTAAATCAGTCAGCATCTTCGCATGCACCATTTACAATTTTTTTAATGACTGAACATTTTACATTTCCCAAGTGTAAGTATCCTGGTGCAAGAATATCAATGCAGAATCTATGCACTCTGGTTACAATAGAGTACAATTTTTTTTTCGCTTCCCGGAGTGTCCTATTACTCACTGACATCAAGATGACATGAGAGGTCACCCACTGCCAAGCTTGCCAACTACTCTGCATGGGTGGGAGGAGGGGTGCCATCCAAATTGTACCCCTTAAGGACAATCCAACAATCCAAAAGCACAAGCAGCGATTCCTCAGAACAACGCACTTCACTGACTTTATGCATTTTGAAATTCACCGCACTCAAGTATGTGAGAAGTAGTTTTGTCTTCCCATTGGCTTGAGATTGTGTCATTAATCTTAGTGCCATTTCATGTGATAGAATTTGCCATTAATAAAATGCTGCCCGGTGACGTTGATTTTGCAGCAATTTATATCAAACGATAAACTTTATTTGAATCCAACCCAAACCTCCTCATTATACTGTTAGAATCCTTCGGTAAATATTGGTAGTATATCATATCTGATGAGCCCCCGGCTTATCTAGATGATCACGACCCGTATGCTCTCCCACGTGTTGAAACAAGTGACCTTCATCACAATCCTCTGTTCCTCAGAAGATCAACCTCAGGACGTTCCTTCTGATGATCATATGCCTTTTCAATCTTTACCTCACCTTACCTCTGCAATCTCCTCCAGTCCTATTATTCCCTTGGCAAACTCAGGTTGAATATTATATTGAATATTCTCAGTTTCCTTCACATCCCCATTGGCAGGCACGATGCCTCAGACTGTCGTTTCGCATAACTATTTCTTCAACCATACCTTTATTGGAGTCCGCTAGTGTAGCGGTCAGCATGCTAGCCCAGTAAGTGAGATTACCCGGGTTTGATTCCCAAGCAGGCAAAATCTTATTCAGGTTTCCTTATTCCACACAACTTTGTTTGCCTAGCCATAACCAGGAACCTGGTCGATTAGCGGATTGCATTTCAGGAGTTATAATCCTGCCCCCCCAAATTTGAGTGGTCACTGAATCCACGACTGTTTGTGGGACACTACAATTAGCTGCCGCGTTTCATCCACAAAATACACAGTCGATCCACTTCACAGTATATCCTGCGAAGGTCTTTGAGACTTCTCAAGATCATTATAATAACAACAACTCACAATTACAGTACAGTATATAGCTCACTGCGCAAGGTAGCATCTCAAAGTGACTCTGAGCCGGTGGGGGGGGGGTGCGGGGGGGGGTGCGCGTGGTGGGAGGTGGCAGGAGGTGAATGTAAGCACAGTTGAAAAGGGAAATTTTCAGGAGGGACTTGAAAAGGGGAGAGGGGGCAAGCTGGGGGGTATTGAGGGAGAGCGTTCCAGAGTTTCGGGGCATAGTGGCTGAAATCATGATCCTCAATGGTGGAGCAGAGGGTGCGAGGGATACGCTGGAAGCCGGTGGGGAGTGGGGAGATCAGAGAGGTAGGAATGTGCAAGAGAGTGAATGGAATTGAACATTGAGTGTGAGGATTCTGAAGTCAATGAAGTTTGTTGATGGGTAGCCAGTTAGGTCCGGTCAGAACTAGTGAGATGGGAATACGGAGTTTGGTTCGGGTAAGTATGCCTGCGGCAGAGTTCTGAATGAGCTGGATGTTTTGAATTGTAGAGCTAGGGAGACCGGCGAGGATTGTGTTTTGAGTAATCCAGGCGGGAGGTGGCAAACGCACGCACAACAACTTCAATTTATATAGCGTCCACCACGCCGGACGACGTCTCAGAGCACTTGACAATAACGGGTCCCAGGGGTGGTTGCTCCCACAAGGGGTTTGGTTGCATCTGGTGTAAGGTGTAGTTGGAGGTGGGCATTGTAGCAGAGGTGGAGGAAGGCAGTCCTGGTTAGAGACTGGATGTGGGGGAGGAAGGACAGCTGGGGGTCAAACTAGGCACCTGGATTGCACACTGGTTTGGTGAGTCTGAGGGAGAGCCCAGGGAGGGTGAGGAGTTCAGATCCACAGGAGTGAAGACATTGACAGGAGCCAAGCTGTATGGCATAGTGCTGGGCAAATTGCTGCCCAGCACTATGGGCTACAAAATACACAGACACTAAACTGTACAGTACAGTAATTTACTGTATGGTAAATTAGGTGACATCTTTCCACCATATATAGGCACTATAATCAAATACAAAGATTATTATATTAGTGCATTTTGTGCTTTAAAAGATGCATTAATAAAGGACCTTATGATATTTATTATACTGACTGGTTCCCGGATATGCTGAAGGCAGACTTGCCCAAACCCTAATAATAAATAATATTAATATTAATAATAATGATAATAATAATACAGTACTTGCATTTGATATAACGCTTTCACGTCTTCTCGATGTCTCAAAGCGCTTCACAGAATATACTATAAAGTGAATTGACTGAACATTTGTGGGTGAAACTCGGCAGCCAATTGCGCACAGTAGTATCCCACAAAGTGTTGTGGATTGAAGCGACCAATTCCTTATCGTTTTTTTTTCTTGAGAGATTATTATCAGGTGTGTGGAGTAAGGAAACTTGCCCAATGTTTTGCCCTACCCAGAATTGAACCCAGGTCTTTCACTTGCACTTAAATATAAGTCCTCACTTTCAAGGCTATTCACGGCTTCACTTTCAGGGCCATTTTCACACCCTTGCCCCTTGCTATCTCTCTGACCTGCTGACTCTATTAATAATAATAATCCTTGCATTTGATATAGCGCTTTTCACATCTTATCGACGTCTCAAAGCGCTTCACAGAATATGCTGTTAAGTGAATTGACTGTATATTTGTGGG
This sequence comes from Hydrolagus colliei, assembly GCA_035084275.1. Lineage (NCBI taxonomy): Eukaryota > Metazoa > Chordata > Chondrichthyes > Chimaeriformes > Chimaeridae > Hydrolagus > Hydrolagus colliei. The sequence goes on along the minus strand of CM068744.1, from coordinate 77,414,818 downwards.
CGAAACGCGGCAGCCAATTGCGCACAGCAATGTCCCACAAACAGCTATGGATTGAAAATTACCAAATTTTATTATCTTTTTTTTGGGACAAATTATTATTAGGTGTGTTTGTGTGGAGAAAGGAAACTTGCCCAAGGTTTCGCCCTGATCTGCCTGGATTCGAACACAGGTCTCATGTTTGCAAGGCAAGTGCTCCAACCAAGTCGTTGCTCAAGACCCTCCTTTTCGATCGTGCCTTTTGCCGCCCTCCCACCTCTCTCCCTCCCCTTTCCCCTAACCTGCCCCTCCCCCGTGCTAGGGTCCCAACCCCTGACTGTTTAGTGCCTTGGGACTTCCTCCCGACGAGAAAGGGCTCTATAAATGTAATTTTGTAGTTGTTTTTGTTGTTGTTGTTATTGCAAGTCAAGTGCTCTAACCACAGAGCTACAGTACTCCACCTGTCATCCCTCCTGAACATATAACATAATATACTATCAGCCTTTAATCTAATACTAAATTGGTCATCTTAGTCTTAGAAAGACTGCAGAATGGCTGGATGTGGGAAATGAAAAACATTACATGGGTAGTATTGGAAAGCTAGGGGCTGAAGTATAGGTGGAGTAAAGTGAGCATCATTCCACATCTAATTGTGGTATGCTAATTCGAGAGTTTTTAATACTGAAACTATGAATCCAAAATGTGCAAGCATTCTATTTCCCAGCAGTAACATCATTCATTTTCCTGAGAACAACATTCACCAAAACGCTTTTTGATACAGTATAAGTGACCAAAATTTGTTTAGTGCCCTTTAAACCTTTTTACATTGTCTCTTAAAGACGGTAGGTAAAATATCAAATTGCTGTGTGCCCCTCTCTAACTATGTTATTGCTTCTCATCCCCACATCAATAACATTCAGGTAATTGCAATACTAAGGTTACAAGGATTTTTTTCCCCTCATTCAGAAACCAAGGTTACGAATGAAGGTTACAAATGAAAACAAGCTACTGCATCTCAGGAAAAAACCAAAACACTGCGTTGAGCAGCACGGAAAATGGGTGGCCTTCCATCTAACTAATTAAGTGATACGGGTAGGATAAAGCTTTCATTTTCTCCACAGTAGTAAAGAGTTGTGCATGAGGAGAAGAGAGATTCACTGGATGAAAACAAAGAAGCAGTAAAACATTGATGAAGTTTTAAATCTTTATATATCCCTGTTTTATAAAGCAGAAAATAGTTTGAGCACTACTTAGAATAATGGTTGCAACATTTGTATGGGTTAAAGCAACAAACACCTTCAAATCTGATGAACTGATCACAATTCTATTTAACAATCACCCTATTGATACAAATCATTCAAACTGAAAGGTAGGTGGCATGTGAACATTTTGGATATTCATAAATATGGTAATGATTTTCTTCTTCTATCAAACACTCAGTTCACAAACATTGATCCACATACTCTTATCCCATACTCTTACTCATTCCACATACACTTTAATATTCTTCTTTTCAAGTATCTGTCTAATTCCCCTTTTGAAATAAATTACTGACTCTGGTTCAACATATTGTGGCAATAATTCCAATTATAACCACCTTCTGTGTTACATTTGTGATCATCTTAAATTTGTGCTCTCTGATTACTGCCTCGCTGACCATTGGAAATATAAATAATCTATCATTATTTAGCTTTTCAAGTAGAGTGAAAAAGCTCTAACTTCTCAAGTGGTGATTCATAACTAAACCCCTGGGAAAATCCAAGATTATGTGTATTGCATTTTTTCCGTTGCCTTTATTAAATAGAACAATGGCATCAATGTTAAGGCTCAATTCGGCAATTTGCCAAATTCTGAGCACTGTGAAATGTTGCATAGAATAAATCTAGACCAAAATAGAATTTCTCCCCACTCATTCTTCCTACCATGAAGTGCCCAAACTGCACATAAAAAGATTATAATGATGATAATGATAATAATAATCCCTGCATTTGATGTAGTGCCCTTTTTACATTATTGAGTCGACTCAAAGCGCTTCACAGAATATATTGTAACCATGTCAATTATTATATGGAGGAGTATGACAGAAACCATTGAAAGATATCTTTCCGTTCCCCCACCAAAGAAGGCTAATATCTCTGGTCCTACATGAAGCTCTGAAACTTTTGAAAGATTTTTGTTCTTTTAGTATAATGCATTTGTTTTTAAAGGTACAGAAATATCTTATCTTACTGTATAGGCTCGAGGGGCCGAATGGCCTACTCCTATTTCTTATGTTCTTATTTTCTTATATCTGTAGAATTATAGAATCATAGAATTATACGGCGCAGGAGGAGGCCATTCGGCCCTTCATGTCTGAGCCGGCTCTTTGAAAAGAGTTGTCCCTCAGGGCTCTGTCCTCGGTCCCCTTCTTTTCACCCTTTACACGCTCCCCCTGGGCGACGTCATCCGCAGACATGGGGTAAATTTCCACATGTATGCGGATGACACCCAGTTGTACCTTTCTGCCTCATCCCTCAACCCCCAGACGATCGATGTTCTGACAGCATGTCTGTCCGACATCGAATCGTGGACGAGGGACAACTTTTTGCAATTGAACGTGAATAAGACCGAGGCCCTCCTGATTGGCTCAAGCCAGCGCCTCCGCACATCGGGCGCTGCCAGCCTCAACATCCAAGGCTGTACTCTCCACCTCACAAAGCCAATCAGGAACCTCGGCATCATGTTCGATCAAAAACTTTCCTTCCTCCCCCACATCCGCGCCTTGACCGGCACCGCCTATTTCCATCTGCGCAACATTGCCAGGTTCCGCAACTATCGTAACCCCCGCGCTGCCGAAACACTCGTGCACGCGTACATCACCTCACGGCTGGACAACGGAAATTCTCTCCTAGTCGGCCTCCCCAGTTCCTCCATTCATAGGCTGCAGGCCATCCAAAACTCTGCAGCCCGTGTACTATCCCGCACCCGCCTCCGCGACCACATAACCCCCACCCTCGCCCGTCTCCACTGGCTCCCCATCCTCCAGAGGATCGAATTTAAGATCCTCGTCCTCACCTACAAGGCCTTACACGGCCTTGCCCCATCCTACCTAGCCGATCTACGCTCCCCTACACGCCCACCCGGACCCTCCGTTCAACAGGACTTGGCCTGCTCCAAGCCCCTCGCCCGAACCGCCCCACCATCGGAGGCCGGGCCTTCAGTTTCTCCGCTCCCACCTTATGGAATGCCATCCCTCAATCCCTCCGTTTCGCCTCTTCCCTTTCCTCTTTCAAGGCCGGTTTGAAGACTTTCCTCTTCGATCGTGCCTTTTGTTCCACCCCGAACTCTTTTACCTCCCCTTCGTGTTTCACCCCTTCCCAAACACTCCCCTCCCAGCTCGGGTCACACGCCTCTTGTTTAGCGCCTTGGGATGTCCTCCCGACGTGAAAGGCGCTATATAAATGTAAATTGTTGTTGTTGTTGTCCAAATCAATCCCATTCCACCACGCTCTCCCCACTGCCCTGCAAATTTGACCTCCCCAAATAACTATCTATTTCTCTCTTAAAAGTTGTTACCGAATTGACTTCCACTACCTTTTCAAACAATGCATTCCAGATCCGAACAATTTGCTGCCTAAAAAACTATTTCTCCTCACCACCCTTCTGTTGCTTTTAACAACTATTTTAAATCGGTGTCCTTGGGTTACAGTCACCAGTGGAAATAGTTTCTCTTTGTTCACTCTATCAAATCCCCTCATAATTTTGAAAACTTCTATTAAGTTTCCTCTTAACCTTCTCTGTTCCAAGGAGAATAACCCTAGCTTCTCTAGCCTCTCCTGATAACTGAAGACCCTCATTCCTGGTATCATCCTGGTAAGTCTCCTTTGCACCCTATCCAATGCCTTGCCATCCTTCTAGTACCGTGATGCCCAGAACTGAACACATACTCTAGCTGAGGCCTAATCAATTTTTGTAAAGGTTCATCATAATTTCCTGTCTTTTGTATTCTATGCCCCTAGTTATAAAGCCTAGTATCCCATATGCTATTTTTTAAACAGCCTTATCTACCCCTGGGTCTCTCTGTTCCTTCACCACCTTTAAGATTTTACCATTTGGCTTATACTGCCTCTCTTCATTCTTCCTTCCAAAATGCATCACTTTGCATTTACCCACATTAAACTTCATCTGCCACATGTCTGCCCATTTTAGCAGTCTGGCTATGCCTTCTACGTCTTCAGTTGGCTACTATCCTCTTTACTGGCTACCACTTTTCCCAGCTTTGTACAGTATCACCTGCAAACTTGGAAATTGTGCTCCATTATAATAATAATCCTTGCATTTGATACAGCGTTTTTCACATCTTATCAATGTCTCAAAGAGATTCACAGAAAAAGTGAATTGACTGTATATTTGTGGGCGAAATGTGGCAGTCAATTGCGCATTGCAGTGTCCCACAAACAGTCATGGATTGAAATGATTATTATTAGGCGTGTGGGGTAAGGAACCTTGCCCAAGGTTCTGCCCTGACCTGCCTGGATTCGAACACAGGTTTCACGCTTGTAAAGTAAGTGCTCTAACCACTGAGCTCCACATACAGGTCATTTATATAGACCAAAACCAGTAGTGGTCACAGGACCCTGGAGGCCACCACTGCACTCTTCCCTCCAATCAGAAAAAACACTGTTTATAATTATTATTGATATTAATACCATGAATAATAATGATAATAATATCATATGGCACAACAGGGCCGTACGCAGGATTTTTAATGGGGGGGTGCGAATTGCTAGTGATGGGACCAACAATGGCCGGGGGCTTGCGGGCTGCCCCCGAAGTCCCCTCGAGGCTCCGACGATTTACACAGTTTGAGGTCTTATTTAATCGGTTCAGAAGATCCAATATGAACGGTAAATGTTTCATGCCCTTGGTGTTTAAGAGCATCATTATTTATTCAGTGTTTTTATTTTCCCCGGTAGTCCGTGTCTAAATTTTTTGGGAAGGTCGAATGTGTTCGCCGATAAAAGCAAACACGATTGTTGACTCGATGATGTACGGAATGTGAACGATAAAGTAAATTACAATCCAATTAAAACAGTACAATGACGAATGCTTGATAAATGTATGCGTATAAGAGAAAATGATCATAAACTACAGATTGACAGTAATTAATAAGTTGTTCTGCATTGTTATCCTAAGACTCAATTTCTTTCGGACTGTAATGAACAATAATGTAAGAGTAAAGTATGAATTATGTGCTCAGATATTCCAGCAAAGCAAATTTTATAAAAGACAAGAAAATATACAGAAACTGAAAATCAGTGTAAAACAGTTAATTCACACGTGTTACAAGCCTGTTATCAGCATTATCCTGAAAATATCGTTGAACTGTGAGCAATAGTGTAGTTAGTTTTTATTTATTTATTTAGAATCAAAATTAAAGGAAGTGACCCATTAAGCAATACTGATCTGACAAAAAAATACTTGAAAAAATAAGGGAGGGGAAATTAATTCTTTAATAGCGTTCCATATTCGAGACGCCTTGGTTGCTTTGAAGCGAATACGTCAACCACTCTACCAATATTGATTTCCATATTATAATGAATGTGCATTAACGCGAGTGCTGAAAGTCGCTCCTATATGGAGCAGAATGCTGGACACTTACGCAAACCTTGACCAGGAGATTAGGTGACTCATGAGGTATATACCAGGCTTCTAAGAGACGCCCTGAACGTTTACTGGCGACAGCATCTGACAAATAGTGAGCTATATGGTGCACTACCACACTGGTATCACAGACATTACTGCAGAGGCGTCTTAGGTTTAGCGGACATAGCTGGAGAAGCCGGGAGGAAACTGTCCATAGTCCTACTATCCTATGGGAACCATTGCACGGTCACAGAACACGAGGTAGACCGACCCTAACCTACATCGATACTCTGGAGCGCGATTCGGGTATTGGCGGGCGGGAGTGTTCAGGCTGCATGGAGAGAAGGGATCAGTGCAGAAATGTGGTTGTCAATGCCCGAGTTCGCTCGATCAGATGATGGTGAAACTATTTTTATGCCAAATTCGTGCGACATTGATGTTTTTTCACTCTGGGTACAAAACTGAATGTGAAATAAAGTAGCACTGTTTATCTTTGGGGTCATATTTTTTTTGCATTCCAGTGGACGTCTCTAAAAGCAATTTTTCATTACAGGAATACATTTTTAATAATATAAATCAAATGTGATAATCAAGACAAAACAAGAAACATGATATTTCAGAAACACGCCTATCAAAACTTAAGTCATTTTTACTTAGATTTATCAGATTAAAATATGATTTCAGCTTCCACAAAGTGGTGCTACCTTTTTATGTAGTGACTGTATACGGGATGATTTCCGATTGACACACCACGTGGAATAGGCGCTAAAGCCTAGGCCGACGTCCATGAGTATTTCTTTTAAAGATAGGCATTCCCGTCCAGACACATATAACTTTTTTGTTGGGTTCTCAAAAGCTTTAATTTCTCAGAAGCTTGTAAACATGTTGTCATTGTTTGCTAGCATTACAGTCACACCTCTCAAAACTTGAGCAATTTTTACTTACGGTGATCAGATGAAAAGATGATTTTAGCTTCCAGTAGTGGCGCTGTCCCTTGTGGCTGTTTACGGGATGATTTCCAAACGAGGATGGGTTTGAGTCTTGGCGCGCGCCTGTGTTTATCCAATCACGAGTCACAGACTCGCCGCGTCATGGACTGGTCTATCCACGCGGTATGTTTTGGGTCAGACGCCGATTCTGGTGCGTGTGTGTTTATAATTTATACATAGTTTTGAAGAACTGATTGTTACACAAATGCTCAATAAATTTACTTTTACTTGGTATTTAAATTTGATTAAAAAAATACAATTCTCTACCCCGGAAAATGTGGACCTTTTATAATGGGGGGGGGGGTGCGCACGCACCCGTCGCCCCCCCCCCCCCCCCCCCCCCTGCGTACGGGCCTGGCCATAATGGCGGAGCACTTTTCATATCAGAATGTGTCACACCAGGATATCCTAAAGCGCTTCACAAGATTTACTGGATTTACTAAGTGTGTGGGTGAACACAATTAGCCAGTTAGCGCAGAAAAATGTACCTCAAAAACAACCATTAAGCGAATGATTTTTCAGTTGGTGGATTGTTGGCCAGGACACCGGGAGAACATCCCTTCTCTTTCTAAATAATACCACGTGATCTTAAAATGACCACCGAACAGACAAGTGGGCCGTTCGGATGACATCCCATCCAAAGATCGACACCTCCAACATTGCAACAACATCCCCGAGAACTGTATTGGAGTGTCAACTTAGACTGAGTGATTCCAAGAGCTGAAGTGAGGCTTGAAGCCATCGTTTTCCAACTCAGAAGGTCTGTTTGTGTGGCATTGCTGTGTGCAAATAATAATAATAATAATCCTTACATTTGATACAGCGCTTTTCACGTATTCTAGACGTCTCAAAGCACTTCATAGAATATACCGTAAAATGAATTGACTATATATGTGTGCGAAATGCAGCAGTCAATTCTGCACAGCAGTGTCCCACAAACAGTCGTGATTTAAATAAATTTTCGAGAGATTATCATTAGGTGTATGGAGTAAGGAAACTTGCCCAAAGTTTTGCCTGCCTGGAATTGAACCTAGGTCTCTCACTTGTAAGGCAAGTGCCCTAAGCACTCAGCTGCAGGACTCCACAATGATCTGTGGCTTGGTCACCTAGATACCAAGTTACGTAAAGTTACAACACTTTACTATAATCCTGTGAAACACTTTGAGACATCTTGATAATGTGATTCATGCACTATATTAAATCCAAAGATTATGCCATCAAATGTAACAATTATTATTATTATTATGAGTAAGTAGATTTTATTTTGGTGTTCACTGATTTACTACTGTAACTAAAAAGGGCAAGTCAATCCTAATGGGTCTTTTGCACCCCAACATAAATATTGTTCTTTGCAAAGCCACAAGATATAATGACAACTTGAGTGTGACAACTGGCTCAAATAAAACAAGTTGAAAATCACGCTAGCTTTTTTGAGAGGTTGAGATAAATAACCCTGTAAACCAATGAAAGTTCACTCCCAAGTTCTTCCCATTGACTGAACCCCTGAAAAGAACAACATATCATTCCTGCAGGTGTTCTCTCTCTGAATTATATTCATGTATAATTCTGGAGTCACAGTAAAACCACATCTGTATATTCAACGAATGTCATTTCTACATTTCTCTCTACTGACACGGCTGGTGCTCTCATTTTATTGAGGCTGTAATTATCTTCCAGAAACCTGTAGCTGGCAGAGAGTTTGAGTGTAAAGCTTTAATTTAATCTTGTCTCATGACATCTGAACCCTTTAATTAAATTACTGCCTTGTTACACAGGGCCAGCCATGTGGAGTTCTATACAATACAGTTTTAACAATTTTTAGAAACAGAAAGAGTAATCAAATACTCTAAAATTAGTATATTTAAATATTTCAATAAATAACTTTGATGTTCATACTCAGTGTGGGTATGTCTACTAATTATGCCACTTGGCTAGATACTAGCCAAATGGCATAATTATCATTTTACCATCTGAATACCATTTTATTCAAAATGGTATACTTTAAAAGGGGTTGTATCTTCTTGACTTATAGAGTAACTTCCGGAGAGGTAGTTAAGGTGTTCAATGAGACAGAGAAAGTGATCCCAGGTTTGAATGGTGAGGTAATGTATTTCTCAAGAAGTAGTTTCTTCCTTTTAGATCTGATTGCCATCATTTTTATTCTCTCGTGAACAAAGGTAAATATGCAAAGGGTCTTGAGATGGATCTTGAAGGAGACATGGGTGGGGGCGAGGTGGAGAGATTACGGGATGGAGTTTCAGAAGGGGCAGGTAGAGTGTTTGAAAGCTTGCCCATCAATGGTAGAGTGGGCAAGGTGGAGGACGTGAAGCAGGCCGGAGCCTGCTGAGCAGAGGGAGCAGTCCGGTTGGTAGGGAGTTTGGAGGTTACACAGGTAGGGTGGAGCTAGCCGATGGAGGGCTTTGATGGTGAGGAAATAGATCTTGAACTGTGTTCTCTGCATGATGGGAAGCTAGTGGAGTTGGGCGAGGATGGGGTAATAGGGTCACGGAGCCTGGTGCAAAGGAGGACACAGGCTGCAGAGTTAATAATAATAATCCTTGTATTTGATATAGTGCTTTTCACGTCTTTTAGACAAAGTACTTCACAGAATATACTGTAAAGTGAATAGACTGTATGTTTGTAGGCGAAACGCAGCAGCCAATTGCGCACAGCAGTTTCCTATAAACAGTCATGGATTGAGATGATCAGTTTTTTTTTGAGGGATTATTATCAGGCATGTGGAGTAAGGAAACTTGTCCAAAGTTTTGCCCTGCCTGGAATTGAACCCAGGTCTTTTGCTCACAAGGCGAGTGCTCTAACCATTGAGCTATAGGACTCCACATGTTCTGGATGATCTGCAGCCTATGGAGGGAGGAGCTGGGGAGGACCAACAAGCAAGGAGTTTGCACAGTCAAGGCTGAATGTTATGAATGAATGTGTAAGGGTTTCAGTGACTTGCTGTCTAAGATAGTGGTGGAGCCAGGCAATGTTGCCACATTGAGGGACAGCAGAGCAGGTCATGGCGCAGATGTGGGGTAGAAGGATAGTTGAGAGTCCAACAAGATGCCAAGGTTCCGGACTGGCTCAGTGAGATGGAGATAGATGGCGATGCTGTCAGCACCTGTGGTGTGGAGGCACTGATGGGAGCCAATCAGGAGGGCCTCGGTTGGATTAACATTCAAATGAAGAAAGACAGCTCTCATCCAGGACAAGGCAAGTTGTATCCCATTCATGGAATACATCTGTTTCCTATTCTTGCACCCTATATGTGGTACACTGTGTTAAATTTCATTTGCCATCAACCTTTCATCAACCTCTCATTGCTTGACCTTGCTTGCCTCATTTGATTCCACAGTAAACCCCTCCCCCCAACATGGAGGATTCTGAAATATTTAACTACACTGGATTTATCAATCAATCATCTCAGGTCCTTGAGGGGGGACAATTATGTGTCTGCCATCGAATGGCTGCAGTAGAGCAGGCTAGATGAGCCAAATGGTTTTCCTTGGTTCCTAAATTCCTATTTATTTTCTCTGTATTCCTATGAGACTATTGCGCCCCCTTGGAAGTGGAAAGGGATAACAGGTTTTGCAAAGAGGCTCAACTCTTTGGAGCGATGCCCCTCTCTGGGAGGAATTAAGAGCAACCTCAAGCTAATAAAATTACTCATTACTAGGAGTGCTTCTTTCAGTTAAAATCTATAGCCTACTTTGATGCATCTCACATTGAAAAACCATTGCTCCACATGTTTAAACAGGTCTACAGTCTGTTTCATTCTTTTCCACCATAAATCTTACTTCTAATGATTCCCTGAGGCTGATGTCTTTGACATTGCTGGTAATCCGACTTCACTAAAGAATTCTTCCATATAAGATTTGTGGTAGCTATCTCTGTCTATCTCCTTGCTGTAGTTTTTGAAGTGCTGTTTTCTCACTGCAACACATGCCTCCCAGCTACATTTTGCATTTCAATTTCTTATGCTAACACTGCATATGTACAAATAAATAAAGAGCACATGAAGAGTGAAGAATCAGGTGACCCAGTTCTCTGATATCACAATATCACAAGAATGGTTTGGATGAAGATTCTTTGGCCCATTTGATCTTATCCCTTCTGTATATCCATCCGCCTGTCTTTTTAAAACAGGAACCAGCTGTTTTGTAGTGTTCTAGCTTCAACCACCCTTCCTGGTAACCTATTCCAGTTGTTAATTACTTTCTGAGTAAATAAATACTTCCTTGCTTCTATTTTGAAATCGCCCTTCACAATTCTAAGCCTATGTCCTCTTGTTCTACTGTGTCGGTGCATCCTAAAGTATGGTTCTGGGTTTACTTTTTCAATCCCATTTAAATTGTTATACACCTCAAATGAGGTACTCTCTGAGATGCCTGCTTTCAAGACTAAAGAGGAGTTTTAATCATTGCACATGGTCATAGCAGGAGGAGGCACAGAACTGGGGCTTTAAATATCCCTGGGAAGAGGGTGGAAGCATCATTGGTGAGTGGCACAGCAGAAGGGCACAGGAATATACATTTATCTGATTTCAGAGTTAAAAAAAGTTGCAGAAAAAATCAAATAATCCTACTCTATATTTATCAACCCCCTCAGTTGGTAGCACACTTTCCTCTAGTTTAGAAATTATAGGTTTAAGTCACACATTGAGACTTAAGATCTCATTCTAGGCTGACACTCAAGTGCAGTATCTGGAGAGCATTGCATTGTCAGAGGTGCTATCCTTCAGTTTACAGGTTAATTTAACTTTCCATGGCACAGAAGGGATTTTCAGTGTCTTGGGACATCCTCCCAATGTGAAAAACGCCATACAAATGTAATTTTGTTGTTGTTATTTCTCGTAGTATCCGAGCCAATTGGTCATGCACTTCATGGTTGCTTGTGGGACATTGCTGTTTGCAAATTGGCTGCTGCATTAGCAAACAAGTATATAGTCATTGCACTTTACAAAAACTTTGTAAAACAGTTTGAGAGTTATAGATGCTGTACCAAATGCAAGGAGCATTATTATTACTATTGAATAACTCACTGAATATCTGTCTAATTCCCTCTTAAATTTGTTGACGTAATGTGCCTCCACTATGTCATTTGGAGAGTCTATTGTACATATTTGCCACTATGTATAAAACAATTATATCTGAAGTGTCTGCTCACCTTTCTTTATTTGGCTTGAATTTGTGCTTCTCACATACACACTCTAGTGGCTTGGCTTAGACTGGCAATGACAGATGTCTGGAAACAGGTGGATCTGCTTGGCTGGGGTATGGTGTAAAAGAGAATAAAATTAAAAATCTGGTGACGAAAAACATAAGTTTACATGAGAGATTCGATAAGGACAAACGCCATATCAAATCTGTTCTGACGAGTTTCATTTTTTGTGGAGTCCTGTAGCCCAGTGGTTAAAGCACTCGTCTTACAATAATAATAATAATAATCCTTGCATTTGATATAGTGCTTTTCACATCTTATCAACGTCCCAAAGCGCTTCACAGAATATACTGTAAATTGAATTGATTGTATATATTTGTGGGCAAATCGTGGCAGCCAATTGCGCACAGCAGTGTCCCCCACAAACAGTCGTGGATTGAAATGACCAATTTTATTATTGTGTTTTTTTTGGAGGGATTATTATTAGGCGTGTGGAGTAAGGAAACTTGCCCAAGGTTTCGCCCTGACCTTCCTGGATTCGAACACAGGTCTCCCCAGCTTGGAAGACAGGTGCTGAGATCTGGTACAGGTACAAGCAAGAGATCTGGGTTCAATTCCAGGCAGGGTGAAACCTTGGGCAAGTTTCCTTACTCCACATGCCTAATAATAATTACTAAAAAAGATTTTTTTTTTTAATTGTCATTTCAATCCACCACTACTTCCGGAATACTGCTGTGCACAATTGGCTGCCACGTTTTACCCACAAATATGCAGTCAATTCACTTTACAGTATATTCTGTGAAGCGCTTTGAGACATCTGGAAGATGTGAAAAGCACTATATCAAATGCAAGGATTATATTAGGTATATATTTTTCACACCTAGATCTTTTCATGGATTGAATGAATGCTCTGTTAAAAGATGCAACTGGTGTTCATTAGTTACCTGTTACACCTGCACTAGGCTCTGCGACCACATCACCATTCATAGCCTTGCCCCCTCCTATCTCTCCAACCTGCTGTCTCCCTATGAACCTGCCAGCCACCTCCGATCAGTGTGCTCCAATCTGCTCCATGTCCCCCACCCAACCCGCCCTACCATCGGTGGATGGGCTTTCAGCTTCTCTGCCTCCACCCTCTGGAACTCCATCCCACGGTCCCTTTGACTCGCTTCCTCCCTTGTCTACTTTAAGGCCGGTCTCAAGACACTTTTCTTCAATCATGCCTTCTACTGCCTTCCCAACTCTCAACCTCCTTTCCCCACTACCCTGCCCCTCCCACTTGCTCATGTCCCGACCTGACTGTTCAGTGCTTTGGGACGTCCCCCCAACATGAAAGGTGCTCTATAAATGTAATTTTGTTGTTGTATTACAGCATTTCAAAATCCAAACACTTGTCTTATGAAACCAACTGTGAACTGTGGGTGAACTAATTTACATGTTCAGATTTATGTTCATGAATATTTACATATTTGCAGTCATTTACAGTAGAATGCTGCATACTTATTCCTCCCCTCTGTCATTCTCTGGTTGACTTTATTTTTTCTCCTCTCTTAAATCATTTTCAGATAAGACACTTGAGCAAAAAATTGAATATTTTTGCTGAATGGTTGAGTGAAGAATGGAACAAAAACAACCAGTGTCGCCATAAAGTGCTCCTCAGTCATAATCGCCCACAAAATACAGTCACAGTAAAATCCTATGAATGTTTTGAGACATTTCTACACACTGTTGGTTTCAAATGGCTTTAAGGAATTGCATGGGAACCCACTGGTAGCCATATGTACGTGGAACTGATCCATGGGAACACCACTCCGAAAGTAGAGCGAGCAAGAAGGAAGCCATACAGTTTTCTGGTACAGACCAGCAATTGGTGGGTTCCAAGACCCACCCAGACATCGGGCAACTTGCACCCGCTAGAAACGAGGTTGTGAACCATCACCTTCAATGGCCAGCTCATGAGCCAATCTCACTCATGAGCAGTGCTGGGGAACTCAGCCTCAGTGTAAAATGGAGAGATTTCCGCAGCACACAGAGGCTCTGGATACCACAGAACTGCTCTTTGCTTGAAGTGTCTGTGCCAACAGAAAGAGGACATCATCGTAAAACCACATTTTTTTCCCCTAATCTATTTTAATGCATGAGGAAGATGGAAGGCAGTGGGGGGGGGATATCCAGCTGCTGTTTAAGTGGCTTATCTATCATAAGTGTTCTTGAGCAGGATTTGAATTAGATCTAATTGCGTCAGTACTCTTGATGTTTATACAGCAGCTGATCCACTGGCTCAGGAACGGCTGGGAAGAGAGGGGGGGGTTGTAATAAGTCTACGTGTATATAAAGGTTCTAACATCCAGCAATTCAAGAGTGTGTGAAGAGTGACAACAGCAAAGAACACAAAGACAACCCCAGTAGACCACAGACAGCTGTAACGATCAACCCATCAACAACTGAACGGGACGAAGGTGCGAAGTAATGTTCCAATACCTTTCAGAATATAGTGTGGGTTGTCTGACAGAATGTGCATTTGTCTCAGTAAATGATGCAGTATTAACAAATGTGCCTTTAGCGATAGAGCTTGCCATAAAGAGATGCCTAAAAGGTTGAGAGCAAAATATCATCAATGCTAGTTTTAATGCTGGTTAGTTTAATTGTTTTAATTTAAATAAAACCTGTTAACTTTACTGAAATGAAACTGGGAAATGTTAGAAACACAGATTGATCAGCAGTTGACAAAAGGAGAGGTAATGAGAGGACCTGGGTTTGATTCCCAGGCAGGGCAAAATATTTGGTAAGTTTCCTTACTCCACATGCCTACGTTTACAAAGCAGTGATTAGGTCCCAGTTGTTAGTGGTTCAGTGGATCGTTTTCCGGGGGGTAATAATCCCTTTAAAAAATATAAAATAAATAATAATCGTTTTGTGCTATACTGCCTTGAGCAACTAGCTGCTGCATTTCGCTCACAAACTATTCAGTCAATTCAATTTACAGTATATTTTGTGTAACACTTTGAGGTGTCTCAATGATGTGACAAGGCACTATATCAAAGGCAAAGATTGTTTTTATTAAAGTTCTACTGCAGCATCCAACCTGAGACTCGAATTCTGATTGGCTTTCAGTATATTTGCAGTGCTTTCGATTCATTTAACTTTGCAGCTTGTTGTTATGATGGCGACAGTTGTACTGTCTGGTGTTTGAGCCCAGCTATGTAAATCAGGAGAGCCCCAGGTTCAATCCCTGATGTGCAGCTCAGACTGAGCTGATCTGAGCTGAGGCAGAAGTTAAAACAATTGAGCTAGAGTTCCTAGTCTGGGGATGGCCACAAATGTTGCCTGGTTTGAGACTCAGATTCTTTACTCAACATCTCAAAACGTGCAATGTTTGGAAAAATTCTTAAATTAAATGGATTTAAGTATATGGGGATAAGGCGGGTAGATGGACTTAGAATAGATCAGCCATGATCTTATTGAATGGCGGTGCAGGTTTGAGGGGCTGAATGGCTTACTCCTGCTCCAAATTCTTATGTTCTTAAATCTTCCATTTGAAGACAGTTTTATGCGGCTTTCACAAATCTACAATCAAACGAGTGTTCAACAACCTCTCATGAGACTCAGCTAAGTGGCCTTTATATAAGGGTGGTTTCTGGTTCTGGGTTTTTTGCTCTGTAATACTGAAGGGGCTGTTCCAGACTGGTTGTTAACAGGGGCTGGTTGCTGAATTGAGGTTCTTGTTTGAACAGATTTGACTGTTTTAAGAAAGAAGTCCAGGACAAAATAGAATTTCAAGCACCAGAGAAAGTTCCACCTGGGTCTAGTCTTACTCTATTTCTCAGCATTTCAGAGGAAGCAAACATTGGCAAACTCTTAATCTGAAATTGATTTTCCACTGATTTCATTTGAAGACTTCAGTCCTTTAGGATTTCTCAAATTCCTCCCCTGAACAACCTGGGATTGCTGTTTTTGCTGAAGTATTATGGCAGATGCAGCCAGTGAAAGGCTGCAGAGGTGTGTTGCTCTCAGCCACCTCATGAACCCAACAGTGCCTCAGTTTTATTTCTAAACTGGTTAAACTACAGCTATACCCCAGCAACGCATACTGTGGGCTTGACTCTTGTCACGTTACGCACAAGTTGCGAGCTGCAATAGATTCAGCCTGTTAAAAATTACCTTTGTGGATTCGCTGATCCGGAGAGCTCATTAGATAACAAGATTGGTTTGGATGAAGAAGGCTTTTCGGCCCATGCAATCTCATCTCTCTAGAACACTTATTGTCCTTCCGTCCATCCCCATCCCTGCATCAGGCTACTTATTAAATGAGTCCAAGGTTCCACCACCTTTCCTGGCAACCTGTCCCAGTCATTGATTAATATTTGCATCAAGAAAACCATTCTGGCATCTACCCTGAAATTGTCCTTTACAGCTCTAAACTTACATCCTCTTGTTCTACTCTCTGTTTGCATCCAACAGTATTGTTCTGGGTTTACTTTTTCACTGCTACAAATGATCATATGAAGGGTTAAACACCTTCTCGCGCTATTATCCGACTGTGGTCAGTGTTGACCCACGTGCACAAGAAACATTCAGGTTAGGCTATGAGTTATTGTGGACCCAAGGACAGTGTTTCACATTTTATGTACTGTTTAAAGTTGAAATAAAACACTGACCTTGGGTCTCTGAATGTAGGTAATATTACATAATTCAATGGCTTACTTGATTTTGACTTTAAAATGTTCACTCATTTGAACTTATTTATTTTTTATGAATTTTCTTTCTGCATTACCCTGAATACAGGATGGTTTGGTATGGAAAATACAGAGGGTTAGCCCTGGTCATCTTCTTTGTGGTAGAACAGGGCGTGCGTTCCTTCCCTGATGTCGAGGCTGCAACCCAAGGTGGGTAGTCATCAACAATCATCAGCATGTTATTCAAAGCTAGGGTTGAATCCACCAAAATATTTTAATGAGATGCTTTGATGGTTACAAAGGTGATGGTTTTCATCTTGTAACTGTAAAACAAACTCTTCTGACGAAATCTTAACAACTTAAGTTCAGTAACTCATAATCTGGCATGTTCATGGCACAATAAACTAGTTACATTTGTGTCCTACATATAGAGTAGGGTTGAGTGATTCACTGTTGACACCTGAGAAGTAAATTCCATTGAAACCTCTAGGATTAATACTTCCTACCATAGTATCCACTGCCCTTGGTTAGACCTTCAATATTCTGTCCTTCTCTTCTGACAGTGCCAACTCCTGCTGCAAAGTATTTTCTCAGGTGTCCACTGATACCTACCTCACCCATGATACTAATCTTCACTAGTGAACCTGGAGTGTTGAGAGTGAACTGGGCTTCACATCCTCACCCGATCCTGCCAGTTTCCACCAATTATATTGTTATATCTTAAATGCTCAATGTGATTTTCTCTGAAGCTCAGCATTGTGTAATGGATGGGGAAGTGGACCTCAGTGACAGCCCACCCTCTGAGAATTTTCCCCATTCCATCGTCATTCCATTCCACAAGTGATGGGGTTTGTCAGGAACTATAGAAAAGGCCTAGCTGAGGTAAAAGAGGGCAACTGTTCCTCTTCAACAATATTTCAGCAGTTTCAATGCCTTCAATAGTGGAGGGGAAGTAACCATAATATATTGTTTCTTTTTAATACTGCGCTTGTAGCATCAAAACTTTGCAAATAATTTTATGGTACTGCTAAATGTATATTTCTGGGCCAAGGCAGAAGTTAGTTTGCATACATACAGAAGTGCCCTACAGCCAGCAAAAGCGACGAATTGAACGTAAATGTGTTGAGGATAAAATCAAAATGTTAACCAAACCATCAATTCTGTATCTGGAGGAATGATCTACTTCTTGTCTGCTTGCTCCTGAAGGGTGCCCAGAGTGCAGACTCAAAGAGAACAAGTATTTCTCAAGGTCAGGGGTGCCAATCTTCCAGTGCGTAGGATGCTGTTTCTCTCGTGCTTATCCGACGCCAATGAGATCCAAGAGAACTATGTTGGTTCCGAAGAACATCACTTCAGAAGCAACATGCTGTGTAGCAAAATTATTCTCCAGGGTAAGACCTATGTAACAGCACCAAAATAGTAGTGTATCATCTTATTGTACAGTATTTGATGGTGAAATGCCTTTTATTTTTTTCACACTAAGACATGTTCAAAATTGCCAATTGCATGCTGACCGGAGTGAAGACACACAGGCCTTGCATAGGACTAATAGCCTCACACAATGATATGCTCATGAAAACACTCTAGGCTCTATCGTGCTAAAATAGCAAAAACAATCCATCTATGTAATATGATTTAATGTTATAATAATCTTTATATGTGATTGCGTCTTCTCATAGAATCATAGAATATTATAGCACAGAAGGAGGCCAATCGGCCCTTCATGCCTGAGCCGGCGCTTTGGAAGAGCTGTCCAATCAGTCTCACGCCCCGCTGTTTCCCCATATCCTAGCAAATCTTTCATTTAATTTAATAGTAATTCGTGCATTTGAAGTAGCACTTTTCACGTCTTCTACATGTCTTAAAGTGCTTCACAGTAAAGCAAATGGATTGTATATATATGGGCGAAATTTTCAAGTACAGAGTCCCGAACCGGGGTTACGTTCCTGGAAAACTCAAATTGCGTTTGATAAGCTGGCCGTGTCCTCCCAAGTGCACATGTGCGTGGGGCCAGCCAGTGCTTATACTCAACTTTTACTCATGTTCCGCAAAAACGTGCCGCATTTATTTCTTCGCATATAGTCGAATTCGCACTTGAGAAAGTCGCGTTCGGCAAGGGTTGACTATACCTATCTAATTCCGTTCTGAAAGTTGTCATTGGGTTGAAACGTCTCAAAGTGTTTCACTGAATTTTCCATAAGGTACGCGAAAGTGCGCACCTAGGTTCATAAATAATCATTAAGTTTTTTTGTTTTTATAATCGGTTTTTTTTAAAAATTCTTGGGGCACACTGAGAGAACCTCTCTTATTTGGAATAGTGCTATGTAGGGTCTGGCGATATATCGATATATCGCTTAAACCCAATATAATTTTCATATTGATACGCCGATGTAGGCATTTCAAAAATATCGATATATCGAGGGAAAAAATCGGAATGCGCGCACACTGAACTACAAGACCCCGAATGCTCATCTCTATACACAATGCACAGACCGAGGTGCAAAGCCGCCATATTGTATTCATAGACCTCGAATACAATATACAGGTATGCAAGGGATGGAGAGGGGAGAGACGGCTGGCGGGGGGGTGAGGGGGAGAGAGACGGCGGGGGAGGGGGAGAGAGACAGCTGAGGGGAGGGGGAGAGAGACGTCTGGGGAGGGGAAGGGGGAGGGGGAGAGAGAAGGCTAGCAGTGGGGAGGGGGAGAGAGACGGCTGGGGGGGGGGGAGGGAGAGAGAGACGGCGGGTGGGGGTGGAGGGGGAAAGAGACGACCATTGTCTCCCTATCATCCAAAGGATCCAATTCAAGATCCTGGTCCTCAAATTTAAAGCTCTCTACAACCTCACCCCACCCTACATCTGTGACTTCCTATCCCCTTACCAACCTGCCTGCCCCCTCCGTTCAGCAGACTCTGGCCTGCTCCTTGTCCCCCCGACCCACCTCCCAAACATTGGCGGGCGAGCCTTCGGTCGCTCTCTGCCCCCAACTTCTGGAACTCCATCCTGAAGTCCCTACGCCTCACCCCCTCCCTAGCCTCCTTCAAGTCTCACCTCAAGACTCTCCTTCGATGGCCCCTCGGCAACTCCTCCCCACTCCCCCCACCCTGTCCTCAGCTTGGGTGTGGAGCAGTGTCTTTCGTCCTGCGACGTCAAAGGCGCTATACAAATGTAATTTTGTTGTTGTTGGTGGTGGTGTCACTGGTTTGGGGACATGGGAAAACTTAAAATACTTTTTTTTAAGTATTTTTTGGGGGGTTAAAGGGTGGTGTGGGGTGGGGAGCAGGGGAGGGTGGGGTGGGGGGAGTCTCCAGTACTGTGAGGTCTCCAGCACTGCCTATTGTTTCTCTTGCTGTAGCAGACTGCATGCACAATTTCTGGCATGATGTGCTTCAGCTAAAAATATAATTGTTAAATACAATTTGTTTCTAGAAGACTGAGATGCCTTGGGCTACAAATTTGAAAATGGAACCTTAACAGCGAAAGCAAATACAGGAAACATTCTGTTCTATTTGCTTCAAAGCAAATATTTTTGCTTATTGTACGGCCTTCTTATGGGAAGAGGGGGTTATTTTCTACGTTTATAAGTTTAATAACTATATTAGATTAATGCCTGCAGATGCATAATGCTCCACTTCACATAAACAAATGTTGGAAAATAAACCCTATCATGTTGAAAATTGAACAATCTGTATGAATGGCAATCTGGGCTATGACTATGTGCCTCCTCGAGGCTACCTTAAGAGTGGCATGGGAATTTTTTTTTAAGTTGGAGGTGGGTCAGCCAGGGTTCTGACACATGTGGAAACCCATCATCATCATATTATTATTATTATCATCATATTTAAGAGCATCTAAATCAAACTGGGAATTCCATGCATCCCACCTATACATGAAAACCCAAGAGATAGATTGTTGGAATAGAATGCGCATTCTTTCCCTGAACTGACACATCCTGTTTACCTAATTCTAGGTGCAAGAGCCAAGGCTTGAGGACCCCAGAGTGTGAGTTAGGGTACTGCTGGAGTCTTACCAGCTAAAACCGCATAGCTTGCCATTGATATAGTTGTTCGGCTATGCATTCCCGCTGCTTGTTCAGCTAAGAACACTGTCGTTTGGCTGCGTTGAGAATCGCTCGCCTCCTTCCCCTCTGAAATCAGTAATGGATCCCTGAACTAAGAATATAAAGCACTAAATAAAAAGAATTTCAGCTAATTAAACAACAATAGTAAAAGCATTACAACCTGATATGACCATTTAACATTGTGGTCCCTCCAATTAAACTATAACATTCTAAAGCCAGTTTAGGTCATGCTAATATTGGCTTGGTCATGCTAATATGAGTTCTTATTAAATGTAGCCAATTTACCCATGAAAGAGTTAGGTATTCCAACCAATTTCACAGTTATCAGCATAATGCTGCATTCTTTGTTCAGTTTAGTTAACATTAAAAAAGATACAATACACGGTAACTATTCATTTTTGTCACTTTAACAATACAATGCAGAATTAATGGGACAGGAGGCAAAAAAAGGGAACTAAACTCATCCTTCACGTTTACCAATTTCCCCCAATCTTTCAAAAGTAGTTCAGGGTACAGTCTCACAGTATATTTTTAGTAATATGTTGATGTCGCTTGTAAAAAAAAATTACCCTTGCAGAAAATTTACGTAAAAATGAGAAAAGGTCAGAGCTCTCCTGACGGTAAGGCCCATGTGAAGCTCAGCCAATGAGGACCCAGTAAATGCCTAGTATGATCACTTGTCTGTGACGGGTCAGCACAAAAACTGGTATCAGCTGAGTAGAAACAGGGACACTACAATTGCCATCAGTTTCCTTGGACAAGCGAAGGAAAAATCAGTCCCATTTCATGTCGCTATCCCATTTGAACAGGATAACATGATTCTGACGAAGGGTAACATGATTCTGACGAAGGGTCGTTGACTGACTTTCTTTTCTCCATGGATGCTGCCTGATCTGCTGAGTTTTCTCAGCAACTTCTGTTTTTGTTTCAGATTTCCAGCATCTGTAGTATTTTGTGTTTGTTTAGGATCACATGGCTTTGATTCCTCCCGGTGGTTATGTTACCTACACGACATTCAATGTTCAGACTCGCATATGATGATTGGCAGTTGGGTCAGATACTGGCTTACAAGCCTTACTGCTCGACCAATCCCTTGTATTGTGTGCATTTTCTATCATGTATAGCTGAGCACAACATTGGGCTAGCCCACCACCTCATTTTTATTTCCACGTGTAAATCAAACCGGTAGTTTTCTTTTGTTGAACATCAGGGAATCAAAACTCTTCTGGTGGACAACAGACACAAACAAACAAACCCTCAGCAGCCTCGTCACTTTTATACTGCAACCTTAAAACAGTTATACTTGAAGAGACCCCTTAGACCTCACCAAACAAAGCAATAGGAAGCTCTACGATGTTGCTGCAGTATCAATTTCTTCATAGATGACCTAAGGCAGATGAGGAGAGCTTTCACAGTGGAGTTGTTCCCATGCTAGTGATGACTGTGAATTCTGGACCAGATGTTGTAAAGTATTATGAAATAATAATCATTGCATTTGATATAGCAGCTTATCACATCGTTGAGACATTTAAAGGTGGTTCATAGAGTATGATGTAAAGTTGATTACTGTGTTTTTTGGGCGGACTGCGGCAGTCAATTGTGCACCACAAATAGACATATTATAAAACTACGACATATAGAAAGTCTTCTTTTTAACAAACAATAACTTGCATTTATGTAGCATTCTCCATGCCAGGCGGTATCTCAGAATACTTCACAATGGCCGAGGCCGAGCCAGGAAATTGGGGAAGTTGATTGTAAGCATGGTTGAAGAGAAAGGTCTTCAGGTGTGACCTGAAGATGGGAAAGGAGGGGGTGAGGAGGAGTGGTTAAGGGAGGGAGTTCCAAAGTTTGGGGGCATAGTGACTGAAAGCACAGCCTCCGATGGTGGAGCAGATGGTTAGGGGAACAAGATGGAGGCCAGATCCTTTAGAGCAGAGATAGCAGGTGCTGCTGTGAGGAGAGAGGGGATTAGAGCGGTAGGGTTAGAGAGGTAGATGGGTGCCGAGGAGTGGAGGGATTTAAACACAAGAGTGAGGATCTTGAAGTTGATCTGCTCTGTGACAGGGAGCTAGTGCAGTTTGGCAAGGACTGGGATAATCGGAGTGTGGAGTTTGATGCAGGTGAGAATGTGGGTGGCTAAGTTTTGGATGAGCTGAATTTTGTGGATGGTGGAGTATTGCATTGTAAAGTAGTTTGCAAGACTAGCCAAAGGTATGAAGAAACATAGCTCATTAGATTCTTCTCCACTGACTTTTACCCCCATCTTCTATCCATTTTGCTTTGTTGTTAAAAAAAACTTTTAGTTAGTCCATGTAAATTTGTTTTAGAGGCCTTTAAAATGATGAGGAGTTTTGATAAGAGTTGCTAGGGAGAAATTATTTGTACTGGTTGTTGAGTCAGTAATTTAAGATAGTTATGATAGTTAATGGAGGAAAGGGGGACATTAGAAGAAAATTATTTACTTATGTATCATCCTCGCCAGGGTATCTTCCTATCACAGGATATATTTATTCAAGATCCTCACACTTGGCTACAAGTCCCTTCATGCACCTCACTACCGCTCTTACCTACTTAATCCTCACTCCAAATCTGCTTGGTTGACTTTGGCCTCCTGCTTGCCCTCTGCTCCACCATTGGCAGTCTGCTTTCAGCCACGACACTCTGAAATGTTGGATCTCTCTTTCCCTCCCTCAATCCCTCCATCTTCCCTCTCCTTCCTCATTTTCAGATCACAACTGAAAACCTTCCTCTTTGACCGTTCTTATTCCTTCCTCTTCTCCTCCTCCAACTTGGTGTTAGACTCCACCAGTGTGAAATGCTCTGAGACAGTACCCTTTATGAAGGGCGCTATATAAATACAAGTTGTTGTTAGGCTGTGGAATGCTCTTCCTTGTTGTGGTAGGTAAGGAGGATCCTTGGTAACTTTGAAGGGGGAATTAGATAAGACATACTAAAATGAATCATTTACAGGGTTATAGGAAAAATATATGTAAATGGGATTCAAAGGATTGCTCTTTCAAACAGAGCTAACACAGACCCAATGGGCTGAATGACCTTCTTCTGTGCTATAAATTTCCAGTTCAATTCATAAATTATCCTAGGAAGTAAGTGTGTGTGTGTTTTTGATGGAAGTCAGTGTTAACTGTTTTTAATATTTTTTAGGTGATGGTGGATAATCTGAAGATAGAAAATCATACCGATTGTCACTGTAGCACCTGCTACTACCATAAATCTTAAGAATGCAGAAGAGTCAGCAACTGCACTAGGTTGAAGAAGAAATTATAGATATCATAAATATTCAGCATTGCTTTATAGTCATGATTGCTCCCATTTAACTGTGTGCTTGTAAACAATGTACTTCTAGTGGGATTAGAAAGAGCTGCCACAAGTTAATAAATTGATGGAGCAGCTCAATGGAATAAATTGTGTACTCTTGTTCCTATATTCCTAACTGGAATCTGTAGCAAATAAATAAATGGCTTATCATTAATATTCAATAGTGCAATTTTTTTCTGCGAGTTTCAGTAACAAGACATTGTACACATTCTCCATGTGCGCAGCTCAAGGTACTTTCACATGACCTGATGTGTGTCATCTCTCCTGCTTCTCCTTATTCCACAATCAGAGAAACACATCCTACCAGCACCTACCCTCAGCTTGGATGCCAAGCCAGGACTATCAAGCACCTCCCAATGTAAAAGGCAATTATATAAATATAAATTTATATTGTATTTTTAAATCGCACCTTAAAATCTTCCTCTTCGACCCTGGTCTTCTCCCCTGCCCTTCTCCCTTGCTGAGTGTCTGACCCTGCCAGTATGAAACACTCCAAGGCATCAGTTTATATGAAGGGCTCTATATAGATTCAAGTTGTCATTTTTGTTTCTAAAGTTTAAGCTCTTAGCTTGCTTTTAACTTACCTATTTGATATCCTTATGGTTTTGTTTATCAAAAAAAACATAGTAAAGGGCAAACAGCACACAGTACAGGGCACCACGGGTTGAAATGAGTAGGAGCGAGGCACAGATCAATTGAGCAGTTGTGAATAAGTTACGTGAAGTTTAGGTTTGAAAAGCTGATTGATTGTAGGAGAATGGAAAGCTGAGGGAGGTGGGACGTTCGAGAGTTTTAATTTCTTGAAAAAGAATGAATGAGTATCTGCTGTAAGTAATTATTTAAACAAAGTGAGAAGGTAAGGAGCACAAGAACATACAGAACCACACGTTCAAGAGGCATGACAGAGGAAAAAATAACCATGGGAGCATTGATTGACCAGGAAAAGAGTGGAAAGGTGGCAATGGAGAAACAACAACAACAACAAAAATACATTTATAGAGCGCTTTTCACGTCGGGAGGACGTCCCAAAGCGCTGAACAGTTAGGTCGGGACCCGAGCAGGGGAGGAAGGGTTGGGGTAGGTGCAGGGGGAAGGAGAGTAGGAAAGGGGGGAGAGTTGGGAGGGCAGCAGAAGGCACGGTTGAAGAGGAAACTCTTGAGACCGACCTTGAAAGAGGAAAGGGAAGAAGTGAGGCGAAGGGATTGCGGGATGGAGTTCCAGGGTGTGAGGTTAGAGAGGCTGAAAGCACAGCCACCGATGGTGGGGTGATTCGGGCGGGCGGAGGGGGAAAAAGAGAATAGAGGTGAGTAGTGAGAAATGATCACTAATTAGATGGCTAGAGTATGACAGAAATGACATGGAATGCTTTGGAATTAAGAAATTATAAGCCACAGAAATGAGTCATTTCTTCCAATTAGTCTGTGCCGCAGGCCAGGAAAGATGTCACAAATGTGAGACTATTTGTCCACAGTGTATTTTGTCTGGACAAACGGTTCTTAAGGGGAAAACAAATCTGTGACACAAAAAAGGATACAAAGCTTTTCAGAACAAGCTTCAGTGAAAGAGGAAATGTGGGAGCTGAGGCTGGTTTTGAAAAACAAAGCATGACTTTATTTAAATCTCAGAAACAAAATTGATAGGTTGAGAATAATTGTATGTTGATCAAATTAATACCCAGTATAAATTGCCTGTAATCAATCACTTTTAATTGTTTTTCGCTTGTTACAATATCACTTGTTACAATATCACTTGTTCCTCTTTCCCAACCTGCCCCACATCTAAATTAAAATTCCTGGAACATGAACATATTATATTGGAGGAGTGGGCAGGTGCTTGCATTAGATACAGTGGGGATAATTAATACAGTACAAACCTTTGTGATACCCCTTAACCTTAGCAACATACATCCACAAGCAGATCAAAGGTTGAAGGGCTCTGAGACACTAAGCTGCCTGATGGGCACTATATTAATGCAATGTTAATGTTGTCAAGACTCTAAAACTTCCATTCGAGGCACTTTCAGACCCATGGTATGAAACAATAGTGTTGATTGGCAGCTTTTTAGCAGTTGTGTAACAAAATTTGTGTTCAAAGCTTTGAATACTCATTTGTACAAGACATTAATTTATGTTTCTTAAAATGTCCTCATCAGCTTGCTTTTTTATAATATAAACGCTCTTCTCTGGTATTCCTCCCTCCAATTCTCTTCCAAAGGCATCTGACTCATTCTGGGTTACAGTGCAATTTTGCCCCCCAAATGTACAGTCAATTCACTTTACAGTATATCCTGTAAAGTGCTTTAAGACATCTCGAAGACGTGATAAGGCACTATACCAAATGCAAAGATTATTATTATTAGAACCAGATTCCTTTTGGTATCTCTGCCTATTTTACATGTATGAGCCATGAAGGTACATTTTGGTGAGATCGCAGCTGAGGGCTATTCTGTTCTCAACGAACATCTGGAAATGCACTTTCTAGCAGGAGAGTGATCACGCCTGGGAGCCCGAGGTGATTATTGCCCCACCTGAGATCAGATGGCATTGAAGCAAATTAAAGTTCCAATTGAGATAACAATAAAAATCTTTGCATTTGATATTGTGCTGTAAAACAGCTGTCATCATCCCCATCCTGAAAAAACCTTCCCTGGACCCATTCTTACTCTCCAGCCCCATCAACAACCTCCCAATTACTCTCCAAGGTCCTGAATGAGTTGTTGCGTCCCAGCTTCACTCTTTTCTCTCTCGCCATTCCCTCTTTCAACCCCTCCAATCAGACTTCCATGCTGCCCACAACACATAAACAGCCCTGGTCAAAGTCCGTAATGACATTCTAAATATCTGCAATCAGGGCTCGCTCTGCCTCCTTGTCCTTCTCGACCCTGCTGTTGCCTATGACACTGTCAACCATTCCATCCTCCTACACTGCATCTCCTCTCATCTCAATTTTCACAGACCTGCCCTTCCTGGTAGATGATACCCAACTCTATCTTTCTGCCTCTATCCTCGATTCCAGGACCACTGTCCTGACAGACTGCCTGTCAAACATCAAATTCTGGATGAGAGCTACCTTTCTACAGTTGAATGTAAGGATAGCTGCTGCGCCTTCCCTAACCTCTGCAACATTGCCTGACTCCACCACTACCTCACCGCTCAGGCCACTGAGACTCTCATTCATGCCTTCATCAAGTCCAGGCTCGACTATGCCAACTATGCATTGTGGAGGCTTGTTGGCCTCCACAACGCTTCCCTCCATAGTCTGTAGATCATCCAGAACTCTGCAGCCTGTGTCCACTCCTTCAAAAAGCTCCATAACCCTACCATCCCCATTCTTGCCTGACTCCATGGCTTCCCATCACCCAGAGGATTCAATTAAAGATCCTGGTCCATACCTTCAAAACCCTCCATTGCCTTGTCCCACCCTACCATTGCAACTTCCTAACCCACTACCAACCTGTCCATTCCCTCTGCTCAGCAGGCTCCAGCCTGCTCCACGTCCCCCAACCCACCCACCCCACCATGGGCGGGCAAGCCTTCAGCCATTCTGTCCCCAACCTTTGGCATTCCATTCCGCAATCCCTCCATCTCCTTCAAGTCCCCAGCCTTCTTCAAGTCCCACCTCAAGACCTTGCTCTTTGACCGTCCCATAGGTCGCCCCAAGTTCCCCTCCCTTCCCTCCACCCTCCCTGGTCCTACTTCCAGCTCGGGTCTGAAACACTGACTGTCCAGCACCTTGAGACGGCCTCCCGACGTATAAAGCACTATACAAATTTAATTTTGTTGTTGGAGTTGTTGCATGTCATGTCAAGAGAATGTCTCAAATCACATCAAAATATTTATGCCCACAACTACTTCACAATTATGTAGCACCTTTCATGACAGGAGGACATGAAACTACTATACTTTACATTACTTTAAAGTGTAGTAACTATGTATTTTATGGGCAGCCAATTTGCACATGGCAATATGCCACAAACAGCCATGAAATGAATGACCAATTTTATCCGGGACAAACAATGGTGGGCAGAAACCTCTTTCTGAATAGTGTCGTGGAATCTATAATGTCCACCTGAACAGGTAGTTTAACTAGTTAATTAGTTTCCTGCAAACCAACAAAAACAATAAAAGTTCATTTCTGCCAGTGTAAAAATAAAACCCCACATAACTGCAGTCTTTTTAATACATAATATTGGGGAATTGCACAGAGCGGACACAAGTATTTATTTTACCAGATATTTATCAAATCTTTAATATTACCATATTAAAGATTTACCACTGATCTGCAAGTAGACAAAGAATAATTCAATCATACTTTGAGCAGCACAATGAGACATCCAATGGTTGGGAGGGCATTTTTAAGGCTGATGACAAACACTTGACTGTTCTGTTGCTAAGAGTGTTTCCTGCACCTTACAAGCTTTTGAAAGGCTAGTTTGAAGTCTTCATTGAAACTGGTGTAGAGCAAGGGGTTAATTAAGGAGTTGAGGTAGCCAAGCCACGTGAGGAAGTCAGCAGCAAGTGGCGACACAGTGCACAAGCGAAGCCCCTCAAAGAGCTCTTTGATGAAGAAGGGCAGCCAGCAGATGATGAAGGCTCCGAGGATGAGGCCGAGGATTCGGGCAGCCTTCCTTTCCCGGCAGCTGGAGATCTGCTGGCGGTCACAGGTGTTCACTATGTCGCTCTCAAATGGAGGCATCTTCACATTGACCTTGTCGAACTCCAAGGTGGGGTCGGAGGTGGAGAAGTCAGAGCCGCAGAAGGTGTGGCTCAGCCGGCAGTTCATGTAGGAGATCTGACTTGCGCCGTTCTGGCTGCTGAAGTTACGGCTGGAGCCCCGCTTCTGGTACAGGTGCTTGGCCGCGTTGTAGATGCGGTAATAGAGCAGGAGGATGAGAGCCATGGGGATGTAGAAGGCGCCCAGTGTGGAGTACACGGTGTAGATGATGTGGTCGTGCTTGATCAGGCACTTCTCACTGGTGCTGTTGGCATCGTACCTCCGCCAGAAGAGAGGCGGCATGGAGATGAGCGTAGAGATGACCCAGACGCTCAGGATCATGACACAGGCCCGCCGCGCTGTTCTCTTTCGGGCGTATTCCACGGCGTCCGTAATGGCCCAGTAGCGGTCCAGCGCGATGACGCACAAGTGGAGGATAGAGCAGGTGCAGCAGATCATGTCCAGGCTCAGCCAGGCCTCACACACAATGTAGCCAAGGAGCCAGACGTCAGTCACCATGTACATAATACTGATCGGCATGACCAGCACAGCCACCAGCAGGTCGGTCAGGGCCAGGGAGCAGATCAGATAGTTGGCCGGTTGGTGGAGCTTCTTGGTCAGGCAGATGGCAGCAATCACTGCAGTGTTCAACAGTGTGGTGAACAATGTGACGAGTGACAGCGACAAAGACACCGCCAGCCTCTCAGTGAACGTCTTTGTCCTCCCGGCGCAGGAGTCAAACGAGCAATTGGTGAAGTTCATTGTTTTCCAGCCCCCCCCCCACTCCCCGCACGACTCGCCCACACCTCACACTGGCCTCTAAAATGTGCCTGGAAAACGATTAAAATTTCCAAACCATCTTGTTGACAATTCACGGATGCAGGAGACCTGAAGGATGTGTCATGCGGGAGGTGGTCACACCTTCAATGTAGTGCCAGACGATGTAAATTCCAGGTCTTCATTATCAAAGCCAATGAGTTATCTGAAGACCAGTCGATGGGCTGCAGGGAAACCAAATTCAATTAGTGGCAAAGTTTTTTATTTCCTGAACTCTTCATTATTGTTTCAATGCCTAAAAGCAACAGAGAGCTTTTCTTGAGCACAAATAATTTTCACTCAACCAATCCTAAATGCTTATTGGTTCTGAAAGCTCCCATTGGTTTTATTTTTTTAATGAAAAAAGTCTTATTAACAATAATAATGATTCATAGTGCAATATAATAATTATTATTCTTGTATTGATTTAGTACTTACAATATCAAAATGGCTCAAAGACCTTAATTACTGTTACATAATCTCTACAAGCTCCACTTTGGTGACATCATCCACAGACATGGGGTAGATTTCCACATGTACGCAGATGACACCCAACTCTATCTCTCTACCTTGACTCCAGGACAATTGGGGTACTGTCAGGCATCAAGTGCTGGATGAGAGACAACTTTCTGTTGCTGAACGTCTGCAAGACAGACGCCCACCTGGCTCATGCCAGCGCCTCCACACCTCAGACATTGACAGCATCAGCATCCACAGATGCAGACTCCACCTCATCAAGCCAGTCAGGAAACTGGGCAGCTTGTTCAGCCCTCAAGTGTGCTTTCTCCTTCATACCTGTTCCATTGTTTGTCGGACACTGCTGTGGCTACCACGTTTTGCCCACAAATATGCAGTGAATTCGCTTTACAATATATTGTGTGAAGTGCTTTGAGACGTCTTGGTGACGTGAAAAGCACTATATCAAATGCAACGATTATTATTATTATTACTCATCTTACAACTAAATCCATCTACACCAGTTCACCTTCAGTCTCTACACTTCAGAGTTACTCCTATGAGGTGCTTTCAAACATCTGATCGATGTGTTATGGCACTATGTGAAATGCAAGAATTATTTTAATATTATTTTGGAGTCCTGTAGCTTAATGGTTAGAGCACTTGCCTCGCAAGCGAGAGGACCTGGATTTGATTCCCGGTCAGAGCTCCTCTATTTACCTAGCAGTAAATAGGAACACGGTTATTAGTCGATTGGCGGATCGCTTTTCCAGGGGTAATAATCTTTTCAAAAAAATAATAATCATATGATCACTCAATCCACGACTGTTTGAGGGACGCTGCTGTGAACAATTGGCTGCTACATTTCGGCCACAAAATAAGTAAATGCTTTGAGTCATAATGAAGGTGTGATACGGTGCTATATCGAGTGCCAGGATTATTATTGTGATTATTATTCATGTTTCAAAGAAGCACGTTATAACGAGATCAAACTGTGTACTGCATTTATGTCATTTAACCACTAGGTGTCATGGGTACAACATGAGCAACACAGGAGAGGTGACCAGAGCATGGTACAGTATGAACAGGACCTCTTGGTATTGGTTGTAAATGGTTTAGCTATTCTGCCCGGAAACTCCTCCCCACCTTTAACGCCCACTTTACGATATTGCTTTTTGACCATGTTTTTGGTCATCTTTCACTTCCCCCACCTTCCTCAGCGCAGGATCCCACTTGGTTTTGTGAAGCGCTTTGAGACGTCCTGCTGATGTAAAAGGTGCTGTATCAGTATAAAATTGGCATCATTGTAAATGCTGATTTGGAGCCAATGTTAAATGTTCAGAGCCATGTCGATTGTTGGTTTAGCAGTACATTAACTAGGTGCATTAAACTCCTGTTTTATTGTACTCTTGAGAATCTGGAATTCAAACCCAGCCAAACTGGATCAACGTACCTCAAGAACAAAATCCAGTTATTTGGCAGCGTTCAGTTGGGATAATGTCTCGGGAGCGCTGTTTGCAATTTCACACAAAATAATCAAAATAAATAATTGATGGTCAGGGGAATAGACAGATCAAGTTTTCACCACTCTTTAAAACTGAGTCTGGGACAGTATGTGATGTGAATGTTTAGCTTCATTTTTTAGCTCTGCCTTCAGAAACAGCACCAAACGGTACTAGACCCGACATAAGCTTGTCGAAGTCTCTCTCTTTCTCTCTCTCTCTCTCACCCCCCCAATCCACATTACATGCTCTTAATCACCTCACACAATCGCCCCTCACACAAAATATTAGTCTTGTATCCTCTTCTCCAAGTACAGGTATGTACTTCCCCAGGAAAAGTCTTTCAGGACTTTACAGGATATTCTGTTGTTTGAGGTGTCTCGAAGACATGATAAGGCATTATATCAAATGCAAGGATTATTATTATAATTATTTGAACCAGCCAAGCTGCAGGTGCAGCAGGTTACAACTCTATCCACTACACCTTCCCACTTCCCCGAACTTCTGTGCTCCACATGTATTCTCTGTATAATAGCTGCTCAGAAAGTAAAGAGCGGAGCCAGTCAGTGAACAGATAAAGAATGTAAACAGTTGGTTTAAACATGAGATTGGACATTGATCAGCAACAAGGCAATCAATGTAATTTAGTATTTAATACAAACACTGGAGACCCAACACTCTACCTAGTCTTAGCCTGTGAGCCAAATGGGGAAAATTCTTCAATTCAGTCTCTATTTGGAAGTTCTTTCCAGATACTGTGGAATACCAGTTTACAGTTTAAGCCTGAGGTTAACAATTTCCACAATTTGCAATCTTAAATATTAAAATTAAATAGTTGTATACTCTAAACTTGATTGAAATGTTTTTGCCTTGTAGACAGAAAACAATCTGGAATGCATACCAAGAAGGTCTGGATGATTTTCTATAGCTGGTAATTTAGCTCAGTTTAGTCCTCCCAATGTCCTCGTAGTCCTCCTATACAAATGTTGTTGTTATCGTAACCCCTCAACCTCGTCATCACACGATCTTGAAATTTCTAACCTGAGCTTCACGGACAAGACCATCTTGGACCACATCCTCATCTCCTTCTCCTCTCATGCCCCTCTCTTCTCCATCAAGCCCTCAACAATACGTTTCCACTCCTGGCTTTTCCACAAGATAGCGGCGGCAGCTGCTGCTGGTCTATAAGATGGGATTCTTACTATTACAGCATCAAGGCGCAGACTAAAGTTTGTGCTCTCTTAGGCTGAGGAGGGAAATCCATTGAGTGCAGCTGCTCCAGATCAGAGTAAATTGAATCCTAATGGCTGTGGTGCCTCCTCAGTCAAAAAGCATGTTGATATTCAGCAAAGAATGACGACTTGAGTCAGATATCAAAGGGATGTGAGAACTAGTAGATCATGTTATTTCCTTATGAAGAGAGGAGGGGAGAACAAATGGGCCAAAAATATCAAACTTCTCAATGTGCATCACAGGTAATTGAATAGTTATGACTGTGCATTTGTAGGTGAACAGCATAGCCAGGTCAGAATAAGCCAGTCACTGATGTGAATTCAATTTCGCCAGATGGTATGCCTTATAAGAGATGTTGGAGCACACAGACCTTATCATTTTTGTCAGGGCTCTGAATCACACTTAGTCACAGATGATAATATATGTTTTATGATCCAGTTTGTAGTAAAGCTATTGTGCACTGAGTGATGTTAAATCTGAAAATGTTAAAAGGTTTCCACTGACCTCCTGAAAAGGGGGAGCCATTTCCTGCACTTGAACTGCCTGAAAAGTACCAGAGAAACTCCCAACATTGATGGCTGCCAGTAACAGGATCTCTGTGGTTTAATGGCTTTTTACTTTTTATCAGTTGCTCTCCAGGGACTGAAGGCAAAGAGTCCCGCAATTCAATCATACCCTTATTTACCTGTAGTATATTGGTTAGAGCACTCGCCTCACAAGCAAGAGAACCCGGATTCGATTCCAAATAATAATTTGGAATTATTATCACTCAATCTACAATTGTTTGGCTGCTGCTTTTCGCTCAAAAAATATACAGTCAATTTACTTTAAAGTATATTCTGATAAACGCTTTGAGACCTCTCATATATGTGATAAGGCCCTATATAAAATGCAAGTATTTTATTATTTAGAATTTTGTTGAATATATTGAAACCTACCAATTCATCCAGGAATTATAATTTACTGTAAAGTCACTCCACTTTACAGTAAATCCTGTGAAGCGCTTTGGGACATCCTCCTGATGGGAAAGCCGTTATTGCCAAATATTGTTACGATGATTAATAACAACTCAGGCATTATTTTCACAAAATGTTGTGGAGCACAAATTTCACATACTGTACTGTGTTTATGAAAAAATGAGTTGTTTCTCAGCCCCATTCAATGATAATCCTTTTATACATAATTCAAGGAAAAATGTTTCTCTTGATTTATTAGTTCATATACCAGCTATCGCCAGCATTTGCTATTACATTCCCCAGTATCAATGCGCACGTTGACAATGACCATTGAATACACTGAGCAGCAAAGATCAACAGCTGCTCACTGCCAAAGATCAGTGAAGTTACAGAAAATGTGTGAAGCTCTTTCAGTTGTTTTTATCCAGCCACGTTTTTATCTGCAAGCCTATCAGCCCCCTCTCTCCCCCAGCTCCACTGTTTCCCCATCCCCAAAGAATCGAGTTCAAGATTCTCGCTTTAAACTTTAAAGTCACTCTATGGTCTTTCCAACACCCCCCTACTTCGGTGATCTTCTCAAACTGCACAATCCAGCTGTTCCCTTCACTCCAACAGACACTGCCCTGTGTCATGTTCTCCCGTCCTAACATTCCACAATTGGCAGGTGGGCTTTCAGTCTGGTTACGCTAATAATAATAATTCTTGCATTTGATATTCAGCGACATGCATAGGAATTACTCTGAAGTGTTGTGACTGTATTTTGAAGGCATATATTACCAGGATGTCAAATCATAAAAATTATAGTTAATGTTAATATCATTATGGTTAATAACAGCCTTGACTATAAGTTTCAAATGCACCGCACATTTTAAAACCCGCATACTTTCTCAAGTCCCATTTCTGAATTCAACAATACAGAAATGTTTTTTTTAATAATGAATAAAGTCTTACATTTCAGCAAGACTAAATTCTCAAAGCATGTTGTAAAGCCTGGGCCACATATAGCTTGTATACATTTGTTTGCAAGTACTATAATAATTTCATTTAATGTAACACCTTATCACTTTGAAACATCTGAAAGTTTCACAGATGTATTGGGTTGGGGAGTGACTGTAAGCAGGGTTGCAGAGGAAGGTTTTCAGGTGGTACTTGAAGAGGGGGAGGGAGGAAGGTCAAGGCAGAGGGATTGAAGGAGAGTGTTCCAGAGTTTGGGGACATAGTGGCTGAAAGCGTGACCTCCGATGACTGGGTGGTGGGTGATATGACATTGTTGTGACATCTCAAAGAGCTTCACACTATTTTATTGTGAGGTGTAGTGACTGCAAATGACTTATATGTGATCATGCACATTTGTTTGTATGTTTGTTATAACAATAACATTTTTTTTAAATCCTTTCAACCCAAAAAATAAATAAGCGCTTAAGATATTTAATGTCAATTTGAATTTTGAACCTACGAGAGATAGAACAAAAAAGCTGCAGTGTTTGTCTGTGTCTCTTGATGTGATTGAACCAAAGGTTTGCTAGACATGATACAATGGTAGGCACAGTGGGTTGCTTTAAAGCATTTATTTAATTTGGGATCCGCATTGCCAAAGCTAGGCTCGTCTAAATTGTATGCAGGTGGATCTAATGGTCCCTGATCTGATGGTCCCTGATTTAATGGTCCCTGATCTAATGATCCCTGATTTAATGGTCCCTGATTCAGGGTTTGTTTGATTCAGGCAAGTGAGAATACATTTACGGCTTTGATAAATGGTGAATTGAATCATTCCATGCTCAAGATAGCTGCACGAGATAGGCAGGTGCCACCTGATGCTGATGATAGCATCTTGTCATACTGCACTGGGATTAGAATTGTACGGTTGGTTTCAATGGTGGGAAAGCAGCTGTTTTGCCAAATGGCCTCCCTTGCACTTCAAGAAAAGGTTCAAGTTTTGAAAGATAACAATTATGCTTGAAGGAAGGAAGGGAAAAAGTTTCTAATAAAGGCTCCATTTTCTACACACTCAGTCCTCACTTAACATCGCAGCTGTGTTCGTGCAAAAAGTGTGACTTAAAGCGAAATGATGTTGAACGAACCGTGCAAGAATACCATATGTTCAAAGTCTTTGTGCACCCCTACGCTACCCAAAGCAGTTAGTTTCCACCCACGCAAACAATATAATAGCGAAAGTCACAACGTTAAATAAATATATATTCCCAATGCATCATCAACATAATAACAAAACGTTGACTGAAGCAATGTGAAGCAAGGTCTAACTGTACTTTGTATTGCCTTTGCTGCTTTCCTCTCACTCTCGCTTAGGATGCTGCTCAGTGTTCATTTCACACCTAGTCTGGTATTCACCAAGAATCTCTTAGTTCAACTCTACATCAGCCAGGGGTTTATTTGTGGAGCTCCTGTAGCTCAGTGGTTAGAGCACTTGCCTTACAAGTGTGTGACCTGTGTTTGAATCCAGGCAGATCAGAGCGAAACCTTGGGCAAGTTTCCTTACTCCAGACCCCTAATAATAATCCGTCCAAAAAAAACACAATAATAAAAATTGGTCATTTCAATCCACGACTGTTTGTGGGACATTGCTGTGCGCAATTGGCTGCCACGATTCGCCCACAAATATACAGTCAATTCACTTTACAGTATATTCTGTGAAGCGCTTTGAGGTGTCGATAAGATGTGAAAAGCACTATATCAAATGCAAGAATTATTATTATTTGCTTCAATGGATTGAATTTTCAGCTGCTGAACTGAAAATAATAAGAAATGTTGCATTTGATACAGCTTCACAAAAACTCAAAGGATGTTTGATGTAAAGTGCAGTGACCCTGTATTTGTAGGAAAATACAGCTGCCAATTTGAATGCAGCAGCATTTTCCATCCATCAACCATGAAGTGAATGGAGACCTTTGGCCATGATACCATGTGAAACTCCTTTTTCTTTTCAAACAGTGTCATGGGATTGTTAACATCCACATGGACAGGAAAACATCTTATTTCAACAACAACTTCAATTTACATAGCCGGACAGCATCTCAGAGAGCTTCACAATAACGGATCCCGGGACCGAGCCAGGGCCAGGGGTAGAAAGGTGACCAAAGACACGGTCAAAGAGAAAGGTCTTTAACTGGGACCTGAAACTGGGAAGAGAGGGAGCGAGGCGAAGGGTGAGGAAGGGAATTCCAGAGCCTTGGGGTGTAGTGGCTGAAAGCACGGCCGTCGATGGTAGAGCGGAGGATACGGGGGACAAGGAGGAGGCCAGACCCGGTGGAGCGAAGGCAACGGGTTTGAGGAGAGAGGTCGGAAAGGTAGGGGGTGCAGTGGAGTGGAGGGATTTGAAAACAAGGGTGAGGATCTTGAAATCAATCCTCTGTGGGACAGGGAGCCAGTGAAGTCTGGCAAGGATTGGGGTAACGGGGGAGCGAAGTTTGGTGTGGGTGAGAATGCGGGCGGCAGAGTTTTAAATGAGTTGGATTTTATGGATTGTGGTGGAGGGGAGACCGGTGAGGAGGGCGTTGGAATAGTCCAGCCGAGAGGTGACAAAGACGTGGACCAAGGTTCAGCGGCTTTTGGGGTGAGGTGTTGCCGGAGACGGGCGATCCGTCGGAGATGGAAAAAAGCGGTACAGGTGAGGGACCGGATGTGGGAGAGGAAAGACAGTTGGGGGTCGAACCTGACGCCTAGGTTGCACATGGGCGTTTCAAGGATGCCACCTTCAACAATTTGACACCCCCTGCACTGCACTGGAGATTCAGCCTAGATTACGAGCTCAAAGTCCCCACAAACTTCTGACTCGTAAGACGAGAGTGCCACCAAATGAGTGAGGGCTGACACCTGCTGTACCTTTGATTGACCAGGTCAAAATTCAAGGTCTGCTGTGCTAAGAGATAAATCTGATGGGGAAGACAGTGGTTGCATTTTAGACTATAATAAACTGCTGCTAAACAATAACTCAATTTCACCATTAGTAGTTGTGAGCGTGAATCTGAATTCTAATACAATTTGGAGCATGCACACATTTATGGAAGAGGTTTCAAATAAGAGTCACAAAGATAGAGGCAAGAATGGGGTTTCTGAGATATGAGGAAAGACGCATAGAGGTGAAGTAATCTGTCAACTTCACTGTGGTACTTTTGCATTTACGCAAAATACAGATGATAAACAGCACAGGCCCACTAGAAACTTCCCTAGATAACTAAAAACAGTCATTTGATCTTCTAAAGTGCTACAATGGCCTTTATCATTGTATCTCTCATCCATCTGGTGTAGTTGGAAAGGTTAGCCACCTTAAATAATGGACGCAGCTAAATGGATGATAGAAGCTAAATACTGCAGCAGTATTGGCATTGTAATCATGAAAAAACACATTCCCCTTCCAAACTGGTATATTGACCTCTTGACAAGCGATCCCTTAGTGAATCCCTGAGTCTGACGCAACCTTGAATGCTGCTTCCAATATTGGGCAGCCTTTCCCTATATTCCCAGACAGAGAGAAACGCTGGGCAAATTTCATTACTCCACACATCTGTTTACCTTTTGGCCCACGAATATACAGTCAATTCACTTTACTGTATATCCTGTGAAGTGCTTTGAGATGTTGATAAGATATGAAAAGTGCTATATCAAATACAAGGATTTATTATTATTATTACCTTACAGTGAGTACGAACCTGGTTGTTAGTTGTTTGTTAGATTACTTTTCTGGAGTTAATAATCCATTCAAAAATAAAAAAAATTAAATAATAATTTGGTCACTCAATCCACAGCTGTTTGTGGGACACTGCTGTGCACAAGTGGTTTCCTCGTCTTGCCCACAGGATACACAATCAATTCTGTGGAGCGCTTTGAGATTTCTCAAGGATTTGATAAATAGCTATATGAAATGTAAGGATTATTATTAGACTCAGTTCATTGTTTTAATTTATTAAGAGGAGCTGAGCAATGTGCAGAAAGCAGGATGTATTTCTGTAGTTGTTATATAATCTTTGCATTTGAAATTGAGCCCTACAAAGCTGTTGTGGCTTGTCAAATCACTTCACATTGTTTTACTGTGAAAAGTGACTCTGTATTTGTGAACAAAGGCGGCAGCCAATTTGTGCACTGCAATGTGCTCAAACAGCCATGAAGTGAATGGTCAATTTTATCTATGAATTGTTGGGACAGGTCACCAGGCAAAACACTTTTTGAATAGTTCCATGGAATCGTTCGGAATGAGATTTAACATCTCATGTGAAAGATAGCACCTGTGATAATGCAGAGCTCCCCCAACACTACATTGGAGTGTCATACCAGACCAGTGGTTCCCAACCTCGGGTCCTGACCCAAATCAGGATCGCAGAGGTCCTCAGTAGGGTTGCGAAGCGTCATCAGAATTTTTTTTCCCTATCTTAAATGTTGAAAATGCTTTCTTAACGCTAAAAAAAATGCGACTCCACCGACCAATTTGTATAAAGAGCGCACTAACAAGTTGCGCTGAGTCCGGAGATAATGTTTTGGCTGAGCTGAGCTTCAGCCTCGATATTGCCCCCTAGTGGTGGGAGGACTGGTTGGAGGCTAATTTGGGTCACAGCAAAAAAAGATTGGGAACCACTGTACTGTGGTTCCACAGCCATTGATAAAAATAAGCAATAATTTAATACCAATTCAAGGTAATAAATATTGCAATGAATATGTTATGACTCCTATAAGAATGTTAATCCGCTTCCATGATTTATTAACGTATAATAATATGATTCATACACTGGTATCTAATTTATTATTTATATAGAGTTTATTTCTTAGAAGTGTTGTCATCCAATAATAATAATAATTCTTGCAGGAAGATGTCCTAAAGTGCTTCACAAGATAATACAATATAGTATTTGTAGGTGAATGTGGTAGACCAATTGCTCACAGCAAAGTCTCCACAAGCTGAAGGCCTGCCTGCCAACAGTGGGGCAGGCGAAGCAGGGGACATGAGGCAGACAGGAGCCCTCTGAGCGGAGGGAGTGGATAGGTTGATAGGGGGGTTGGAAGTCTCAGATGTAGGGGAGAGGAAGGTCATGGGGGCTTTGAAGGTGAGGACCTGGATCTTGAACTGTACGATTATCGGGAAGTCAGTGGAGTCGAGCGAGGTTGGGTGTGATAGGGTCATGGAGCTTGGTGGGGGAGAGGACACAGCCTTCAGAATTCTGGATGATATACAACCTATGGAGGGAGGAGTTGGGGATGGTGACAAGCAGGGAGTTTACATAGTCAAGCCTGGATGTTATGAATGCACGTATGAGGGTCTCGGTGGCCTACAGTGTGAGACAATGGTGGTCACGCTGGGCAACGTTGAGGAGTTGGGAGAAGGCAGAATGGGTCATGGCACAGATGTGGGGTAGAAAGGATAGTTGAAGGTCAAATAAGATGGCAAGGTCCCGGGTTGGCTTAGTAAGTAAATAGGAGCGCTCAGAGACGCCATCCGGCATGGAGGGCACTATATAAATCAAAGTTGTTGTTAAGGTTGAGTGTGCATCCTTGCTGTGTCAGAGCCTGAGGTGTCGACTTTAAACCCACTGATCAGAATTCCCATTGAGTGCTTATACCAAAGAGAATCACGTATCCCAGACTGACTGTCACCACAACTCTCTCTGCAAGTCTCTTCCCATGATGAACGTGGTTAAACCACCATGAAGCCAGCAACCAGATTGTAATGAAGTAGATACACCTGGGATCAGTGAGGCTTCATTTCTAATTACACTGAGAACATCCTGATCCTCAGGGTGATATAACGCAAAGCCAACATAAATGCTTCCACTCTAGAGAAGTAGCTTGAATTGTCAGTGACAAGAGGAGAGCAAATAGGATGATTGGGGTTCTGCGGATATTTCTGGGGCTAAACAATGAAGTGGTTTAAAACCTTGTGCACGAGAATAAAGATTAGATCTTTTCCCTGCAAAGAGGTTCAGATAAACCAGCAGATAATTGCAGTTTCATATGAAAGAACTGCAATGATTTGCCTACGTTGTACTGTACTGTAATTCAAAACTGGATTAAAGTTCTCGCTCAAGAATTCTAAGAACCTTTATTGCTCATTAACTGTTCCATTTTAATTTTTGTAACAAAGCTTCAGCTAAATCTCTGATCGCTGTACACATCAATAAATAAATCAATAACTACATACAATTTGCAGCAACTGTTCATATCAAAATGTTCCAAAACACTTATAGGTAAGCCTTGGCAAGTAAAGTACTGGTGCTATAGATTAGCCTGGTAGCCATATTATGGCAGCAGCAATTCTGGATAGATGTTCCTTCTCTTCTCAAGTAGTGTCATGGGATCTATCAGTTCCTCTGAAGAGACAGATGCCTTCAACCATAAATTATAAAGAAATATTTTGGACTGAGAAAGAAGGGTTGATTTGCTTTGTAGTTACAACAAAATATTCGAGTACTGTTCCTCTTCAAGTTAAGATTAAAAAATCATGTAGTTATTTCCTCCCACTCATTCTACTCCGTTTGTTCTAAGAATAACTCCCTGTCTCCAATATTCTCTTTGGTTGGAAATGCAGGTTGATCCAATTCCTGGACATTTATAGGGATTTAACTATTATTCTTCCTAGACCTTCATTAATGATTGCAATATTTTAGCGGAAATAACACGTAAAAATAAACCATTTGTTAGGAAACATGACTGGGATGTTTTAAACTAAGAATTTCTCATGTAATAAACATCATTACAAGCTTGAGTAGCTGACGGTTGCTCAGTGAAGGTAAGCTGTTCTGCGCCAGACAATTCAGCAATTTATTTGGATGGGAGGTCTTCTAATTCTCTCGTGTTGCTCACTGTTCCCTAACAACACTGACAAATAGACCTTTGTCATTATAAGGAATTTCATTCATCACCAACTAGCCAAATGCCCCTGACACATTGACAAACAGTCGTTTGATGATTATCAACAATGACTTCAATTACAGAGCTCATTTTGGTGCAGCAGAGGATGAATGAAAAATTGTCTGTTGAGAAGAGCTATCCTAATTCATCGGCCTTCAACACAGTCCATGATATTTTATACATTTGTTTCCCAATTTGCTGCTGATCCCACCTTCCTGAAGGTGCTGACTGATTCCCGGGCAGCGAGAGGTCCACTCCCCCTCACTCACGTACCTAGCGTCAAGCTGGATATTAGAACAACAACTTGCATTCATATAGCACCCATCACACTGGGCAGTGTCTTGGAGCTCTTAATAGTGGTGAAGCATGACACACCTTTTTGCTCTCTGATCTGTCTGCTTTGTTGCAATTTTCCCCCTTTGTTGTGCATTATTAACACGGTTTTGTTGCAATACAGCCCTTTTAACACCTCTTTAACACATCATCCCCTGCTCTCTACCCCCATTTTCTCCTTTGTCACCCTTGCCCTACCTCCACCCTCTCTCTTAGTCCTTAAAAGTCTCTCCCTCCAAACATGCCACAGTTCTGACGAAGGGTTGTAGACGTTGACTCACTTTCCTTTCTCCATAGATGCTGCCTGACCCGCTGAGTGTTCCCAGTAACCTCTGCTTTGGTTTCAGATTTTCAGCATCTGCAGTATTTTGCCTTATGATCAGCAGGTGTCAGTCTGGCTCAGTTGGTAGCACACTCAACTCGGAATCAGAAGTTTACAGATTCAAGCCCAATACTTGGGACTTTCAGCTCATCGTCTAGATTAACACATCAATGTAGGTAGTGCTGCATTGTCAAGAGGTGTGGTCCTTCAGATGAGAGGTTAAACCATATTAAAAAATCCCATGATATTATTTGAAAAAGCCAAGGGAATTTGTCCTGCTCAACAATTCCCCAGATAAAATTGGTCATTCAATTGATGACAACATGTAGAACATTGCTATGTGTAAATTGTGTGCCACATTTGCCTAAAAACAAATGCAGTCACTACACATTGCAGGAAATCCTATGAAATATTTTTAGATGTCCTATTAACATAATAATGTGTGATATCAGATAAAATGATTATTATCATTATCAGCTGTAAACAGAAGAGCGGCAATTGTATCAGGAATGAGTAGAAGATATATTGAGCCTATTCCAAATACCATCCAATAATTTATTGATAAATGTGAAATAATGTTGGTAACAGCACATAATCAAGCCCTACTCCCCTTTTGCAAAGGATAGGATTATTGATACTCCACTAACCCTTGTGAGGATTTTAGAGCAGAAATCCAAAATCTAGCCATGCATTCCCATATCTTTTATATGTGCAATAAGAGCTTCAAGAGGTACTGGGTTGAACACAATGTAGATGGGTACTTGGAATCTGTGTGTACTTGTGGTCCCCATAATTGAAAAAGAATATTGAGAGAACACATAAGAAGGCAATCCGAATGGTTGAGGGGATGGAGGCACTGGACTATGACAAGCGATTAGGTAAACTGGGCATTTTCATGATGGAAAAGGGATAGTTAAGAGGCGATATGATTGCAGTTTTTAAGCTTCTAAAGGGACTGGATGAATGTGCATGCAGCTGTCAGGATGCTGGAAGGCGAACTGGATGAATCTTGTTCTTCTTTCGTCTAGCAATTCTTATGTATTACTTGAGGGCTTTACAATGTTCCAAATCTCATAGCGAGTCATATCCTGCTCATGAGAACGGCATCCAGTTTGTTTCTTTCATCTTCAAGGCATCGGATATATGTGATTTGAAGCAAACTTATTTGAAGCACTATCTTAAGAGACACTGAAATAATGAGATTATTTGGTAGTTTCCAGTCTCATTAGGGTCTCCCTACTTGTGGATAATTATCATAATTACACTCCACAGTGTTGACAGTATGTGTGCCTCAGGGAGAATCCTACTGACCAGCTTTAGAGGGACAGTTCTAAGGTGAGTTGATAGTTCCTGGCATTGATCTGTAACACTCTTGTCATTCTCTGCCCCCTCCGTCAGAGCAGCTATTAAGAATTTGGAATTAATATTGTCTGTATTTGATGCCTTAAACTTTACAGTATACTGTATTCTGTGAAGCGCTTTGAGATGTCTAGAAGACGTGAAAATCGCTATATCAAATGCAAGGTTTATTATTATTAGGGCAATGTGGAGTCCCACCAGACTTAATCATTAAGACCTTCAACCTGTTAAATGCATCCTCCAGCTATTCTCCTCTCCATGTACTACAATGCTCAAAACAATACAACAACTGGTATTCATATATTACCATCCACGCAGGATAGTGTCTCGGAAAGCTTTTGCCTTGTTGGAACAATTTCTGATCATTTCAAGTTGTGTAGGGTTAGGGATAGGAATGGGTCCAAATAACAGATAGTCTGGAAACATCTCAAGATTGTTAGGCTTAAAAAAACTTGAAGCTCTAATGCATCCGGAACAGTCATCCTTTGACTCTACAACAGTGGACTGGTGGCAGAAATAATTTGTCACACTGGATTCTCCATTTGGCCACTGGTTGAAAAGTGTATGCTTGGTGTCTGTCCGAGGTTCAGGTAATAAAGCACACAATATGGTATTACTGTAGAGAGATTAATCATTGTAGTTTTACTGGAACAAAGCATTGAAACATCTCTCAGCAGCTTAAATTAATATGTTATTGAATCCTTTTCATAGGTAATACGGGCAGATTCATGTTTTCTCTGCTAAACTTCACAATGGCATCAACTATTTCATATCGTACTGAACAAAGCTTCATATGAAAAGGCTCATTACCAATCTAGATATAATCTTGGTCCCTAAAGGAAGAATTTATATTCATAAGCCTTGCATTTGACATGAAGCCTTTCACATCAGTGGGACATCGCAAAGTGCTTCACATGTGCAGTACTGTGACTGTATATACAGTTTTTTTGTTAAGAGATTCTTGACAAAAAATACCCTGCTTAAGTGTATGCACTCCAAGCACTTACACATGGAAATCCCAGAGAGAGATTGTTGGCATGGGATACACATTCTGTCCCTGGAGGGAAGTATCCTGGTTAATTACTTCTGGGAAGTACTAGGCAAAATTGGCAAGAGCTAAGGCTTGGGGACCCCAGAGATGCATTCGGGTGCACTGCTGGGGTCAAACCAGCTAGAACCAGATTGCTTGCCATTGATATCGCCGTCTGACCAGCTTTCCCGCCGCTTGTCCAGCCAGGACAACCTTATCCTAAAGCCCATTAGGGCTTGCTTTGGCTTGCGGGGTTATTAACAGGAGCTGAGTGGAATGACTCTCTGCCCCGGGTGACTCGTCTGCCCTTCCAGGTCCAGCCAGTGGGCCAGGCGGGCTGTGCTGTTCTGTCATCAACAGTGCCCTGGAATACCGCGGACCCGCCCGGCTCAGGAACAGGACCAGAGACCACCGCGGAGGGCTGGTTCGATTCCGACTTCCCATTGGCCGCGTACATAGGCTTGGAGCCAGTTCCTGCTCCTCCCAGAGACCACACTTATGGATTCACGTTCAGTTCAACAAAAACTCCATTTCCCCTCCTGGCACTGATCGGTGTGTTGTGTA
This sequence comes from Hydrolagus colliei, assembly GCA_035084275.1. Lineage (NCBI taxonomy): Eukaryota > Metazoa > Chordata > Chondrichthyes > Chimaeriformes > Chimaeridae > Hydrolagus > Hydrolagus colliei. Next base: position 77,369,835 of record CM068744.1, on the reverse strand, counting down.
TTTCCACATTGACTGCTGTTGTTCGAGCATTTGGCTGCTTTTGAAATTATTGAAGGGATTTGTGGCCGGGGGTAGGGTGGGGGGGGGGGGGGGGGGGGGCAATGATAATGTTAAGAGCTGCCAATGACATACAAAGTGTGGCAAGCCTGAGGTTTATGACAGCAAGACAATTGTAAAATAATGAATCCACAAACCAACCCTGTAGAAACTCATGGCGCTGTTTATTTGGATGGAAGGGGCAACAGCTGAGGCCAAGCCCAGCCAGTGCTCATCAACACCAGCAGATGATGATGGGCAGATCTTCACATTGAATTGAGAACACTGACACAAAACACACTTTAGTGACTGTCTGCAAATAAATCACAGATTAGCCGGCTGGACCGCAACATGGTTTAAACTTCACAAGACTTTAAACTCAGGTTCAATCCACTTGATGACTCTCCTCTTGGATGGAACCATCGGCAACTCCTTATCCCTCTCTTCCTTCCCCCCACATCTCCCACCCCCCCCCCACCCCCACCCACCAACCCCCTCCTGAGCTCAGGTCTGAAGCAGTAACTGTCCAGCGCCTTGGGACCTCCCCCTAACGTGAAAGGCGCTGTACAAATGTAATCTTGTTGTTGTTGTTGGATGCTAAGGATTTCAAGCCTCTATTTGCAAAGAGAAGGGAGTTTCTCCCCATGTCCTGGCCACAGACAATTGGTCATTCACTCTTCAGAGCAGTTTAATAACTGGGACATTCCTGTACACAAATTGGCTGCTGCCTTTACCTGAAGTATAAACCTATACTTCAGTAATAGTTGTAGTTGTCCTTGCATTTGATACCGTGTCTTCCAGCCAGCGTTTCTGATCCATGTCTCTCTCTCCCTCCCTGTGTTTTTCTGCTATTTGCTGACCTGCCTCGCCTACCCGTCCCTGTCTCTTTCCCAGATCTTTTCTCCTTCACTTTTCCAGGATTTACCAACGCTCTGCTTTTGCACACAGACAACTGCTGGGGAAAAAACTCCCAGCCTGTCAGTGTGAAAGAGAGGGTTGCAAAGAAAGACAAATCTGACGGTTTGGGGGAGAGAGAGAGAGACTCTAAATCAATGTACTAGTTGCATTTTAACAACCCTTTACCCCACCCCCCCCACCCACTACTCTTTACTCCCCGCAGCCAATCCTGATAATAACTGAGGATTGGGGGGCCAGGCTGGGTGAAGGTCCATGGGGAGGAGGGAGGGAGGGAGTTGTTTGGTTTCAGGGTAAACTATCTCTTTATCACAAGAGGGAAAATGAACACCAATAATAATAATAATAATAATAGCAATGCACGTACCTCTCCAGGCTGGGGTTTCCTGGCTGGACTTGGCTCTGATATCCCCGCCAGCTCCCTGTGCCACTGACAGGCTGGGAGGTCAGGGGAGGATGAGGATGAGGAGCAGAAGAGGAGATCCTCCAAACTGCAGAGTGAAGCCGGTGGTGGGCAAGTCGCAGTTGCTACATTGCTCCAGACTTGTCACCTTCTCGTCGCTAGCCTCCCCCCCAACACCCCCCCAACCCGGCACTGGACTGTGGTGTCCCAGCCCTGCCCGGAGCTGACATGACATGACCAGCTTCACATCTCTGCTGGGGCTGAATAAGTCATCACGAGGGTTTGCGGTTCAATCCGAGTGAACCATCCGACTTGTTGGACTCAGTGGAAAGCGCCCATTGGATCGGGCATCACACTGACTGTTGCATTGGAGTGCTGTGTGTGTGTGTGTGTGCACACGAAGCCAGGGCTCCATCCACCCCACTCACTGCAACAGTCTGCAGTGTGTCACCGTCACCACCAGGGGGACACACAGAGCCTGTCAAACCAGGGCAGTCCTCCCAAGCCAAGGTTGGCCAGAGTCTGGGCACGTTCATCCTCCCAACACCAGAAGAGCCAAACGTGGGATTATTTCTGAAGCAAATGTCTTGTGTAAACAAATCGAGGGGTGTGTTTGGGACCCTGTTGAACATTTACTCTCGTCTAAAGGCGAAGGTGTTCATTCCTGCGGTTCTCAAAAGAAATTGGGTGGAAATCACCTTGGATATGAAGGTTGTACGCTATTTAGGAATTTGCCAGATTCTGAATCGGCTGAATTGCTGCTTAGATAAGATTGTTGAATCCAGACCCAAGTGGAGTTTCTCCTCAGCAATTTTGTGCATTTCTGTAAAAACACTGTACAGTACATGGCTCAACACCTGAGAGACAAGCAGCCGCAATGCAAAGAATGAGTGGAGAATGACTAGCAATCTGAGTTTATATGTGAACATTTTTTTTCAAAAGATATATTAGTTATTTACATTCTTTACAGCGTTGGGGCTGGGAAACTGTTGGGGAGATGCTCAATAGAATCAACTCCCTGATAGGGTAGATTTTATACTACTGTAGTTGGAAAAAAACAGGCAAGCAGGTCAGATGTCTTTTTCATGTTCCATGCTATGGTTATGTTGTATGTTCCTCATGCAGGAGATTAGTGAGAAGAGACACAGAGAAGATGGCATAATTACTTATCACTTAACATGCATTATATTTGGTGTGTGTAGACTGCCGCGACTGTGGACCCTGTGGATGGGGCGGGCAGGGGGGTGGGGAAGGGGGACGGTAGCGTGGGTATTCTGGAGTGATTAAATTGACCCACAAAATATACAGTCTGTTCACTTTACAGTCTATTGTTTGAATTAGATCTTTATTCAGGGAGAACAGGTCTGTTAGGTTATGGTGAGAGAGCTGGGCAGTGGAATGAGTTGCTCTTTTCAAAGAGCAGGCAGAGACTAGATGGGCCGAATGGCCTCCTTTTGTGCCGTGAAATACTATGAATCTATGAAGTGCTTTGGGGTGTCTCAAAGACATGATAAGGCGCAGTATCTAATGCCATTATTATTATTATTGGATGGTTCAAAGAGTATTTTTCATCCAGACCAATCTTGCGTCCTTGTGATATAGAATATCCATACGTACATTAAGGCGAAGTGCAGCTATAATGTGGAATCCCATTTAGTGGTCAAAGTAGCCAAAGGCAGTTGTGCTTCTGGTGTTTGACATATGCAGAACCCATCACCTAGTTAGGGGAACCCAACCCAGCCTGACAGTACTATCTATGCCACATAGCAATGTGTTTGTAATGGAATGTTCAATCCCTCCCCCATAGGAATACATCCTCTTTCCCAAATTCCAGAGAGTATTAGGTACAGGCTGGCAAGAGACCAGGCTTGGAGATCCTTGAATGTGCGATGGTACTTGGTACTTCTGTCATGGTACTTCTGAGGTCTAACCAGCTAAAACTGCATAGCTTGCTTTTCAATAGGACTATCTGGCTGGCTCAAGTTATTGCTGCTTGTCCAGCTAGGACCACCTGACCAGTTAGGGTTTGGTTTACAGGGTGAATGGGAGCTGAGTGGAAGGCATCTCTGCCTTCAGTATTGTCTGGGAGTAGAATCTAGAATCCTCTGTCAAGCGCAGTGAAGGTAACACTGAACGAATATCACCCATGTGTATGTGTGTATATATAGTGTATATATATATATATATATAGTTTCTCAATTGGCGAGAGGCCACATACCACACTAATTCTTTTCTGAAATTGTTTGGCTCAGAAAAAAGTGGGAGCTTAACCCTCAGTATTTTTCATTCTGTTTCCGGGCAGCATAGGATCTGGTGGTCAACGGTAAAGCGGTTTCCATCATTTTACCCTAGAGACTGCTTGTAATACGTTGAAAAGTAAGGAAAGACCGGTGAGTTTAATACAGAGGACAAGAGAACAGAAGAGAGTTTGCAATAAAAACAAAGTATGTAAAAACCTGACAACTCCTGCCAGACTATTTTGGATGAGCACAAAATTATGGAGCCAGAGCAGTTATAAATCAATGCATGTCACAGCGAGATAGAATGATTCACTTTACTACTCTTTTGCTTTCAGTCAACTATTCCTCTGCGGGAGATGAATCAGAAATCGTGATTTGGTAAGAATGTGATTAGGTATTAACTTTGGTATTTGATGTATTCACAGTGCACACGCTTGTTAACTATTCCATTAACGTAATCATACAACGTGATCAATAATGTATGAACTACATTCTTTATTGATCTCTATAAACAAATGGAAAGGGTTTATGTCAAGGCTGGCTATATAGTTATCACCAAGGGACACTGGAAACTTCAAGGAATAATAACTAACAATTAATGTGAAACATATGCTTTCCTGGGTACACTTCAATTGGTGTCCAAGGGGTATGTAGCCTTGGGACGTCCTCCCAATGTGAAAGGCGCTCTATAAATGTAATTTTGTTGTTGTTGTATGTAGTACTCTATTGTCTAGACTCAGGCAAATCATATAATATTCTTCCTAACTTCCACTGCTGGCCTCGGTTGTCAGCCTGCATCTCATCATAAACCTTTGATCCAATGATAGCTCTTCAACTATCTATCAGGATGCCCTTGATAATTCATTAGATGCTATATTTTCTTATGAAAGACTGTACATTAACTCAATGCACATAGCACTTTCCTGCCTGGCTCCTTAACTTATATTTATTGATGCTTGTATTTGATATGCGTGATATGCTTGTATTTGATATTCAGCAGAGGCGTTTTTAAGACTTCAAACTACTTGGTGCAATTTTCTTAGGGGGCCCGTCACCTATGGTAAGTTTAATAATTTTATTTAATGCAACAATTAACTTTCGATGGGTGCAATGCCTCTTTAGGCAGACCGCCTGCTCCGCTGGGCTAGGGGAGAGCTCTGGTTTTCACTATATTTAACAAAGAGCACAGACAAGAGCACAGCACACTCAAATCCTCCCATTTCAATGTCTTTTTGCATTACTTTGGGGGCCCGCAATATGAGGGGCTCGTGTTGCATCGATTGCACTAACGTTAAAAACGCCTCTGGCTTTCAGCCACTAAGTCCCGAGACTCTGGAACTCTTCCTCAATCCCTCTGCCTCGTCTCCTCCTTGTCCATCTTCATATCAAACCTGAAGATGTGTCTCTTCAATCGTGCCTATGGTTACCTCCCCCTTCTCCCCAACTTGCAATCAAGCTCTGCCACTTCTAAATGCACCGATTTGCTACTCCATGTGAAGGGTGCTACTTAAATGCAAGTAATTGCTGCCGTTTTTGTTAATGATATAGGGCCTATATGGAACAATTTCAAATTGCTGTCAAATGTATTTGTGGGTCGAAATAGCAGCCAATTTATGCACAACAAAGACTTAGAAACAGTCATGAGGAGACTTACCAATTTATCTGGACGATTGTTAGACAGGATACTGATAGATGCTTTGTTGCCAAGCTGACAGCTACATTTGTATTAGGACAGTAGCCTCAAATGGCCTTGTACAAATACCTTAACTGAAGACCTGGGCTCTCAAGATGATAGATCTTGTGTTTTAATCGATTTTTGGTTTGGCTAAGTCATGCGATCACTTTCCATTGTCTAGAACTCACCTCAGTAACATTTCATCTGCTGTGTTGATTTCAATTTCTTTTGTGACTCCCTGATAATGTCCAGTGATTAACCTATCAATTAAAAGGTTGTTGTGGTATGTATCAATGAATATACATACTACTAATAATTTGTCCATATCAATGCTAAGAAGAGATTTATATGCAATTACATATCAATTGTGCTTAGGAAATAGGTATTGATGTGACTAAATAAATAGTTTATTGTTGACAGCAATGATATCTATTGTTTCGAATAAATAAACTATTATATGCTCTGAATAAATGCAATAATTGAATATAATTGCAAACTATTAAATGGTGAAGTCGATACGTTGTTTAAATATATCCATTTAGCTGCTTCTAGTTTCCACTGCATGGCTTCCTCTTTCAACCAAAAGCCTTGTAATATGATAATAATTTTTAAAATCTTGCATTTGATGTCGCACTTTTCACGTCTTCAATGCAGCCAATTGTGCACAGCTGTGTCCCACAATTAGTCGTGGATTGTAGTGACCAATTTATTTTTCTTGAGGGATTACTATCAGGCGTGTGAAGTAAGTAAACTTGACCAAGGTATTGTCCACAATGCTATAGATCTCCTGTATGATATCACTTAATTAATCTGTGATAGCAGAATTTATGCAGTTGTTCGATTAAAAAAAATATTCAGTCATGCTGTGGTTGCCACTGAAAGATAGAGGAAGAAACGTTGCCACTATTTTGTTTAAGCGGCGGCTTCATTAAACTGAGCTGGCTGCAAAGAGACATGTTTGGTAATGGAATGTCAGAATCGAGTCAACCCTCTCTAGTGGTCTGTGTAGCCGGGTTCCTGTGCCAGGCGAGTCCACAACACTCCAGGGCACTGCTGGTGAGTGACCTGCCAGCAGGGATTCTTCCCACTCAATTCCTGTTAAACATGCAAACCGAAGCCCAAATAATACTAATAATCGTTACATTTGATATAGCGCCTTTTCGCGTCTTCAGGACGTCTCAAAGCGCTTCACAGAATATACTTTAAAGTGAATTAACTATATTTTGTCTGCAAAATGGGGCAGCCAATTGCGCACAGCGATGTCTCACAAATAGTCGTGGATTGAGTGACCAATTTATTACTGTTGTTAATGGGTAAGGTTGTCCTAGCTGAGCAAACAGTGGGAAGCTTGCCAGACACTGCTTTTGCTGACAAGTTATACGAGTGGGGAGAATCCCTGTTCCCTGTGTCTGTCTCTTCAAGTGCTGACAATGAGCCCGACTGGTGGATCTGTCATCATCAGTGCCTTGGAGAACCTCGCACAGGAACCAGACTGCTGATACCGAGTGCTTTTTAACTTTCCATGGCCAAGAACATCACCTTGAAGCATCGCCTTGGAACATCATCAAGGAGCCATGGGAGGATAGCCTGCTCCTCAAACTCCAGCTACTGAGCCGGGGGAGAAAGTTCCCCAGTGAGCAACACACACTGTCTCTTACAGTTGAGCAGTATTTTCAGTTTTGTAGAGCTACCCTTTTCCTAATGATATGAGAGCATTGTGAAGCAATTATGGTGAATTCGCATGTGTACAGTACATTCAGGAAGAAGGCGATTCAAATAATAATATAATAATATTCCTTGTATTTGAAATAGCGCTTTTCACATCTTCTAGCCATCTCAAAGCGCTTCACAGAATATACTGTAAAGTGAATTAACTTTATATTTTGTGGGCAAAATGCAGCAGCCAATTGTGCACAGCAGTGTGTCCCACAAACAGCCGTGGATTGAAATGACCAATTTATTATTGTTTTATTTGAAGGATTATTATCAGGTGTATGAAATAAGGAAACTTACCTAAGGTTTTGCCCTGCTGGAATCACACCCAGGTCTCTCGCTTGTAATGCGAGTGCTCTCACCACTGAGCTGCAGAAATCCCCAAATATCCACAAAATAGAAAACTTTCAGGTAAGAAAAGGTTACTAACACACTTAAACCCCAAACTGAAATCTATTATTTGGGAAAGTTTGGGAAAATTCTATACAACTATAATTTGAGATACACAGAATTACGCACTGGGAAAGTAAACAACTGGATATTATGGAAGACTTTAAACAGAGATGTAGTTGTCTGGTTTTTAGGTGGTTGTTAAAGAACCCATGAGAGAACATATTCAACAAAATAGAAGGGAGTTTTCTTGGCAAACTGCCAACATTCCTCCAGAATTAATTCACTTTGCCTCAACACCTTGGGACATCATCCTGAGGTGATGTCCCTCAGGCCTCCTCAATCTTCACTTCAAATGCGAAGTGCGAGGAGGTCATGGACTTCTTTTCTTCCAAGATCCACAACATCCGCCAGGCAGCATCATCCTCCAGCCTCTCGTCTCCCACTACCACCCCCATCCCATCCCCCTCACCCCCCCCCCCCACCTTCAGCTCCTACCTCGACCCCCTTCCTACACTCCTTCTCCCCCGTCTCTTCTTCCTCCCTCTCACGCACTCTCACCTCTATGAGGCCAACAACCTGCTGCCTCGGTCCCATCCCCACTAACCTACTGCTCACCCAACTCCCCCTCCTCTGCCCACTGCTGGCTGATATCATCAACCAGTCCCTCTCCTCTGGATCAGTCCCTGCCCCTCTCAAAACTGCTGTCATCACCCGCCTCCTTAAAAAACCCTCCCTGGATCCCTCAAACCCCAGCCACTACCGTCCTATCTCAAACCTGCCCTTCCTCTCAAAAGCACTGGAACATGTTGTCGCAAACCAACTCCGCACCCACCTCTCCTCCCACTCCCTCTTCGAACTCCTCCAGTTCGGTTTCCGCCCTGCCCACAGTACAGAGACTGCGCTTGTGAAAGTCACAACTGACGTCTTCTCTATCTGTGACCAGGGCTCCCTCTGCCTCCTTATCCTCCTGGACCTGTCGGCTGCCTTTAACACAGTCGACCACGCCATCCTCCTCCACCGCCTGTCCTCCACCATCCACCTCAGTGGGACCGCACTCGCCTATTTCGAGTCCTACCTCACAAACCGCCAGCAGTACATCTCCACAAATGGTTTTTCCTCCCGCACTCACCCAGTTACCTGCGGGGTACCCCAGGGATCCATCCTTGGTCCCTTCCTTTTCCTCATCTACATGCTTCCTCTTGGGGATGTGATCCGTAGACATGGGGCACACTTCCACATGCATGCGGATGACACCCAACTCTATCTCTCCACTTTGTGACCCTCAGTCCCCCGATGTTCTGTCAGCCTGCCTTTCAGACATCAGGGGCTGGATGAGCACAAATTTCTTGCAGCTGAATGTTGACAAGACGGAGGCCATACTCCTTGGCTCTTGTCAACGTCTCCATTCGCCCGGCTCTCACCTCCTCCACCTTCCCGGCCTGCCCCTAAAACTCACCGAACCTGTGCGCAACCTTGGCATCAGGTTCGACCCCCAACTGTCCTTCCTCCCCCACATCCGATCCGTCACTAGCACTACCTTCTACCACCTCCGACGGATCGCCCTTCTCCGGCAATACCTCACCTTAAAAGCCGCCGAAACCTTGGTCCACTCCTTCGTCACCTCTCGGCTGGACTATTGCAATGCCCTCCTCGCCGGTCTCCCCTCCACCACAATCCACAAAATCCAAAACTCTGCCGCCCGCATACCCACCCGCTCTAAGCTTCGCTCCCCCATTACCCCAGTCCTTGCCAGACTTCACTGGCTCCCTATCCCAGAGAAGATCGACTTCAAGATCCTCACCCTTGTTTTCAAATGCCTCCACTCCTCTGCACCTCCTTATCTCTCTGATCTCTCCCCCCAACCCAGCACCCGCTGCCTTCGTTCCTCTGGGTCTGGCCTCCTCCATGTCCCCCGAGTCCTCCGCTCCACCCTCGGCGGCCGTGCCTTTAGCCACTACACCCTGAGGCTCTGGAACTCCCTTCCTCACTCGCTTCGCCTCGCCCCCTCTCTTCCCAGTTTCAGGTCACAGTTGAAGACCTTTCTCTTCGACCGAGCTTTTGGTCACCTTCCTGCCCCTGCCCCTGGCCCGGTCCCAGGATCCGCTACTGTGAAGCGCTCTTAGACGCCGTCCGGCATGGAGGGCACTATATAAATTGAAGTTGTTGTTGTTGTTGTTGAAAGGCACTATACAAGTATAATTTTCTTTGTTGTTGTTTATGGTTGTGTATGGAACTTTGCTGGCATAAATGACTGTTGGGTTTGCAAATACAAACAATCATTACACTTCACTTAGCTGTGAACCCATCTGAGATATTTCAAATGCAAATATTACAGATTATTATTTGGAAGTGATGAGTTGCTAAACAATACTTTGCTAAACACAAGTACTTGTTTGATGTGATTATTTGACGTGATGCGAGAGGAGAACAAAAATTTCTCACCTCCACCTTTTTATCTTCTTCTTCTTCTGGTTCAGTCATTAACACCTCAAAATAAACCACGCTGAAGGACAAAAGCGTCCTTTTGAAAAAAAATGTCACTGAACAAACCAATTTATGTTACAGTGGACGAGGCCACACTTACAAATACAAACCAGTGCTCGACTGTCAATAGAGCAGACATTTGAGAAATGAGGAGACACAGATTAACCCACACAGTGAGTCATCCCGATTAAAATGGACAATTTGAAAGGGAGTTTAACCCACATGTCATACGTATTAATTGGATATTCAGCTTTATTTAAGATGAATAGTGTTGAAATATTACATAATTGATTAAAAATTGTTTGCTTGTTGCTTGCTGTATATTCTGCTGCAAAAAGGTCAAACTCTCTTGCAGATGTTCATATTCCTTTAATACTGTATCAAAGAAAGGAGAATGGAAGTAGCCACAGTAAGATTTCAGAAAGCGAATGATAAACCAGATCGAATTTTAGCTTTACCTTTCACTGGTTCGAACTCAATGACCTGTTTCTCTACTTCCATCACAAAGGGAAGTCTTTTATTTCACCACCAGGCAAAAATATTCACATTTATGGTTTCACAAGCGTAGATTGATCGGTCCACAAACAGACTGATAATAATAATAAAACAATGCTTGTGTGTTACACATTGAGTTGTCTCAAAGTGCTTCACAGGAATTTACTATGAAGTGCAGTGACTGTATATTTGTGATGAACACGACACCAATTTGCACACAACGGTGTCTGACAAATAGTCATAAAGTCAATGACCAATTTTATTCTGGGGTTTTTGACTATTGGTGAAGACTGGAAAATATACTGCATTAATAGCAATTCCATTTTTCACAGCCAACAATTGGATAGATACCTCATTGATACAAACAGCAACTTCCAATGTACAATACTGTACTATTGATTTCGTAATGAATTGCAAGTAGTAGTAACTGTACAATAACCAGATAAAATGAATACACTTTGTACCTGGACACACTTTGGTGCCACATAGTCCTGGAGGTATATGCGTACTCAACAAGAAGATGTCTTGAGTTATCGATACCAACCTGCCCACCCCCTCTATTCTGGGGACGGGCTCTGGTCTGCTCCATGTCTCCCACCCGACCCACCCTACCATTGGTGGCCGGGCTTTCAGGCTCTGCCCCCACACTCTGGAACTCCGTCCCACAGTCCCTTGGCCTCGCTTCCTCCCTTTGCCTCCTTCAACGCCGGTCACGAGACCCTCTGTTTCAATCTTGCCTTCTGCCGCTCTCCCACCTCTCTCCTTCCCTTCCCTCCTACCCTGCCCCACCCCCATGCTCGGGTCCCGACTTCTGACTGCTCAGCACCTTGGGACTTCCTCCCGACGTAAAATTCACTTTACAGTATATTCGGTGAAGATGTGAAAAGCGCTATATGAAATGCAAGGATTATTATTTTTTATTATAAATGTAATTTTGTTATTGTTGTGGTGCAGGGATCTGTATTTAAACTCACAAAAATCTTTTCACATTGGACTTAAACAATTAGCAGAGATAAGTGGCTTTCATCATACACTTCGGATGGCAAATGGTTACTAAATAATAATAATACTGTAAAAGAATAGTAACTAGCAAATTCCGAATGTGCTGCGATCGACCTGTTGGAACTCCCTCTGGATGCTGTCTTCATAGAAGTCAAATCTGTGGTTTGCATCTCAGCTGAGATCTGCATAGTCAGCCACAACACATCCAGGATTTGTTCTTTACAAACCTTGTTGCAAATGCCACAAGGAAAGCCCCAGTGGCATTGTCACATCCATTTTAAGGATGTTGTAGAATCCACAGTATGATTTGAAAAGAGATAAAATTGGTTGCACACTTCATAGCCGTTTACAACAACTGTCCCCTCCCCCACCCACAACCCCCACAGCCACCATCAAATCCTACCTAAAGACCTACTTGTAGTCACCTCCCCTCTCCTTAACTCGTTGTCAGACTCTACCACTGTGAAGCGCTCCAGGACGCTACCCCACGTGAAGGCTGCTATATTAATGCAAGTTGTTGTTGCTGTTATTGTTAGCTGTTTGTGGGACACTCCTGTGTGAACATTGGCTACCGTGCTTACCAACAAATACACAGTCACAACACTTTATCGTGAAAGCTGCAAAGTGCTTTGAGACCTCTTCCTGGCGTGAAAGCAACTATAACAAATGAAAGGGCTGATTATTATTAATATTATAATGAACACTAATGATATCTATCGCATCACATTCTTCATATTTCCTCCAGTCTTTGGAGTGAGAATTAACTCATGAATTCTTAAATTAAATTGAATTAAGCAACAAAAATGCTGTAGCTTCTGTACCAAAAAAATACAAATTTACATTTTGACAGTGCCTTTCACATTGGGAGGATGCCCCAAAGCACTTGATAGTCCTGGCTAGGTACCTGAGCTGAGTGTGGGAAGCGAGTATGGGAAGCACAGAGGTGCATATGGGTGCATGCGTGTGTATGTGTGCAGCTTCGTTCAGTGTATGTTAAAACTCATCTCATTCATTAGGAGAGATCTCCTGACAGGTGACAGATTAGCAAACTGGTGATAAAGCCAACCATACTGTATTGCACTTCATTTTAAATGATAATTCAGACCAGTGGTGTACTGTTGCTTATAATTCCTTCTTTCTCACATTCGTTCTTGAGTTTCCCTGAAAGCAAACATGACCAGGCTTTACCGGAGTAAATCTAACTGGTTCCACCCTCATCATTCCTATTTTAATTTGTGTCAATTAAGTTAAGTGGAGAAATTTAATATTACTCCTGACTAAACTTGAAACTTCTTCCAAACTGTGATTTAATAATAATCCTTTCATTTGATTTATGAACCAATTGAGATTCACACACTAGGTCAGGAAGAGAATGGTGGCAAAGAGAACAATGTGTCCATATCACAATGATAGGAAATGGGTAAGAAGATTATTTAGTTTATAGAGACCTAGATGTATGAAGATTGATATAATAATAATAATCCTTGCATTTGATATAGCGCTTTTCACATCTTATCAATGTCTCAAAGCGCTTCACAGAATATACTGTAAAGTGAATTGATTGTATATTTGTGGGCGAAACACGGCAGCCAATTGCACACAGCAGTGTCTCACAAACAGTCTTGGATTGAAATTACCAATTTTATTTTTGTGTTTTTTTTGGACGGATTATTATTAGGCGTGTGGAGTAAGGAAACTTGCCCAAGGTTTCACCCTGATCTGCCTGGATTCGAACACAGGTCTCATGCTTGTAAGGCGAGTGCTCTAACCACTGAGCTACAGGAGCTCCACAATATGGATAATAATAATCCTTGCATTTGATATAGCATCTTATTACATCTTCCAGATGTATCAATGCACTTCACAGAATATGTAAGTGATTTGACTGTATGGGCGAAACGCGGCAGCTAATTACACACAGCAGTGTCCCACAAACAGTCGTGGATTGAAATGACCAATTTTTTTCTGTATATGTTATAGATGCTAAAGGTTAACTCACGTTGAAAGCCCAGGTCATGTAGTTAGTCCTAATGAGGGAACTTCCTGCTGACAACTCCAGGAGTTAAACTGCAAGTCCCAGAATTGTGTAACACAATTTAATCACAATACAATACAAGACAATTTACATGTCTATTGTGCTTTTCACATTGGGGAACATCTCAAAGAGCTTGGCAATGCTAGATAGGTATCCAAGTTGGGGTGGGAGCCAAATGGAGTGCGGTTGGAAAAGTGCAAGATTTCCGACCATAATGGTAATCAAAGAGGTAAGTTTTGAGGAGTTATGTTTCCTGCCGACAAAGGAAACAGACAGATTTGTGCTGTTGAGCTTTAAAAGGAACTCAATTATCACCAACCTCTAGCAGATGATACCATCTCCACTTATTGCTGGCAGCAATCCTAATCACTTGATAAGTTGATAATATGGATTCTTGTGGTGGCACAATCCTGTTTGTATAATTTTCCCTAAAACTGACAGCAAAAATGTCAAGGAGAATATGCAGTGCCTCAGAAAAAAGTGGAGCTTGGAGTGGAATCAGGTCCCAGCTGAAGACCTTTCTCTTTGACCGCGCCTTTGGTCGTTTTTCTTCCCCTGCCCCTAGCTTGGTCCCAGGATCTGCTATTGTGAAGCGCTCTGAGACACTGTCCGGCATGGAGGGCGCTATATAAATCAAAGTTGTTGTTGGAATAAGTGCTGAGACGAGCAATTCACCAAAAAAATCAGGAGACCTCAGAATAGTTGAGGTTCAAGCGGTTTAATGTAATCCCTCCGAAAAACTCATTGATGGGTGGAAAAGTTGCCAAAGAGGTTACTCTTAATTACCAGCATTGTAAAAGCACTGCAATAAAATCATAATTATGAAGCCTTTTACTTTTGCCAAGGAAAGACACTCTATAAATATAATGTTGTTGTTGTTGAGAGGATAGGAGGATATTTTATGTCATGTGGTAAAAAGCAGACTACTGAGGCATTGTACAGAGGAGGCTGGTGCAGTGTTGTACAGAGCAGGCGAGTTCAGCAATGTACAGACTGGTATGGAGTTATACAGTATATTCTTTCAGGAACAGAATAAAATTCTGACAAAAGGTCACTGATCTGAAACATTCACTTACTTTCCTCTCTCCATAGATGCTGCCTGATCTGTTGAGTGTTCCCAGCGACTTCTGTTTTTATGTTATAATGATTATAATATCTAATAATAATCCCTCCAAAAAAAAGTAACACAATAATAAAATTGGTCATTTCAATCCATGACTATTTGTGGGACACGGCTGTGCACAATTGGCTGCCATGTTTCGCCCACAAATATACAGTCAATTCACTCTACAGTACATTCTGTGAAGTGCTTTGATACGTCTAGAAGACGCGAAAAGTGCTATGAAAATGCAAGGATTATTATTATTGTTCATTTATAATAGATTCATTCGATCTAGAACCTTATCACACCATCAAGACATCACAAAGTGCTTCACAAGTTGTACTGTAAAGTGCTTTGACTGCTAAGTGGTTGGTAATAATTGAGTTCCTATTAACAGCCATAAAAACAAATCTGTATTTCGTTGGCAAATTGCCCCAACTCCTCAAAGCAGGATGTCTGCCTGGCTCACCCAGGCCTGCCAACAGTCTTGCCTTGGAGTCAGAGATTGTGGGGATTTAAATTGACAGTGTGGGCTGACGCTCTATTGCAGTGTTGGGAGGGTTGGTGCTGTATTACCTGAGGTCCCTCATTCAAATGAGGTGTTAAAATGAAGATAATAATAAAAGTAAACCTAACCTTGGTTACAATACATTGAAATATCCATTCAGCTACCACATGCATGGATCTTACTTAAATGGAGTATATGAAGAGACAATCCTAGTAAGAAGATTGCTCAGGTGATTACACTGAAAAGGACAATATTCAAAAGGACAATATTCAAAGGACAATATGCAATATGCAATATGCAAAGGACAATATTCAAAATTCAGAAGGGAACCAAGCAGAATATAGGAAGTGTAGGATAGAACTAAAAAAGGAAGTTAGAGGGGCAAAGAGACTGCATGAAAAACAATTAGCGAGTAAGATTAAGGGGAACCCTAAGGTTTTTTACCAACACATTAAGAGTATAAGGTTGGTCAAGGATAGGGTGGGGCCAATTAGGGACCTAGGAGGAAATCTCATTGTGGAGGCAGAGGGCATGGCTGATGTACTGAATGAGTACTTCGCCTCTGTCTTCACAAAAGAAAAGGATACAGCCAATGCCATGGTATTAGAGGAGAGGGTAGGAGAAATGGATAGAATAAATATAACCAGAGAGGAAGTTCTAAAAAGGTTGACGTCGCTCAAGGTGGATAAGTCACCTGGTCCGGATGGGATGCACCCTAGGTTACTAAGTGAGGCACGGGAGCAAATAGCAGGGACTCTGGCCATGATCTTTCAATCTTCCTTGGACACAGGGGTCGTGCCAGAGGACTGGAGGATAGCTAATGTTACTCCCTTGTATAAAAAGGGGCAGAAGGACAAGCCTGGTAACTACAGACCAGTCAGTCTAACGTCGGTAGTGGGCAAACTTCTAGAGTCCATAATCAGGGACAAGGTAGATCTTCACTTAGAAAGATATAGGCTAATAAAGGACAGTCAACATGGATTTGTTAAAGGCAAATCTTGCCTTACAAATCTGATAGAATTTTTTGATGAGGTAACGGAATGGGTGGATAATGGTAGTGCAGTTGATGTAGTTTACATGGACTTTCAAAAGGCATTTGACAAAGTGCCACATGAGAGACTTATTATGAAATTAAAGGCCCATGGCGTAAAAGGGACAGTGGCAGCGTGGATCCACAACTGGCTGCGAGACAGAAAGCAGAGAGTTGTAGTGAGCGGCTGTTTTTCAGATTGGAGGGAAGTGAGCAGTGGTGTGC
This sequence comes from Hydrolagus colliei, assembly GCA_035084275.1. Lineage (NCBI taxonomy): Eukaryota > Metazoa > Chordata > Chondrichthyes > Chimaeriformes > Chimaeridae > Hydrolagus > Hydrolagus colliei. Next base: position 77,353,579 of record CM068744.1, on the reverse strand, counting down.
CACAGGGATCAGTTTTGGGACCATTGCTGTTTGTAATCTACATCAATGATCTGGACTTGGGTGTACGGAGTACAGTTTCCAAGTTTGCAGATGACACTAAGTTAGGGAGAATAGTAAATAGTGAGGAGGATAGTAGCCATCTGCAAGAGGATATAGACAAATTGGTAAAGTGGGCAGACACATGGCAGATGAAGTTTAATGCAGAGAAGTGTGAGGTGATGCATTTTGGGAGAAGAAATGAAGGGAGGCAATATAGGCTAGATAGTACAATATTAAATGGTGTGAAGGAACAGAGAGACCTGGGGATTTGTGTTAGTGACTCGTTGAAGGTGGCAGGACAGGTAGACAAGGCTGTTAAGAAGGCATATGGGATACTAGGCTTTATAAATAGGGGTATAGAGTACAAAAGTCAGGAAGTGCTGACTAACCTCTATAAAACTTTGGTGAGGCCTCAGCTGGAATACTGTGTTCAATTCTGGTCACCACACTACAGAAAGGATGTGAAGACATTGGAAAGGGTACAAAGAAGATTTACTAGGATGGTGACAGGATTGAGGGACTTCAGCTATGAGGAGAGGCTAGATAGGCTAGGGTTATTCTCTCTGGAGCAGAGAAGATTGAGGGGAGACCTAATAGAGGTTTATAAGATCATGAGGGGTTTCGACAGGGCAAATAGAGAAAAACTATTTCCACTCGTGGGCGAATCTGTGACTCGTGGTCACAGATTTAAAGTAGTTTCAAGGCAAAGTAGAGGGGAGCTGAGGAGAAATTTTTTCACTCAGCGAGTTGTTCGAATCTGGAATGCATTGCCTGAAAAGGTGGTGGAGGCTGATTCGATAACAACTTTTAAAAGGGAATTAGATCTTTATTTAGGGAGAACAGGTCTATTAGGCTATGGGGAGCGGGCAGGGCAGTGGGATTGAATCGCTCTTTTCAAAGAGCCGGCACAGACTAGATGGGCCGAATGGTCTCCTTTTGTGCCGTAAAATTCTATGAATCTATGAATCTATGAATAGACAGAGATAACACTTGCATTTAAACACAATGCATGAATGTATCTCAGATTTCAGGTTGAGTTTAGTGTGCTTACATTGAAATATTCACTTCAAGACCTGCGGAAAAATGGCCTCCAAATTCAGACTGTGTGGACTTAAAGCTAAAACCAAGTGAAATATCTGGCTTCTGTTGGAAAGAGTAGAGGAGGTTAACCACACAGCAGTGTCACAGATGCTAACACAGTTAAAAAGCCTTTATTAAAAGCTGCTGCTGCTCTTTTCAAAGACACTGATAAAATATGATGGATCAAAGCAATTTCCTTTGCACCATTGTCTGACTGATTGGCAATATGAAGTTCTAAAAAGTGCCTGAATAATTTTCCACACAATTACTAATGAAACTGAACAGTCGAATCTCGCAGGCTGTTAGTCAAGTCCTAGCTGTTTTCTTGAGGCATTTCTGTGGTATTTAACAGCTCATAGAAAATGTAATCGGACAGTTACCTATGTACGAAAAACATATTGAAGATCATGTTTTTGTTAGAATTGCTCCCTGTGTGTGGAAGGTGTATTGCTGGAGAATTATTGGAAAACTTTTATTGAAATGAATAATTCAATATTGTGCAGATTTCTTGGGATACTAGTTAATAATAATAATTCTTGCATTTGATATAGTATCTTATCACATCATTGAGACAACAACAAATTTTATTTGTATAGTGCCTTTCACGTAAGGAGGACAGTCAGGGATTTGGACACAAGCTAAGTGTTGGGATCAGGAGATATAGAGGATATGGAGAGTAAAGGTAGGCGGGTGACCAAATGTGCAGTCGAAGAGGAGAGTCTTGAGACATGCCTTGAAGTAGGCAAAGGAGGGAGTGGTTTGATGGAAAAATGGGGGTGGATTTCCAAAGGGTAGAGGATGTGGAGCTGGCATGGAACCTGCTGAACAGAGGGAGTGGACAGGTTGATATGCCATTAGCAGGTCACAGAGGTAGGAAGGAGCAAGGCCATGGAGACATCTCAAAGCACTTCAAAGAATATACCATACTGTATTCATGTACTGTAACATGAATTGACTTTATATTTTGGGGGTGAAAAATTAGTTATCCATCTTTTAGTCCATACCTTAAACCTAAAATCTTCAATTGCACATATGCTTTCCCGTTCCCCTCTGGATTCGTGCCAACCACAGCTCCAAGCAGAGGCATTCTACATCCAATGTGCTCAAATGCAAAATTGTTGTTTTGTTATGAATGAAATATGTATTGGAGGTTGCTGCATGTCAGTTCTTTTTTAAGAATGAACAATTTTTAAAAATAATTTAAAAAATTAATCCTTACATTTGGTACAGCCCTTTTCACAACAGAACATTTGAAGTGTTTCACAGGATTTTCCTATAAAGTTAGTGACTATGTGTTTTGAGGGTGAACGCAATTGTTTCATCTTCGTAAATGATTGCTATTGTATAGAATCAACAGATATTAAGCACAGAAGGAGGCCAGTAAAGCCTGCAACGGTACTCACACACTGAATCCCAGTGTGAAAGATGCTATAAAAATACAAATTATTGTTGTTGTATTTAAGGGCAGTATGTCTTATCCCACGAGTAAACAGCTGTTCATTTGGGTGAGGAGCCAGCCTTTCATGCAAGGAGGACATTAGAAAGGTCTTCACAAGATATACTACAACAACAACAAATTACATTTATAGAGCGCCTTTCACGTCGGGAGGACGTCCCAAGGCGCTGCACAGGAGGCGTGTGACCCGAGCTGAGAGGGGAGTGTTTGGGAAGGGGTGAAACACGAAGGGGAGGTAAAAAAGTTCGGGGTGGAACAAAAGGCATGAGCGAAGAGGAAAGTCTTCAAACCGGCCTTGAAAGAGGAAAGGGAAGAAACGAAACAGAGGGATTGAGGGATGGCATTCCATAGGGTGGGAGCGGAGAAACTGAAGGCCCGGTCTCCGATGGTGGGGCGGTTCGGGCGGGGGGCTTGGAGCAGGCCAAGTCCTGTTGAACGGAGGGTCCGGGTGGGCTTGTAGGGGGAAAGTAGATCGGTTAAATAGGGCGGGGCAAGGCCGTGTAAGGCTTTGCAGGTGAGGACGAGGATCTTGAACTCGATCCTCTGGAGGATGGGGAGCCAATGGAGACTACAAAGTGAAGTGATTGTTTTGTCAGCTAATTTGTAGACAGCAGTTTTCACAAATACATCATAGAGTGAGTGTCCAATTTTTATTTGAAGGATTGTTGGCAAAGGCACTGAGTGAAAAACGCTTTTAATTTTCAATACTGCCATGAGACCTTTAATTTCCAGCTAACCAACCTTGGTTTAATATCTTGTAAGATTCTGGGTAATAGTCAGCACTCAGCAATGAACAGCACACATTAAACGTTAAATAACAAAACTTTATTGCTTAGCCATAAGGACAATAAACTAAACTAGCTATACCCCCGCGTAACATATTCGGCCTAGTGTTTTTGAACACATTTATTCATATACAGTATTTTGAAACTTTCTTTAAATAATGTATTCGTTATTTACAAAAAAAGGGTGAGCTTTAATCACTGGGTTGTTTTTCTTTGTTGTTTTTTAAGCTGTATTGGTCTTTGTTTTCCTTTTAGAAGTTCATTGTTACAATTGCGGAAACATACCTAAGCCTTTTACAGTAAATATATAGAAGATAGATTTGACACAGCGCCATCCGCGTCAGGAGGACACAATTGCGGAAACGTACCTAAGACTTTTATAGATGGATAGATGGATGGATAGATGGATAGATGGATAGATAGATAGATAGATAGATAGATGGATAGAGACACAGACAAAATACATCAAACTAAACAAACTTATACTCTTAGTAAGATTAGTAACTAATTTATTCACTCCATGCATGTGTACCACTCCCACTCCGCAGTGTATGAATGTGTGAGTATGTGAATATACCACTGGGTTCTGGGGGTCTGTCACAAAGCACCACCTCAAGGTCCAGTTTCTCTCTGCTGATAGATCTAGTTGACTCTCTGCTTGCCTTTTTCCTTGACTTCCGTCTTAGTCAGGCTGTGCTTCAGGTTCATTGGTTGGGTTGATGCTTTGGTTGACAGTCGATCTAGGCTTCTCTCTTTCTCTCTCTCTCTCTCTCTCTCTCTCTCTCACTTTTGCCACTTAACCCTTTACTTCTATTGTCCAGGCTACAGTACCGGCTGATCGCACAACAGCTGGACTCTCTGTTGATAGTCTTTGATAGTCTGGCTTTTGGGGTCGGCTGACCACATGACCCCCAAACAACCAGACCTATCCTCTTCTGACCGTTGGCTCGCTGCTCTACTGTGTACTATTCTCCGGTTAGCCTGACCTCTAGCTCTCCTGCTGGTTCTCTTTTGTTCTCTTGATTGTTGAAAAGACTGCACCTTGTCGATTGTTGAAACGATTGTCTCCATTGACGGTTGAAATGATTGTGTCTGTGTCTTTACCCCTCAACCTTCCTATTTTATACAGATTTTGGAGCAGCAGAACAATAACCAGATTTCTCCTGGCCATGGACCCCCTTAGAATCAGTTAATTGACCTTTGTCCAACTAATTGCTAAACTCTTTGATTTAGGTCAACCCTTTGTACCTCACCCATCACAGCTTTGTCCTCCATATCAATGGTTCTTCCATATCTCATTACTGCCCCCCTGCCTTGCATCCTTATCTCGTGTCCCAGAAGTGCCTTATCTCACTAACTTTCCCAGACCTTCAGGAGACGTGTTCATCACAGAAACCCCTCGATTTACAATCTCATCCAAACGATGGCAACTCCAACAATGCATTGCATGCCCAGCACTCTGTGAATTCCAAGTTCACGTGATGCATGAGCAGACTGCTGGCTCAGAGGCAAGAGTGCTACCAACTGGGCCAGCCTGATGCACTGCCTTTTTATTCTGTGATTGAGTGTGAAAGAACTGCTAGAAAAGCTTTATCAGACCCAGGAACTATGTTCAAGTCTTGCACAGATGGGAGGTTGTGACAGGAGGCTGGTTCAAGGTAGACCAAATCTCCGCAACGCTTCAGTAATATGCCACTCAATAAGTCGCATATAGTAAATCCATCAGTAAATTTCAGTTTTAGAGCAACAACAACTTGCATTTATATAACACTGGGAGGATGGAGTCTCGGAACGCTTGAGAGAAGGACAGGTGAGACCCAGTGCTGGCATGATGGGCTGAATGGCATCCCTCTACTCTGTACGTTTCAAAAAGCACAAACGTTTTTGCGCAGGAAAAAAGTTGTCAAACATTTTCTGTTGGTTTTATTTACATAGGATTTCTGCACGAATGATCTGATAAGCTATGGTACAAAGATTCGTCATTATTCTATTTTCACTCTGGATTTTGCAGATGTGTTGATGCATCATTTCAATAAACCTAAACCGTTGTAGCAAACTAGTTACAAGATTTGACGTTTCTTGGGATTCAACAGCACATAATTTGTGGGGGGGGGGGGTCTTATTCATGACATTTCGTACCCTGGTTTCTTCATAAGAAATCAAAGTCAGTCAACAGGTATTCTTTCTGCTACTGGAAGCACATCATGCTGACCTGAGTGAACTCAGTTCCAACACGGTCTACTTCCTGAGCAAAGTTTCCACACATCAATAGGGATTTCATATTAAGGATTCCTTGTTGAAATGTAGCAAATAATATTATTAATTCCACTTTTTAGGAGTAACTTCATGTTTCTTACCTCACTGCATCATCAGCTGTCAGGATCATTTTCAAGCCTAATGGAATCAGGAGCAGTTAAATGTTCAGGGGCCCTGAGACTGAATCCAGGAAGCGCTGAATGAATAATAATTTATTAACTATAAAGGCCCAATATGACATTAATTTGGACCTTCCTATCTCAGTTCCTGGTGAGCTTGAGACCAGAAGTAGACTGTCCTGTCACACAATCACTAACAAGCACAGTCACTACAATTTACAGTAAATCCTGTGAGCAATATGATAAATCCTCCCGACATGAAAGCTGTAATATCAAATGGAAGTATTATTATTATTACAATTCAGGGCTAATGGTGATATCTGAGAGCTGCTTGTGAGGGAATGGACATCTTGCATAGCTTCAAGAAGGAAGGGAACAATAACAACAACTTACACTTGTATAGCACCCTTCATATTGGAAAGATATCCCAGAGTGATGGACAATTAAAGGTGTTGGATCCGAACTGGGATTTGGGGTTAGAAGGGGAGGAGGGCAGGAAAGGAATTGCCTTTAGAATCAGAAACATTTAATAATAATAATAATCCTGGCGTTTTATATAGTGCCTTGGGACGTCCACCCAATGTGAAAGGCGGTCGAAAAGTGTAATTTTGTTGTTGTAGTGCCATATCACCTCATTGAGATATCTCAAAGCACTTCAAAGAATATATTTCTGTGAATTTACAGGGCAGAAGGAGGTCATTCTTTCACTAGTGTCTGCATAACTTGCATAGCCGGTTGTCCATTTGATCCCCTATCCCTAGAACCTTTCAAACATTTTTCTTTCATGTACCTGTCCACTTCCCCCTTGGACACAATGGACAATTTGCACACGACGATGTTCCACAAACAGCCATGAAGTGAATGATGTTTTATTTTCAGTACTGATTTACCTTGATTGCTGGAAATATTCTCATTTTCCTTCCGCCAGAAAAGACAGAGGGCAAAATCACCATGACCCTTTTGAACTTGCTCTTCATTTGTCTAAACTCTGAATTGTTTATGGAAAGTGGAGCTCTGATTTAGCACCAAAGGGTTTAGATAAACAAATGACATTCCTGCCAAATATTTGTTCCCTGTCAAACCAGCTGCCATAAAAACCCACGGAGTGAAAAGCCAGAGTAGGTTGTTTACATATATTATACTGCAAGCCTAGCAACCTGTGAAAGGCATTGATTTGCCCACTACAGGTAAACCTTCTAGAGGTAAAGGATGAGATCCCAAGTTATATCAAATACAAGGATTATTTATTACCTGGAGCATGGGGAGTTAGCCAAGTTTAAACAGTTTGATGCCAACTTAGCGGTTTTTATAATAAAAATGGGTCATTTCAATCCACGATTGTCTGTGGGACACTGCTCTGTGCAGTTGGCTGCCGCATTTCACCCTCAGTCAATTCACTTTAAATCAAATCAAAAGATCAAATGGAGAATCTGCTCTGCACCTTGAGAAGATGTGAAAAGGGCTATATCAAATGCAAGGATTTTTATTTATTATTATTGTAGTTTCCCATGTGGTGCCATTGCTCTCTAATGATGTTTGATCCAATACCTTGAACGATAACTAAGAGATGTTTCTGATCCTTTGTTGGTTGAAGCATCTCCCAAGGCAACAATAACAACTTTTGTTTTGCTGAAACAAGTGAAAAGCTCACACTCCCAAATCCTTCCATTGTGTTCAAAACGCGGATGAAAAACAATAACTACATAAGAGATCTCCCCCCACTATCACTGTTTAGTGAGTACATCCTCCCGATGTGAAAGGCGCTGTACAAATGTCATTTTGTTGTTGTTGTTGAATGCCTTTTCCTGCAGAGTGACTGCACTAAAATGATCCTTTATCTGCTTGGATCCCACTCCATCTCTGTTAAACACTTTGAGACCTTCTAACTGCACATATGGTGTTATTTATGTAAATGCTGTGGTGTTGTTAATTAAGGAAAGTTTTTTGGGATTGTGGTACCACAGTTGCAAATCCGTGCTACTGACTGAGACACGTCTGGTGTTCAATTGGCGGCTCTCTCATATCTGAGTCTCAAGGTCATAGGTTGCGTTTTTTAATCTAGGCCAACATTTCAGCAGTGCTGGGGAGTGAAATATTGTTGAAGATGCTGTCCTTTGAAGAAAACATTAACTGAGGTCCCATCTGACTATTCAGGTGGGTGATAAAGATCTCATACTTGTAGTACTTCACGGCACAGCCTTCCACCACCTCCGCAATATTGCCAGACTCTGCCACTACCTCACCCCCCATGCTGCCGAAACTCTCATCCACACCTTTATCACTTCCAGACTCGACTATGGGAACTCTCTCCTCGTCAGCCTTCCCAGCTCCTCCCTTTGCAAGTTGCAGATCATTCAGAATTCTGCAGCTCGTATACTCTCCCATACCAGGCTTCGCAACCACATCACTCTCACCCTCGCCCATTCCACTGGCTCCCCATCCTCCAGAGGATCGAATTGAAGATCCTTGTCCTCACTTTCAAGGCCATTCACAGACTTGCCCCCGCCTATCTCTCTGACCTACTGTCTCCCTATCAGCCTGCCCGCATCCTCCATTCAGCAGACTCAGGCCTGCTCCGTTTCCACCGCTGTAACCCCCCAACCATCGGCGGCCGGGCTTTCAGCCTCTCTGCTCCCACACTGTGGAACTCCATCTCACAGCCCCTCTGCTTTGCTTCCTCCCTTTCCTCCTTCAAGCCGATCTCAAGACCTTCCTCTTCGACCACGCCTTCGGCTGCCCCACCAACTCTTCCCCCTCCCACTCTCCTTCCCCTTCTCCCTACCCCGACCCTCCCCCCCCCCCCCCCCCCCCCCCCGCTTGGGTCCCGACCTGACTATTCAGCACTTTGGGACGTCCTCCCGACGCAAAAGGCGCTATACAAGTGCAATATTGTTGTTATTCAAAAAGAGAAGGGGAATTTCTACTGATGTCCAGGCCTTCAATTCTTCGGATGAAATTAGTCATTCACTTTATGGCTGTTTGTGGGACATTACTGTGTGCAAATTGGCTGCTTCATTTGCCCATAAATCAGTCACGACACTTTACAGTAAAATATTTTGAGATATTTCAACAGTGATAAGTCCTTATATCAAATGCAATGATTATTTATGGACTGGGGCAAGGGCAGCAAGCCATGTTTAAACTGTTTGATTCCAACTTGGCAATTTTTACAGCTTCCAACTTGGTGGCCAGTGTCCTCTAATGATGGTGGCTCCGGTAACTTGGAACAGTAACTTTTGTTCCATTCACATTGAGACAAATCAATCCACAGATTCTCAATGTTGCCGCATCCATCTATTTTCAACTGGCACCTGTGAAAGCTTTGTCAGCACTTATTAAAGTTCTTGACAGCACCAAACGTTGAAGGGATTTACTGCCCAGGGTTGAGATTAATTTCACCCAAGGTAATAAACTGTGTCAAACATGGTGATTACATTAAGCAGCCACTTAGATGAATAGCTGATGCAGTACCCATTTACTGGGCTAGTAAATATCATTTGAAAAGCACGTAGCGCACAGACACGATGGGCTGAATGGTCTTCTTCTGTGATGTATAATTCTATGAATTTGTCTGTCAACATACAAAGTAACCAGTTGGCGATTTCACTTCTCTATCTCCACCATATAACAATACTGCATAGTTTCAACCAAATTCATCTTTTGATCCAATAGCAAGATACTTCTATGCTCTATTAAAGACATATAAATGTGTGATGACAGAGCAAGTAATGCGTTAGAGGAGATTGCTTCTGGAATTGGCGCAGCAGAGTATGTTAGGTTTAAAAACCATATTCTGTATTGAAATCTTCATAATTTTATTATACATTTTTATCCTGAGGTTGATTAAAAGCAAAATTTGCTTCAAAATAACTGTTTATCCTTTTCCCATATCAAATGAGGTAGTTAAATTAGGATCCACATTTTTACGAGTAGATTTACTTAATTACAGAGTGTAGTGAAATTGTGGAATTTGCTGCCTGAAATAGTGATTGAATCAGATAATGTAGATGCATTCAACAGGAAGCTATATGTTCACAAGAGGAAAAGGGAATGTAAAGGGTATGGGAGGGAGTAAAGGCATGGGTGAAGACTCGTGTGGTGTATAAACACTCGCACACACTTGTTAGAACAATAGTTCTCAGATAATTAGGTTTGGATCTCAATAAAGCCGACGGTCGGAGTACAACAGATTTTATTGAGAGAGACACGTATTCAAGCTTTTGATCCCTGCAGCCACATGAGCAGTGCCTTCCTCCCTGGTTGTTCACTGAGCACCCCCTCTGCTCTCCCTCTGTGATGCAGTTTGAACACACCCCTCTCCATTCTTCCATACTGACATTCACTTCCCTCATCACTAACAATAAGTTTTTCCCTATATCTCAACAGACTGGTTGTGCGGAGTGACCTGTTTCCATGTAACATATTCTTTGTAAATCTTTGCAAATAATATGCTTCAACATGAGGTTGCTGCCAGCAGCTTGTTTAACAATGAGGTCACTTGTAACATATTATCTGCACTTCGAGCTTCATTAGGATTGTGCTTCAATAGCAACAACTTGTGTTTATGAGTCTCAGTGTACTTAACAGTGGCGGAGCTTCACATCAAGCAAGCAAGACAGGGGAGGTGACTGTGGGCACAGTTGAAGAGGAATGTTTTCAGCTGAACTGATGATGGAAGGGTAGAGCAAAGTGGAGGGAGTTGGGCAGAGAGTTTCAGAGTGTCGGGGCATAGTGGCTGAATGCATGGTCACTGATTAGAGTGGATAGGACAAGGGATGTGTGGGAGGCTGGAGCCAGAAAAGCAAAGGAAGTGGAGGATTAGGGTGTAAGCTTCAGTGCAGTGCTGAGGATGTGCTGCATTGTGCGTTGTTTCTTTGGGTGAGACATTAAACTGAGGTCCCATTTACTCATTCAAATGGACATGGAACATCCTATAGCACATGAAAGATCCTACAGAACCGATGGAAAAGAGATGGGAGTCACTCCCAGTGTCCTGGCAAATAATCCCCCATGTCTGTTAGTGGGATATTGCTATGTACAAATTGGTTGCCACATTTGCCTACAAAATACATAGTCTCTGCACTTTTCAGGATATCCCTACTTTTGCACTCTAAACCTTTTCGCTTTGAGACGATACAACAATGTGATAAAACATGATATCTAATGTATGGATTATTATTATAAGTGTTGACTGTTTGGCAGTGACTCAGTAGCTCTTTACCATTGCCACACTTTGAATGAATTTGCTTTTCCTAATCTTGTCTCTCACTAACCATTCTTTTAGTCACCTGGAAGCAATGGTTACCTTAACAAGCAGCAAGACTGAAGACCCACCTTTTTGACTGTGCCTTCAGCCGCCTTCCTACCTCTCTGCCCTCTCTCATCCTATCCTTCCACCCGCCACCCCCACCCCCAAGCTCAGGTCCTGATCCCCAACTGTTCAGCGCTTTGGGACACACTCCCGACATGAAAGATACTTCACATCTATAATTTTGCTGTTGTTGACAGGGTATAAACTCTAATTTGGCAAATTGTGGAACAAGTCAATTTCCCATTAAATCTTGGCATTTGAAGTGGACTGCAATTGCAGAATGATCCTCGGCTCTACATCCCCTCTCTGTTATGCCATTAATTATGTTACCGTCAGAGAAGAAACAATTCCTTTTTCAGTGAGACATCAAAGTGACATGATAAATATGCACATTGAAGACAAAGCTTGATACTTTGCTTTATTTAAAACCTTTTAATATGCCATCATGGTTTAGTGCCTGTCAACATTTACATGCCAAATACATATTATTTCAATTAAAAATAGGATGTGGTACCATTTTTCATTTAAGAAGTGAACAGCTTTCCTCTGAGCCTTCGTATATCACTATTCGCAAGAAATATTCAATTACTGTTCATTATCTAGACTCAGATTATTTCTTCTTACTGCTATGCTTTTAATATTGGGAACGGTAATTTAGTTCTTTTACCACCAGAAGGATTTCAGTGCGAACAACAGAACATCCACTTCCAGGATAGGGAAAGGGCAGGTACAATGCAATATATTTTAAAAAATACACTTATGTAGGCGTTTTTCACATTGTGAGAATGGCCAAGGTGCAGAAAATAGCCCATTGGTAAATGGGTATGTGGGACTGAAAGTATTGCTCATAAAAGAGACAGCACAGTCATAATGTTTCGTGCTGCAAATTGTAGATTTGTACAGTTCTGTTTTTTTTAACTGCAAGGATCCTGGTCTGAGTTTACTTTAGTGAGCAGGATGCATCGTTCCTCGGAGACAGTACACATTCCATTCTACTCCACTGTGCTAATCATGCTGTTATTGTCAGGTTTTCTTTGTCATTCTGGACAAAGCAATTTGCTTAATTGGCACCCAGGCAATTAAAGTTACAATTCACATCCTTTCTATTTGACTCAGTGTGGCTGCTGTGTGTTCTATCTTGAATACACAGCAGCTTCACGAGGTTCACTGTCGCACCACTTTGCAGTAAATCTTATGAATAACAACAACAACAAAATTACATTTATGAAGCACTTTGACAAGTGATAAGGCGCGTTATAAAATGCAAGGATTATTAAAATTATTATTCATAATAACAACAACAACAACATTACATTTATAGAGTGCTTTTCACTTCGGGAGGACATCCGAAGGCGCTGAACAGTTAGGTTGGGACCTGAGCAGGAGGGGGAAGGATCGGGGTAGGGGCATGGGGAAGGAGAGTAGGAAAGTGCGGAGAGTTAGGAGGGCAGCAGAAGGCGCGGTCGAAGAGGAAGATCTTGAGACCGACCTTGAAGGAGGAAAGGGTGGAAGCGAGGCGAAGGGATTGCGGGATGGGGTTCCAGGCTGTGGGGGCAGAGAGGCTGGAAGCCCGGCCACCTGTGGTGGGGCGGTTCAGGCAGGGGACGTGGATCAGGCCAGAGCCCGTTGAACGGAGGGGACGGGCAGGCTGATAATAATGTACTGCAGCAGATCACTACCTTTCCCTTAACAGTACCTCCCAGCCCTGTGACCTCCACCATCCAGGAGAACAATAGCAAGTGACACGGTAATACCAATAACTTCACATCTCCATTCAAATCCCCCATCAACCTGACTTAATTTGCATACATACCCCTCCCCAACCGCGGGGGATACGTTCCTGAAAACCTCCGCGGTTAGTAAAACCGCGATTAGAAAATACAGGGCCCTATGGGAAATATGTGGACAGGGGGAGTAAGTTTGCGTTTTGTAGAACTAAACACAAAAAAAACACATACAGTTATAATATACATGGGGATAGGGGGAGTAGGTTTGGGCGCATTGGCTGATCTACACAGATCAGTCATGAGAGAGAGAGAAATCAACGAAGAAGGTGGTGTGGTGGATGACATGTTTGGGAGCATTGGCTGCCAGGATCTGCAGACACAGACACAGAGAGAGAGAGAGAGAGAAATCAACGGAGATTTACCTTAATCCTAAGAGAGAAGCGCCATCTCACTGGTTGATTGCAACATCGCAACTGGGTCCTAGCGCCAGACGCTAGTGTTAGTGTTAAAACACGTGGATAAGCAAGGGTTAAGCAATAACCATTATGTGGTTAGCAAGTGTTGTCGCATTTAGCCAACCGTGGGTAAGTGAGTTTAGCGGTTGACGAGGACGTGGTTGGGGCGGGCACCTGTACTGTATATTATCATTGATTTATTGATGCTGGAACAAAATAAGGAAAATCACCACCCAGCACTATGGTAGGAGCACCTTCACCACAAGGACTGGAGTGGTTTAATGAAAACGTCCCATTGTCACCACCTTCCCGGGCAGTAGGTGCTGTTCCTGTCAGTGATGTTTGAGTAAAAACAAAGCTGTTCCTTCTTTCATGGTGTTCCCACCAACACCCGACCATCAATTCAATATCGTACAGCGCCTGAATCTAGTGAGTGGAGTAATGAATGAGTAGCAGCACTGAATCAAATTATGATCAAATCTGGGCTCCAGTCTAAACTCTTTCAGAACCAGTAGTTTCTCCATTAAATTGTGTGGAATGTAAACTGTGTGGGATTGAGCAAATATTCCCACTAAGCAACAGTGGCAATCAGCAGATATGGAGGGTTATTTTGTAAATCAAAGTAGTTTTACAAAAAAAGAATTTTGGCTGGTTTCTTTTGTTTATATGGAAGAAAAAAAATGCATTTTGAAATGCAAGCAAAACAAAAAAACATCAGCAGGCACACAGTTCAAAGAGAAAAATTGAGTTGCAAGTGGAAAGAAACAGGAAGCTGGAGGGATAAATACAAATAGACCGATATTTTCCAGAAAATGGGTCTATTACAATGCTGAAATTTATGAATATACATGTTTGGTTCTCAAGGAAAGTTTTAGAGCACATAGGGGATAGTGGATGACCCTGCAAGGAATTGCCACCCATAGTTTGTGTTGTTAGCTGATCTCAGTCAGCGACACTAGAGATGCTCCATTTAGCCTTTGTGCTGTGAGTTTGGAAGGAGAAAATTGTCTGTCCGGTGTCCCTTGCTAAGGTTTGTCTTGATTACAGGACAAAATTGGGCTCAGCCTTGATATACAAGTTCAGTACAATAGAACGTTGATAATCCGGCACGGTTGGGGCCACTCACCTCCCAGATTTCAGAGTTTACTGGTTCTGTATTTGGAAACCTACCCTAGAAATGGCTGGAGAAGTCCCATCCCATACACTACATGTGCTGTAAACACAGCACTGAAGCCAAACTATGGCTGAGTGACAACCACAGCGCCGGACAACCGAGCGACGACACTGTGAACTATAATCAGCTGTTCTGAACTTCAGGAGATTTGCCGGACATCAGAGAAAAATGTCATACTGTATGTATTTTGAAATCTTGCCGGTTTTAGGGAATTGGGGATGATCGATATTCTACTGTATCACTTTCCATGACTCATGGACTATTCTTTTAGAGGAACGCTGCAGTTTTCCTTGAAACGTTTCTTGCCCACCAAATTCTTCACACAAGGAGGCGTACAAATGGGTAACATAAAATGCCTCACCTCATGCAAGCAAAGCATCTGGTTCTGACTGAAATACAATTGTTCAACATTAATTCATAATTCAAGTGGCAGCTCTTTATTCATTCATCTATTTTGAATGAGATGGGATTCAAATGGCCTCTGAACCATATTTTATTTCATCATTTAAACTATAGAACCGGAAATGGCAAACATTTAAATTGACAGTATCCTCTTGCCAAGTGCAATTCATTGATTTTAAAATGCAGAATGTAAGCAATTAGAGCCATTTACTATAGATCAGTGGAGTCCTGTAGCTCAGTGGTTAGAGCACTCGCCTTATAAATGTGAGACCTGTGTTCGAATCCAGGCAGGTCAGGGAGAAACCTTGGGTAATTTCATTACTCCACATGCCTAACAATAATCCCTAAAAAGAAAACAATAATAAATTGGTGATTTTTAGTCCATGACTGTTTGTGGGACACTGCTGTGCACGATTGGCTGCTGCATTTTGCCCACAAATATACAGTCAATTCATTTTACAGCATATTCTGTGAAGCACTTTGAGATGTCAAGAAGACGTGAAAAGCGCTATATCAAATGCAAGGATTATTATTATTACTTAGATCTTATTTTTGAATTATATTGTGATACTATGATGATTTGTTTAACCCCAATAGTGTGAGCAACATTGATGAAATTGAGATTAAAGAGATGAATTTCCAGCCATATTACAATGTCATACCATTTTGTGTATTTAGGATTTTTGCTCCATATAGTATATGTATTTGAGCAATTTACTCTCTACCACCCCTCCAGTCTCTCCCTCAAAAACTTCCTTCTCTATTGTCTCTCACCTTCCTCTCAGACATCTTCACCCCCCTATCTTCCCTCTCCCTCTGCTCTGAACGCCTCATCATTTTAGGTGATTTCAACCTCCACTTAATCCCCTCCTGCTCTACCTCTCTTCTCCTCCATACTCACCTTCCTAAATCTCTCCCTCCACATCCACTCCACCACGCATGTCCATGGCCACTCCCTTGACCTGGTGATCACCTAGGGCCTCACCATTTCGGACATCACCATCACCGATAAAGCCATCTCGGACCACCACTTAATCTCCCTTAACACCTCCATACCCCTTCCCCCTACTCAATCCTCTACTTTCACCTACCGCCCTTCGAAAAAAAATCTCCTCCCTCTTCCTCTCTGCTGCCCTAGAGTCATCTAAACTCTTGCCCCTCTCACCCTCACTAACTGACTAACTACCCTCTACTCTCTTTTTTCTCCGCATATCCCTCTCCTCTATCCTCAACTCCCTTGCCCTCTCACCTCCCAACTGCCTCTTGGTCCCGTAAATCCCCCTGGAACACCAGCCATCTCTGATCCCTCAAGGCAAAGTACAAGCTGCCGAACGCTCCTGGACCAAATCCAAACTAACAGTTCATCGGTAGATTTGGCTGGATCAATCTACAACAACAACAAAATTACATTTATAGAGCGCCTTTCACATTGGGAGGACATCCCAAAGCGTCCCAAAGCCAAAACATTAAGACCTACTGCCCCGCGCTTGCCTCTGCCAAGTCCTCCTTCTACTCCAAGTTAATCTTGGTGGCCAAGGATAACTCCAGGCTCCAATTAACCACCACTAACCATCTCCTCCGTATACCTTCCCACGCCTCATCCATTCTCTCCTCCAATTCCTAGTTCCTCGAATCTAAAATTGAGGGGATCCGTTCATCCATCTTTACCCCGTCTACCACTACCCCACCACCTTTCCCTCAGGATCCACCCCCCATTAAACACCTTTGACCCTATCTCTCCCTCAGCCCTCTCTGCTTTCATCCTGAAAATGAACCCCACCACCTGTTATCTCAATCCCATCACCACCTCTGTCCACATCTCCCAGCTCCACCTCCTAGGCCCCTCCTAACTGACATCATCAACCATCCACCAGCACTGTTCCCACCCCTCTAAAAACAGCTGCCATTATACCCATCCTGAAAAAACCTTCCCTGGAACCCTACAATCCAGTTTCCGCAATGCCCAAAGCACGGAGACAGCCCTGGTCAAAATCTCTAATGACATTTTATACATTTGTGATCAGGCCTCTCTCTGCCTCCTTCTCCTCCTTGACCTCTCTGCTGCCTTAGACTCTGTCGACTACTCCATCCTCTTACACCGCCTCTCCAATTGTCATGGAACTGCCCTCGTCTGGTTCGACTCTTACCTTTTTCACCATATCTATGTTGTCACTACCAATGGCTTCGCCTCCAGCCACCACATTGTCACCTGTGGCATCCCCCAGGGCTCTGTCCTTGGCTCCCTACTTTTCAATATGTACAACTTCCACATGCGGATGACACCCAACTCTATCTTTCTGCCTCTACCCTCGATTCCAGAACTACTGCTGTCCTGACAGACTGCCTGTAAGACATCAATTCCTGGATGAGAGTTAACTTTCTATAGTTGAATGTTAACAACCCAGTATTTCAAGCCTCTCATCATGGCTAAGCTATTTCAGCTTAGTTGTTAATCAAATGAACCAATCCCGCAAGGCAATATTAAAACTTAAATCTGTTTTATCTGAATACATTCAAGAAAACTAATTTTAGTGTGGATTACAAATCATTGTCTTAATCAATTGCTAAATATGCAAACCTTTAAAATAATGACATAATTAATGCTTTATAGACATTTTGATCTATCAATCAGTATTTCCAGTGAGCCTGAAACATCTAATAATCCCTTCAGACCAGCGTCATTTAGCTATGAAGTGATTAGTCTTTCCTGATAAATGTTTTAGTGATGGTTTTCTCCGTCCTTTGGAATTTGCATTATTTCAGGCAATGCAGCATGTTTATACATAAAACTTACTATAGATTTGTACAGCATCTATCAGAAAGATATTGCAAAGTGCTTAACACTGCTGGCCGGGCACCTGAGCTGGGTGGGAGCTGAAGGAGGTGGGGTGGGCAAAGGTATATATAGAAGAGGTATGTCTTGATACAACAACAACTGAATTACATTTGTAAAGCCCCTTTCATGTTGGGAGGACATCTCAAGGCGCTGAACAGTCCTGGGTCAGAAACCAAGCATGGGGGAGGAGGGGAGGGTGGGGTGGGGGGCAGGGTTGGGATGAGGGAGATAGAGAGGTAGGATGGCAACTGAAGACATGATCGAAAAGGAGGGGATTGAGACTGGTCTTGAAGGAGGCAACGGAGGGAGTAAGGCAAAGTGATTGCTGGGGTTGGAGTTCCAAATCGTGGTGGCAGGGAGGCTGAAAACCCAGCCAGGAATGGTAAGGCAGGTCAGGCGGGAGACATGGAGCAGACTGGAGCCTGCTAAATGGAGGGAGTGGGCGGGTTGATAGGGGGTCAGCAGGTCAGAGAGATAGGAGAGACAAGGCCATGGATTGCCTTGAAGGTAGGGACGAGGATCTTGAATTTGATTCTCTGAGGAACAGGGAAGCCAGTGGAGCCAGGCAAGGTGATGGGGTCGTGGAGCCTGGTGTAGGAGAGGACATGAGCTGCAGAGTTGTGGATGATCCTAAGCTTGTGGAGGGAAGAGTTGGGGAGGCTGTCAAGGAGGTATTGCCATGGCCGAGCCTTGAATTGACAAATGTGTGTGTAAGGGTTTCAGTGGCCTGGGGGATGAGGCAATGACAGAGATGGGTGACATTGCTGAGGTGGTGAAAGGCAGTGCTGGTTATGGCATGGATATAGGGGAGAAAGGACAATTTAGGGTCAAACAAGACACCCAGGTTCTTGACTGGCTTGGTGAAGTGCAGTGTGCATTCATGGATGCTGATGCTGCAAGTGCCTGAGGTATGGAGACGATGGGTTGAGCCACTAATGAGGGCCTCGGTCTTGCTGACGTTCAGCTGGAGAAAGTTGTCTGTCATCCAGGACTTGATGTCTGACAGGCAGTTTGTCAGGACAGCGGTGGTCCTGGAATTGAAAGTGGAGGCAGAGAGATAGAATTGGGTGTCATCCACGTACATGTGGAAATATATCCCATGTCTGGTGATGATGTCACCAAGTATAAGCAGCTGTGAGCAGCATGGAAACCCGATTCGAGGGGCTGATAGAGGGAGTGGGAGGAAAGGAAAGAGCAAAGCTGGGAAGCCAAAACGTTTTCAAGGACCTTGGAGAGAAAAGAGAGGTTGGAGATGAACTGGTATTTGGAGAGCAGGGATGCGGCCAGGGAAGATTTCCTCAGGATAGGGATTTTTGTGGCTGTTTTGATGGGAATGGGAATAGTACTAGATGATAGGGAGAGATTGATGGTGTCGGAAAATTGGAGGCAAGGAGGTGGAGCTGGGAGGTAAGGGGTGGGAATGTGGTCAAGGGAGCATGTGGTGGTCTTCATAGACAATATGGTTGTGATGACTGAGGAGGGGGAAGGTGCAGAAGGAGGGATGGTTAGGGGTCGAAGTGTAGGGGGAGATAATAATATTAATCCTTGCATTTGGCATAGCACTGTTCACATCATCTAAAAGTCTCAAAGCGCTTCACAGAATATACTGTAAAGTTAATTGACTTTCAAGGGCATTCATGGCCTTGCGCCCGCCTATCTCTCCGACCTGCTGTCCCCCTATCAGCCCGGCCGTCCCCTCCATTCAGCAGATTCAGGCCTGCTCCGCATCTACCGCCCTAACCACCCAACCATTAGCGGCTGGGCTTTCAGCTGCCCTGCTCTCACTCTGTGGAACTCCATCCCACAACCCCTCTGCCTCGCTTCCTCCCTTTCCTCCTTCAAGGCCAGTCTCAAGACCTTCCTCTTCGAACACGCCTTCGGCTACCCCACTAACTCTTCCCCCTCTCCCATTCTCCTTCCCCTTCCCCTACCTGACCCTCCCCCACCGCTCGGGTCCCGACCTGACTGTTCAGCGCTTTGGGATGTCCTCCCGACATGAAAGGCGCTATATAAGTGCAATTTTGTTTTTGTTGCATATTTGTGAGCAAAATGTGCAGTCAACTGCACTCAGCAGTGTCCCACAAACAGTCATGAATTGAAATGACCAACTTTTTTTTTAGGGATTATTATTAGGCATGTGGAGTAAGGAAACTTGCCCAAGGGTTGGCCCTGCCTGGAATGGAACCCAGGCCTCTCAGTTGCAAGATGAATGCTCTAACTACTGAGCTGGAAGACTCCTTGATGCGGAAGGAGTGGCAGTTGAGAAGACAGAGGCAGCTGAAAGAATTCCCTCAAATTTGGACTCAAGGAAATCCAGCACCTCCTTGCATTGAGAGTTAGAAGAAAGAATAGGTGAGGCATGGTGGGGTGGACAGAGGTGCTAGTTGGTTGTGGAGAATAGGAGCCTGGGATTGCCCTTCACCCCCAAGATAATCTTGGAATAGAAGGATGATTTGTCGGAGGCGAGAGCGGAGCAGTATGTTTTGGTGCGGTCCAACAAGATATGCCGGTGAACCATTAGGCCAGATTTGAGCCAGGTGCATTTGGCAGCCAGCACCTGACCCTTGAGGAAGCGGTGGTGGCTGGTGAACCAAGGTGAGGTTTGTGAATAGGACGCGGTTTGGGAGGTGAGAGGGATGCAAGGGAATCAAGAGTAATGGAGAGGATAGTATGGAGTAGAGTGAGTGAGGAGTATAGGTCAGTGCGGGAGGTAGGCCAGAGGGGGGAATTTCAGATAACTCCAGGGCTACAGAGAGCGATGGTGGGGAGATTTTCTTAGGATAGAATTCCAGGATAGAATTCCAAAGAGCAAATGCATAATGGCTGAAAGTCTGCTTTCCGACGATGGAGTGGGTAGGGCATGGAGATGAAGTAGGCTGGTGCTCTCTGAGTGAAGGGAGTAGCCGGATGAGTATGGTTGAAGGACGTCACAGGATTTTATGGTGAGAATGAGGATCATGAACCTAATCCAGTGCAGAATGGGAAGCCAGTGAGATCCTGTATCTCAGCGCTACTTTGTGTTTCGGCTTAGACCATGAAAATTATGCTGAAGTGAAGAGAGAAACATGCTGAAGGCCTTACTGCAAGTGAGCTTTCACTGCCGATCTCTCTATGCATTTCCTGTATGAGGCACAGATATTGTACAGTACAATATTGTATATTGTACGATATACTCAACAACAACTTGCACTTCTACAGTTCCCTTCACAAAGAATAGCGTTTTGCATCTCTATTCAATGGCGGGGTTTGATGCCGAGCAAGGGGGATGTGATGTGATGATCAGTGCAGTCGAAGCGGTAGGTTTTAAGGTGTGATTTAAAGATAGATTAGGAGGGGGATGAGGTCGAGAGATTAAGGTAGGGAGTTCCAAGATTTGTCAGTAAAGTATAGTGGCTGTATCTACTTATAGGGGAACACAAAATTATTTGAAATATTATTAATCCCATTGGTTAATCAAGCTATTTAGTGTATTGTGAGTTTCCGTGCTCTGTTACCAAGACAAACATTAGCTGCTTGTCTCACTGCTTAAATCAGCTGTTCATTTGATGAGATTCTCCTGCAGAGTATTTCAACTGAAAGCACAGCGTTATATAAACATATCAATAAAATTGAACTCACTCACTCACTGCAGAAGTGCACTTGCTTCTGCAGTGCTTGAACCAGGAAGATCCCGGCTGGTAACTGCGAGGTGTAATTTCTAGCCGTGGCCCATAGCACCAACTGTGTCTATAATAAAAATAATTAAAATAATAATAATTCTTGGATTTGCTATAGCGCTTTTCAAGTCTTCTAAACGTCTCAAAGCACTTCACAGAATATACTGTAAAGTGAATTGACTGTATATTTCTGGGTGAAATGTGGCAGTCAATTGTGGCAGGGCGAAGGAAACTTCGCCCTGCCTGGAATCAAACCCAGTCTCTTGCTTTCAAGGTGAGTGTTCTACCCACAGAGCTACAGGATTCCATCTAGTCAGTGTGTTGGGACCTTCACTTCGAATGGAAGGTTTAACATTGCATTTGATTCCTGTTAGGCCCACTACGTACTGTACAGTACATTTATAGTCTCTGTCCATTATGAAGAATGAACACGATGCAAGATGTAACAGATACAGATGTAGGATTCTCTCTCCACTGTCTCCGAAGCAATGTAAGAAGAGCATCCCTGTTGCATAATTGTGATATGTTTCCATTTCCCACATCAACCCAGCTGGCAGCCTTTCAGCTTAGAAATTAATGTTATTTGTGCCAAATTATGACTAGTTCTGTGGCACACATTGTAACCCATTGGGAACTGGGCCAGTGAGCACCTAGATACATTTTTAGGAGCTGCGGGAGAAAAGAGGCTTTCATCTAAGGACTGCATCGACTGAGAAGAAAGGATAGTATTGTAACCCTGAGTGCAACCCACTTTCAACAGCAACAACGACTTTGATTTATATAGCGCCCTCCACGCTGGGCAGCGTCTCAGAGCACTTCACAATAACGGATCCCGAACCTGAGCCAGGGGGAGGGGGAAAAGGTGACCAAAGGCGCGGTCAAAAAGAAAGGTCTTCAGCTGAGACCTGAAACTAGGAAGAGAGGGAGCTAAGCCTCTCCATTTACCTCAACCTCGGCACTTTGAAGACTTGACTTATATTAAAGGCCATCTACTTCTATTCATCATAAAACTTCACTCTAGATGGTTCTTCACTTTAACAAGTTTCTGAAACACTTCCTCAATCTACTATCTCCATACTGAGCTCTCAAAGTTATTCAGTCCCCAAGAAAGCTGATGGCAACCACTCAAGTGTACAAATATATCACATGGTGAAGGACACCTTGGAACAAAAGTGTTATTATAGATGTTGAATCTGAAATGTTTTGCTGAGGATTACAGTCAATCACCATAGAATAAGAAGTCTAAGAATATTCTTGCATCTTATCTGTCTTAAACACTCAAAATTCCCATTTGCTCCTCAGGGGCCCGCTCTTCACTTTGTCAGCGTGTGCAATTATGGCTCAGATGTAGATTTATCCTTCTATTCACCTTGACGAAATTGAAATAATTTCATCAATTCCTGCATCTTCTAAGTGTAAGAGATAATGCCAAGCCATTCCATTTACCTCCCTAAGGCCTGAAATTCCTCATGATCGCTAGCCTTCAGGATCATTATCTTTCTATCCACTCGTTCAGGTGCCCAGTCAACTGTTTTTTCATAAGTCATAAAAAGAACCATTAAAAAAGATTACATTGTGTGGTTTACAATTAAAAAAATATTAAATGTCTCCAGTGAGGTTGCATCATCAGTCTCATAATGGGCCCATTGCTTTAAATGTTCGATGATTTTTTTCTATCTCAAATTGTAGGTATTTGTTAGATATTGACATTGCTTTAGCCTGATACATCCAACAAGGTACAAGTGTACCTCAAGTGAATCTCAAATCTAGTGCTGAAGTGCAAATGCTTTCAATGGATATACACAACCTGAAGGCACCAGGGACACTGCTGTGCACAATTGGCTGCCACGTTTCACCCACAAATATACAGTCAAATCAATTTCCAGTATATTCTGTGAAGTGCTTTGAAACGTCTAGATGACGTGAAAAGCACTATATCAAATGCAAGGTTTATTATTATTATTAGATAGCCAGAAGAATAGCAAAATGAATATTTTGTGGTTGGGATGTAGACCACCCTGCAGAATAGGGTAGTGGAGGCGGAGTCCATTTCTAGCTTTCAAGAGGGAAGTAGATTTGTGGGCGAAACATGGCAGCCAATTGCACACAGCAGTGTGGATTGAAATGACCAATTGTTTTTTGAGGGATCATCATCAGGCGTATGGAGTAAGGAAACTTGCCCAAGGTTTCGCCCTGCCTGGAATTGATAGATGTATGAAACAGAGGAGCTTGAAGAAATGTGGGCATATGACAGGAGGAGGATTGAACTGATTTTTGGTGAGCTAAATAACTTCCTTCTGCAATGTAGATTTCTATGTTTCTATCTTTCTATGTTTCTATCTACCCGGACAGTTTAAAAGAGCTGGATTTCCAATAACAAATACCATCTGTCACATGTCTTTGCCCCCAAAGAGCTCATATGCCAGCACAAGCGATCCCCATCACTACCCTGTGTGAAGGGCCGTATATGTAATTTACCAATGTGATTTGGACTCCTGCAGCTTAGTGTTTAGAGCACTTGCCTCAAGAATGGGAGGACCGAGGTTCAATTCCCGGGTAGGGCAAAACGATGGTTAAGTTTCCTAACTCACCACACCTCCGTTTACCTATCAGTAAGTAGGAACCCAGTTGGTAGTCGATTGGTAGATTGCTTTTTCGGGGGTAATAATTCCTGAAAAAATATATATGAAGAAATAATAATTTGTTCGCTCAATCCACAACTGTCTGTGGCACACACCTATGCACAATTGGCATCCGTATTTTGCCCACAAAATATACAGTCAATTCACTGTATTCTCTGTGGTGCACTTTGAGAACCCTGGAAAACATGATAAGGTGCTATATCAATTGTAAATAAATGGTACAGAGGATGTTGAATATTGATGGAGAAATATCATGCCCAATAGCCAATTCCATAGATAAAATTGACCCATTCACTTCATGATTTTCAGTGTGCTCAAACTGGCTGCCACATTCGCCTACAAAAAAACAATTAGGAAAAGGGTTCCTATAATGGAGAGTTTGTCCTATGTTTGCTTCACAGTGGGGGAAGGTTGACAAAACTAAATTTCCAACCTGTATGAGTTTGTTTGAAAATGATTTATTTTGAAAATATTTTATTGAGGAATTTAGAAAGAAAACAACATAATAATTGCCCTATAATAGTGTATGGAGCAATCCAGGCTTTATATATTCAGCCAATGTGGTATTATTGCCTTTCCACTATATTCTATTGAATCTAGTGGCAAGAGACAAACTACTCTTAAAGTGAAGGACCAATCAGACTTTGATGATGAAACTATATCAAAGAGCATGTAGGGAAACTACATGCCACCAACACCCCAGTTCTAGCCAGGCTCCACTGGCTCCCTTTTGTTGAATCGATCAATTTCAAGATCCTCACACTTGTTTTTAAATCCCTTCATGTCCTGGCACTGCCCTACCTCTCTGACCCACTTACCCCACAACCCGCTGTCCCGCTCCACTGACTCCAGCCTTCTGCATGTCCCTTGGGCCCTCTGTTCCACCAAAGGTGGCCACGCTTTCAGCCACTATGCCCCTGGAATACTTTTGTTCTATCCTTCCCCCTTGCCTCCAGCTCATTCAGAACCCTGCTGCTCGCGTTCTCACCCGCACCAAACTTCGCTCCCCGATTACCCCAGTCCTTACCAGACTTCACTGGCTCCCTGTCCCGGAGAGGATTGATTTCAAGATCCTCACTCTTGTTTTCAAGTCTCTCCACTCCTCTGCACCCCCGAACCTCTCTGACCTCTGTCCCTAACACAGCACCCGTTGCCTTCGCTCCTCCAGTTCTGGTCTCCTCCTGTCCCCAGAATCCTCCACTCCACGATCGGCGGCCGTGCTTTCAGCCACTAAGCCCTGAAGCTCTGGTACTCCCTTCCTCACTCCCTTCATTTCGCCCTCTCTCTTTCTAGTTTCAGGTCTCAGCTGAAGACCTTTCTTTTCAACCGTGCCTTTGGTCACCTTTCTCCCCCTCCTATTGGCTTGGGCCCGGGAGTATTGTAAAGCACTCTGAGACGCCGTCCAGTGTGGAGGGCGCTATATAAATCAAAGTTGTTGTTGTTGTTACCTCTTCCTTCTTCATCTTAAGGTTGCGCCTGAAGACCTTCCTATTCGACTGTGTCTATGGTTACCTCCCCCTTCACCCAGCTCAGCGTTATGCTCTGCCACTGTCAAGTGCTCTGGGATGCCTGTACTAGGGCAGCTATATAAATGTAAGTTGCTGTTGTTGAAATATTTGACTAAGTATTTTCATATTTGCCTTAAATTAATGCAGTAATTCTCTTGATAGTCCGTAGCCAACTAGTAATGGGTGTTTCAAGAGGGCATTCGTTTGAAAAGGTAAAATCCTTGTATAATAGTAAGAATGGCTGAGCCCACCACCCCTTGCATATGTATAGTGTCCTTCATGTCAAAAAGATGTCCCAGGTCACTGGACAATCAAGAGTTTGATCCCGGGCTTGGAGTTGGGGTCAGAAGAGGTGGAGGGCAGGTGGGTGGAGGTGGTAGAATGGGCAAAGGCATGATTAAAGAGCAAGGTCTTCAGATGGGAGTTGAAGGAGGCAAGAGAGAGGGTGAGGTGGAGAGATTGCGAGATAGAGTTCCAGAGTGTAGGCACAGTGATGCTGAATGCCTGACCGAGCAGGAAGTGCAGGGGGCCTGAAGCAGGCTGGTGTCTGCCAAGTGGGAAGGATAGACAGGCTGATATGGGGTTTCGAGGTTGGAGAGGGAGGAGGGAACAATACCATAGAGGGCCTTGAAATTAAGAACAAGGGTTTTGTATTCGCTTCTCTGAGGAATGGAATCATGTCTTTGAGAATGGCATCTGCAGTATGAATTCAGTGAAGAAACATTTGTTCAAATCTAAGGTAATAGAGAATGTAGTGTAACAACAACAACACCAAAATTACATTTATATAGCGACTTTCACATCAGAAGGATGTCCCATGGTGCTAGACAGACAGTGTTGGGATTGGGATCAGAGAGGGTGGAGGGAAGGGAGGGTGACCAATAGCATGGTCGAAGAGCGGTGTGTTGGGCAGGATTTGAAGGAGGCTAGGGTGGGGGTGAGGCAGAGGTAGGGTGGAGCAAGGCCATGGAAGGGCTTTATAGGTGAGGACCAGGATCTTGAATTGAATCCTCTGAATGATGAGAAGCCAGTGTAGTCGAGTGAGACTGGGGGTGATAGGATCGCGGAGTTTGGTGCGGAAGAGAACACGGCTGTAGAGTTCTGGGTGATCTGCAGCCTATGGAGGGAGGAGTTGGGGAGGCCAACAAGCAGGGTGTTAGCGTAGGACGTGATGAAGGCATGAGCTTCAGCGGCCTGAGGGGTGAGGTGGTGGCGGAGTCGGGCAATGTTGCAGAGATAAGGGAAGGCAGAGAGCATGGTATGGATGTGGGGCAGAATAGACAGTTGAGGATAGAACAAGGCACCTAGGTTCCTGACTGGCTTGGTGAGGTGGAGTGAGCAACGATGTAGGTTGATGCTGCCTGTGCCTGAGGTGGAGCAGCTGGCGCGAACCAATCAGGACGGCCTCAATCTTATTGACATTCAACTGTAGAAAGTTAGCTTTTTGCCAGGACTTGATATCTGACAGTCTATCAAGACAGTAGTGGTCCTGAAATCGAGGGTGGAGGCAGAAAGATAGAGTTGGATGTCATCCGTATACATAGTTGGAAGTTGACCCCATATCTGCAGACGATGTCACCAAGGTGGGGAGAATATAGATGTTGAAAACGAAAGGGCCAAGGACAGTGGGGATCTGGAGGAGAAGCTGTTTGTGGCAATAAAGTGGAGATGGCGGGAGAGGTAAGAGTTGAACAAGGCAGGGGAGATCCACGAAAACCTGCAAGGGCAAGTCAACTGAGGATGCTATAAGAATGATATGGTTGGTGTTGATAAAGGAGACAGGGTTTAGATGGTACTGGATAAGATTTCCTAAGCTTATTACATTTTGATGGCCACATTGATTCCAGGGAATGTGAAAAAGGGCTTCATTGTACACTCATGGGAGCTTTGGGATAGAAACTATGTTAAGCTATTTGTGAAATCTGTCATTAGGAGATTTTGAGGAAAGAGTGTGAATTATTGGAACAAAGATTCCAGATAATCTCATTTACTTGTCTGATTTGGGTGAAGGACTTTCCGAAAATGTTCTCAAAGCTTCAGGTTTTCATTAATCACAATTTCATTGTGATTAATGAAAACCTGATCACTTATTTTCTAAAACTTAATAAGCTTCTTTTACTACTATGTTAATTGAATGAGCTGAATACTTTTCTCCCATGTATTAAAATTCAGGCTAGTTTCTTTGGTTTTCGATTGGCAAAACATAATCTATTTGTAATTTAAGACTGTAATTTCAGACAGTGAAGTTTGCACCGTGGAAACTCACTATTTATAGATATAACAAATTTTCATCTTTTAATTAAGAATATAGTTCTTCAATATATTTCCTCTGTGAATTAAAAATGTAAATTACAAATACAAAATGCTCAGTACAGAGCAACAACAACAATCACTTACACTTATATAGAGCCCTCCATGTAGAGTAGCATTTCAGATCGCTTAACAATGGTGGAACCTGACCCTGAGCCGGTGGGAGGTGGCTGTAAACACAGTCCAAAACAAAGGTTTTCACGCAGGATTTGAAAGAAGGAAGAGAGGGGTTAAGGCTGTTTGACCGAGAAAAGGATACTTTGCCATGAATGCAGATGTAGGGTAGGACAGCAGTTCACAATTTTACTTCATCTTTAATCTCTATGGATTAATTTAATTCAAAATACCTCTCGATTTGATAGCTGATATTAAATATTTAGCCAATATACATACTCCTTCTCAATTGAGCAGCATTTCATTTCAAAGCTCCATTTCCTCTCTGTAGCTGTAAGAATGTAATCTCTTCCCACACCAGATTGTGATATATATCTATTGATCATATCAACACCTTCATTATCAGCCACAAATGAAAGACATCGATATCATGATCAATAGGATATAACCCATTAATCACCACTGGTCACCTACTTTACGGCTAATAATAATCCCTCAAAAAAAATTGTTCATTTCAATCCACGACTGTTTTGTGGGACACTGCAGTGCGCAATTGGCTGCTGCATGTCAACCACAAATCTACAGTCAATTCGCTGTACAATATATTTTGTGAAGCTCTTTGAGACCTCTGGAAGACACAATAAGGCACTACATCAATGCAAGAATTATTATTATTATTATTATTTACATCTGTCAGTCTTGTTTCTCCAGGCAGCTCCACCATGCCAAAACATCCTTTTCTCTCTCAAACTGACTTAACCCTATGCATCAAAACTGATTTCAAAATTCCAGCTCAACTGATTCACTATAAATACATTGAACAAGCAGGTCACTTTCATAGCCTTCTTCATGATCACCTATCATGAATCCTACCAAAACCCCCATTGTTTAAGTTTCCTCTAATGCCTATTTTAAACACCATGATAAAACACTAAAGCTGTGTTTCTCTCTAACCCCTTAATCCACTTATTAAGAACAGTGAAACAGATAAAATCCTGTGAAGTGTTTCGAGTTGCAGCCGACATCTTCACTCAAAGGTGAATTTATAGAATTCACTACTCCAGAATGCTGTAGATGCTCAGTCCTTGAACATTTTCAAGGCTGAGACTGGTAGATTTTTTTAAAAATAGAGGGATTAGGGGATATGGGAATAGGGCAGGTAATTAGAGTTGTCAGAAGATCAGCCATGATCTTATCAAATGGCAGGGCAGGCTTGAGGGTCTGAATGGCCTACTCCTGCTCCTAATTCTTATGTTTTTAAAAGGTGCTGTATCAAACATATGTTTTGCAAATTCAAAGTAAGCCAATTCAAACCAATTGTCTGGTCACATACTCCCAAGACAGCATTCCTCTCCTTCTTTGTGCAGCCTTATTGGTGAAATGGAAAACCAATCTTTATCATTTTCCCGAGTGAATCTGAGCCTCTCATCCCAATTATTCTTATTCAAGAGACGGGAAATCATAGTAAACTCAGGCTTAGATCACAGAGTTAACAAAGAGGATAGGTGGAAAGTTATTTTCTTAGAAATTAACTGTTAATATTAAATTACTCCTCTCAAACCCATCGCTGTTCCTCACTTCACAGGAACTGCATGAATAATGTTTAGTGGAAATTCCTGCTATTAGTCTCGGAAATCAATCACAGTATACCTTCATGCTGGGAATGCTGAAATGTGTTCAACCCGACTGATCTGCTGGAAATAAATGGGCTTTGTAACAAAATAGACCATTCGTTCTACATGTAGTGAGAAGATTATGTGGCTGACAGGCACATTATTGAGCACAGAAGTGGGCAAGTCATTGATTTACCATATCCAGTTAGACTCTCACAGATCACAAGATTGGTTTGGATTAAGAAGGCCTATATCAAGTTACACTCTCAATCAACCTTGAATGATTTGAAACTTAAGGAAGCAATTGAAAAGTATAATAACAACAAAATTACACTTGTATAGTGCCTTTCACGTCAGGAGGATGTCCCAAGGTGCTGGACAGTCATTGTTTCAGACCCGAGCTGGGGTTGGGGATGGGAGGGTGGAGGGAAAGAGGGGGATTTGTGAAAAGGCAAGGTTATTGTTATCAAGGTAACAATAATAATCCATACATTTGATATAACACCCACAAGTATACAGTCAGCTTTCCTGCTCTCCTTCCCCCTACCCCGACTCCTCCCCTTGCCATCTTTCCCCCCTTTTTGCCCCTAGTCCCACTTCCATGACTGTTTATGGTACACTGCTGTGTGCAATTTGGCTGCCGCGTTTCGCCCACAAATATACAATCAATTTTCCTACTGTTCTTCATCCTGCCCCAACCACTCCCACCCTGCTCTTGTCCCTACCTAACTGTACTGTGCCTTGGGACGTCCTCTCGATGTGAAATGCGCTATATAAATGTAAGGATTGATTTGATGATTTGATTTGATTTGATGGATGGATGGGTGGGTGGGTGGGTGGGTGGGTGGGTGGGTGGGTGGATGGATGGATGGATGGATGGATGGATGGATGGATGGATGGATGGATGGATGGATGGATGGATGGATGGATGGATGGATGGATGGATGGATGGATGGATGGATGGATGGATGGATGGATGGATGGATTGACAACACTTTTCATGTTGGGAGGATGTCTCAAAGCACATCATGGGATATACCATAAAGTGTGTTTTGTGTGTTTTCTGAGCAAAGGTATAATATAATGTTGGTCATTTAAACTTTGATGAAAACAGATGGTTATGACTGATCAAGAAGATAATGCTGTCAGAGCAGGGATAATAATAATAATAATCTTTGCAGTTTGATATAGCACTTTTCACGTCTTCTAGACGTCTCAAAATGCTTCACAGAATATACTGTAAAGTGAATTAACTGTATATTTGTGGGTGAAACGTGACAGTCAATTGATGAAACTATGCGAGACCAAACATCAATCAGGCAGATGAGAGGCTAATTCCTCAGATAAGCCTTTTAAGAACATAAGCACCTAGTTATCAATGGCTTTTCAAACAACAACAAAATTACATTTGTAGAGCACCTTTCACGTCAGGAGGACATTCCAAGGCACTAAACAGTCAGGAGTCAAGACCCGATGTGGGGGTGAGGGCAGGTATGTGGGGGGTGAGGGCAGGGTTGGGATGAGAGGTAGGTGGGCGGCTGAAAGCACGGTCGAAACGGAGGGTCTTCAGTTGGGCTTTGAAGGATAAAAGGGAGGGAGCAAGTCAAAGGGGTTGTGGGATGGAGTTCCAAAGTGTTGGGGCAGAGAAGCTGAAAGTCTGACCCTGATGGTAGGGCAGGTCAGGCAAGAGACATGGAGCAGGCTGGAGCCTGCTGAACAGAGGGAGTGGACAGGTTGATAGGGTATCAGCAGGTCAGACGGAGGAGCGGGTAAGGCTGAAGGTCAGGTGAGGATCTTGAATTTGATCCTCTGAGGGATGGGGAGTCAATGGAGCCGGGCGAAGGTGGGGCTGATGGGGGTCACGGAGCCAGGTGCAGGAGAGGATACAAGCTGCCGAGTTTTGGATGATCTTCAGCTTTTGGAGGGAAGAGTTGAGGAGGCCAACAAGGAGGATATTGCCATAGTCGAGCCTTGAGGTAAAGTTTCCCAAGGAGCTGTTCAAGTTTCTTAGCCACAAATATCAACTACAGTTTTCCTTGATGCTGTACTAATAATAATCCTTGCATTTGTTATAGCGCTTTTCATGTCTTCTAGCCGTTTCAAAGCATTTCACAGGATATACTGTAAAGTGAATTGATTGTATATTTGTGGGCTAAACGTGGTCAGCCAATTGCGCACAGCAATGTCCCTTAAACAGTCATGGATTGAAATGTCCAATTTTTATTATCGTGGGTTTTTTTTGGAGAGATTATTATTAGGTGTGTGGAGTAAGGGAATTTGCCCAAGGTTTCGCCCTTATCAGCCTGGATTTGAACACGGGTCTCACACTTGTAAGGCAAGTGCTCTAACCACTGTAATGCCAGAATTTCCAATTTTTCACTTCACAAGCTGCAGATCATCTAGAACACTGCAGATCATGGCCTCTCCCACACTAAGGGAATCACCACATCTTTACCTGGCTCACTGACTCCTATCCCTCAGAGGATTCAATTCAGGATCCTCATCCTCACTTTTAAATCCCTCCGTGGTCTTGCCCCACCTACAACCACAACCATCTAAAACCTCTGCCTGCTCCCTCTTCTTGCCAGGCACTAACCTGCTTCTCGTTCCTGCCTTCCCCACCCCACCTTCAGCCATTCTGCCCCACCCTCTGGAAATCCACCCAAGAGTCCATTGACCTCATACTTTCCCTCACCTCATTTAGGGTCCATCTCAATCCCTTCCTCTTAGACCACAGCTTGGTCATCTTTTCCCTTCTGCCACCCCACTCTGAATCCAACCCTAGCTCGCATGCTACCTCTCCACAGTCCAGCACTTTGGGACATCCTCCGGATATGAAACAAGCTATATAAATACAATTTGTTGTTGAAATGAGAGAAAGTATTGTGCAATGGTGAGAGCAAATTAATCTTGTGGATGGATTGCCATAATAAGCTTTTAACGCCACCTACTAAGAGCAGAGTATTGTACCACATGCTTGATTTCCTGAACGAATGTTAGATTCAGTAAAGTAGAAGCTAATACACAAATAATAAACTTTGATAGGGCTCCTAACCACCTCATTATTTTATCAACGTTGTATAGTCTTGGAAATACTACTATGGAATACAGCAAATTTGAGACAGCAATGGAGAACTGACAGAGCCGCAAAGGTGTAGTGACTGTGTATTAGTATGAGAACATGGTGGCCCATTTTCACACAGCAATGTCCCTCAAGGAGGTCTATTTCCCTTCCCTCCCCCCTGCCCTGCAAGAATACTTTTGTGGACCTTGGAAAAGTGAAGGTTTAAGTGGATCCATTTAGTTCATAGCTCTACCTAAGATGTTAATTCTGAGGAGGGTTAGTGGTGAATTAACTGCTGTTTTGGTGACAAAATGGCATTGTGTTAGCCTAGGACATCCATGTGTCTCTTGCTCAGTGTAGGCATTTCCGATCCAGAGGATTCAAAGTATGACTTGACAATCCAAAGTGGTGCAGTTAAAGTTTATTAAATGAAGCAAGATTAACATACAATTAAAAAGTGTATAATTAAGACCATGCTACCAATTCTCGTACATACGTCTGGTCTGGTCTTAGCAATAACAGCAAAGCTCTGGTCTCAGCAAAAGCAGCAACTTTGATCTCAGCAAACTCTGGTCTCGCAAACCTCTGTTCCCCGAACTCTGATCTCTGCAATCTTTGGTCAGGTAACCCAGCTATGCTCCTCAGCTCAGCTTATCTCCCGGTGTTTCTCCTGGCAACTTCCCAAAACTGTCCCTAATTATACTCTTCTTCTAGCCAAAGACCTAGAATTCTCATTCTGCACAATTCACAATTTCTTCACAATTCTCGTTCTGCACGTATTACTCCTGATTAATCATTAGCCTGGTGTCAGGCTGGCCAGTATTGATAAGGTCTTCTTCTTTTATCCTGCCTCATTTATGAATTGAACCTTTACTCCCCAATATCCTCCAGAGTAAACCAGATCATTAGTACATTCCTTTGTGCCTTTGTTAATTTAGGTTTCTGTCCTTATCTATATCTCGAGCTCATTCTCCTTCAATTCTTTATTCATCCTAGAAGCTCCTGATGTTATTGCGCTCCTTGGATTATTGGCACGGACCATTACCCAAGGTTGTCTCAGCACTGGGGAATGTGCATCTGGTGTTTTGTGTGGATAAATTGTTTCTCTCCCTTTTGCTCAAGGTTGCTGACCATGCCTTTTGCTGTAATGGGGTAATTCTGATCAGTGATTTTCTACTACCTATATTGAAAAAGTTTAATATTTCTATATCCCAAAACTCAGAATTTCATGTACAGTACAGATTCCTGTGTTTTTTTTCACACAGTGAAACACTGACATAAAGGAGCCAAGGCAACATTGCAGTTTAGGAGAGTTCAGAAATGCTCATACGTTGAGCTCAGGTTGCTGTGGGCATCCAATTACTTTTTTGTTTTGTTTCCCCATTGGGACAACTCATGTCCTATCTACTCTCTGTGAACAATCATAAGTATGAAGCTGACTCACCAGAATGATATACATCCTGACAGTATTCCCAGTGCCTTGGGATGTCCTCCGTTCAAAATGTCAGTTTCCTCTCCAACAAAGCCCCCAGTATCCATGACCTCATCCTGGATGAGCTCATTGATATTCTTGGGCTTACGGAAACCTGGCTCTCTCCCAATGATGCCGTCCCTCTAGTCGAGGCCTCCCCTCCAGGCTACACCTTCCACCACACCCTCCACCCTAACCAACTGGGTGGCGGTGTGGCCATCATTTCCAAAGCTTCCCTTGGTCTTTCCCACTATTCCTCTGGCTGTTTCCCCTCCTTCGAGCACCTCACCCTCTACCATCCTTCTCTCTCATTAAAAATTCTTCTCCTCTACCACCCTCCTAAACCCCCTGGCTCCTTCCTCCATGATATTTCCATTCTGCTCTCCTCCCTCTCCCTCAGCTCTGAACGTCTGCTCATCATGGGCGACTTCAACCTTCACCTAAACTCCCCTTGTACCACATTCTCCAATTTCACTACCCTCCTCTCCTCCTTAAACCTCACCCTCCTCTTCGACTCACCAACCCACAACCATGACTACACTGTGTACCTTGTCCTCACCTACGGCCTTGACATTTCCAACCTCAGCATAATGGACAATCAATCAATCAAAACTTACATTTATATACCGCCTTTCATATCAAGAGGACGTCCCAAGGCGCTGGACAGTTAGGTAGGGACAAGAGCGGGGGGGGCAGGGGTCAGAGCAGGATGAAGAAAAATAGGAAAATTGACTGTATATTTGTGGGTGAAATGCGGCAGCCAAATTGCGCACAGCAGTGTCCCACAAACAGTCATGGAAGTGGGACTAGGGGAAAAAGAGGGGAAAGATGGCAAGGGGAGGGGTCGGGGTAGGGGGAAGGAGAACAGGAAAGCTGACTGTATATTTGTGGGCGAAACGTGGCAGCCAAATTGCGGAAAGCAGTGTCCCACAAACAATCGTGGAAATGCTGCCAGGGAGAAAGGGGGAAAAGAGGGAAAGGGGGAGAGGGAGGGAAAGGTGGGGTAAGGAGAGGGAGGAAGAGTGGGGATAAGGAAGAGAGGGAGGGACAGGTGGGTGAGACAAGGCCATCTCAGATCACTTTCTTGTCTCCTTCTCCTCTCACATCCTTCTCTCCTCCAACAAAGCCCTCAAATTAATTTTCCACCCATGGAAAAGTCTCCCTCCTGAGACCCCCTCTGACCTCCTACCCATCTGGCCTTCCACTTACAGCGATCCTGAAGCAGCCATCCAGGTGCTCCATGATCGCCTCTCCTCCACCTTCAACTCTCTTGTCCCCCTAAAATCCAGGTCCATCTCCAAACCTACCCGTTCCCACTGGTATAACACTCATCTCCACACCAAAAAAACCCAAACCCAGCTGCTCAAGCGCAGATGGCAGAAAACCACCAACAGTTCACCACCAACTGTGGCTCGAGCATCTCCACATTTACCGTTGTTCTTTTTCGCGAAAATGGCTTAATACTCAAATATCATCCTGGAGGCTAAAAACAACCCCAAAGTCCTTTTTTCTACCACCCACCACCTCCTCCGTGTGCCCCCTCAGGCATCCTCAATCTTCACTGCAAATGCGAAGTGCTAGGAGGTCATGGTCTTTTTTTCCTCCAAAATCCAAAACATCCACCAGGCAGCCTCATCCTCCTGGCTCTCATCGCCCACCACCACCACCCTCATTCCATCCTCCTCACCTTCCCTGTCATCAGCTACTACCACGACCCCCTTTCTACACTCCTTCTCCCTGTCTCTCCTTCCTTCCTCCCTCTCACGCACCATCACCGCAAAGAAGCCCACCATCTGTTGCCTCGACCCCCTTCCCACCAACTTACTGGTCACCCAGCTCCCCCTCCTCTGCCCACTCCTGGTCGACATCATCAACCAGTCCCTCTCCACAGGATCAGTCCCTGCCCCCCTCAAAACTCCTGCCATTACCCCCTTCCTCAAAAAACCTTCCCTAGATCCCTCAAACCCTAGCCACTACAGCCCTATTTCAAACCTCCCTTCCTTGCCAAAGCACTTGAACGCGTTCTTGCCAACCAACTCCGCGCCCACTCCCTTTTCGAACCCCTCCAGTCCAGTTTCCGCCCTGCCCACAGTGCAGAGACTGCACTTCTGAAAGTCACAAATGGTGTCTTCTCTATCTGTGCCCAGGGCTCCCTCTGCCTCCTTATCCTGCTTGACCTACCGCCAGCAGCACATCTCCATAAACAGCTTTTCCTCCCTCTCTCACCCAGTTACCTGCAGGATACCCCAAAGATCCATCCTTGGCCCCCTCCGCTTCCTCATCTATATGCTTCCTCTTGGGGACATCCACAAACATGGGGTACGCTTCCATGTATGCTGATGACACCCAACTCTATTTCTCCATCTCACTTTGTGACCCCCAGTCCCCTGATGTTCTGTCAGGCTGCCTGACAGACACCAGGAGCTGGATGAGCGTGAACTTCCTGCAGCTGAAGGTTGACAAGATGGAAGCCATACTTCGTTTGGCTCTCGTCAATGTCTCCAATCGCACGGCTCTCACCTCCTCCATCTCTCCAGCCTGCCCCTAAAACTCTCCGAACCCATGCACAACCTAGATGTCAGGTTCGACCCCCAACTGTCTTACTTCCCCCACATCTGGTCCCTCACCAGCTCCGTTTTTTTCCACCTCCGACAGATTGCCCGTCTCTGGCAATATCTCACCCCAAAAGCCGTTGAAAACCTGGTCCATGCCTTTGTCCGCTTGGCTGGATTATTCCAATGCCCTCCTCGCCGGTCTCCCCTCCACCACAATCCATAAAATCCAACTCATTCAAAACTCTGCCACCCACATTCTCACCTGCACCAAACTTCGCTCCCCCATTACCCCAGTCCTTGCCAGACTTCACTGGCTCCCTGTCCCAGAGAGGATTGATATCAAGATCCTCACCCTTGTTTTCAAATCCCTCCACTATTCTGCACCCCTCTACCTCTCGAATCTCCTTTCCTCAAACCAGCATCCGTTGCCTTCGCTCCACCGGGTCTGGCCTCCTCCTTCTCCCCCAAATCCTCCGCTCCACCATTGGTGGCTGTGCCTTCAGCCACTACGCCCTGAGGCTCTGGTACTCCCTTCCTCACTCCCTTCACCTCGCCCACTCTCTTCCCAGTTTCAGGTCCCAGCTAGACATTTCTCTTCGACCGCGCCTTTGGTCACCTTTCTACCCCTGCCCTGGCTCGGACCCGGGATCCGTTGTTCTGAAGTGCTCTTAGACGCCGTCCAGCATTGAGGGCGCTATATAAATCAAAGTTGTTGTTGTTGAAAGTTGCTCTAAAAATTTAATTTTTGTTGTTGTATTTTGTTGTTATTCACTTTTCGCTTCACATTAGTTTTCTTTGGAGGAGGAGTGGGAGGGAACGTTGCTGAAATAATTACTTTCATATTAAAGACATGCCTTAAGGCTAGATTCTATCATCCTGATAAATATCACAGAGAATGATGCTGGTTCACTGAAGCACTATGCTCTGAGTCACCATGACAGCACATATTCACTGTTTAAAGGCAAAGCTTCTCCCTTGATTAGGCATAGTTAATTGTAGACATCATAGGTAAGAATATTATTGGGATTTTTAAGTCTTAACAAGCATGCTTACACAATAAAGCAAATTGATACAGATTAATTCATTATTCTGCTCCTTTGTTCTTATTCCTGAATCCCAAACATGTATGACAAACCCTCATACTTGTATGTTTGTGTTTTGATGTTTTTTTTAAACTCTGTCACTTCCTCTCCAGCATATGCCGAACTGGATCCCATCTCTTTCTCTGAGTTTATGTGTGATTGAGGAACGATATCCAATCTGTGCTGGAATCTGTGAATTCCCCTCTTTTGCACAAATAGGAATTGGCAAAGTAAAAGACACATTAGCAGCCTTCAGACAGTTTGCCATTTCTCAGCATTCATCTGATGTCCCACAAACTTGGGGAAATCCTTCACTAAATTATGAGAGGTTCAGATGATGAGGAAGACCCTTTGGTCAATTCCATCTCTTTTTGGAATACCTTAACTTCCACTACAGCTTCAAACTGAATTATAAGAGAGTCCAGTGCCCTTGCTTCATTAATCCTTCCTGGTAATCTGTTTCAGCTGTTTATTATCTTCTGGATAAAGAATAACTTTCTGGTCTCTGTCCTAAAGTTGCCTTTCACAGCTCTGAACTTGTGCCTCAGTATAGCAGAAAGTATTGTGTGGTTTCCTTTCTCTTGTCCCATTAAACATCTTATATATCTTTATAAAATTCTCTCTCAGACTTCTCCTTTTACATTGTCAGCATTTTGGAAAATATCATAACATAGAATCATGGTATTATACAGCATAGAAGAAGGCCATTCAGCCCATTGCGTCTGTGCCGGCTTTTTGCAAAGACCTGTCCAAATCAAAGGACTCACATGCTCTCTCCCTATAGTCCTGCAAACTTGTCCTCCCCAAATAAGTATCTAGGCCCTACAAATTTGTCCTATCGAATTAATTATCTAAGTATCAGTATGTGCATCTTTCACCCAGAGATATGTCATTTGTGACTTTGATGAGCGATGCTAAATTAAAAATGAGGCGCTTTGATTGAGTAAATATGGAGAAACTGTTACCACAGGTGGGTCGGTAACCAGAGCACTATAGATTCAAAAACATAAAACAGAAATTGCTGGGAAAACAGGCAGCATCCAGCATCCATGGAGGAAGGAAAGTGAGTCCACATTTCGGGTCCACGATCCTTCATCTTAACTGGGGCATGTTGGGAAGGAAAGATTTTTAAGGACAAGTTAGGGAGTGGGGGCCAGGACAACAACAACAAAATTACATTTATAGAGCGCCTTTCACGTTGGGAGGATGTCCCAAGGCACTGAACAGTTAGGTCAGGACCCGAGCAGGGTGGGAAGGGTCGGGGTAGGAGAGTGGGGAGAGTTAGGTGGGGAGCAGAAAGCACGGTTGAAGAGGAAGATCTTGAGATCGGCCTTGAAGGAGGAAAGGGAGGAAACGAGGTGAAGGGATTGCGGGATGGAGTTCCAGAATGTGGGAGCAGAGAGGCTGAAAGCCCAGCCACCGTTGGTAGGGCGGTTCGGGCGGGGGACATGGAGCAGGCAAGATCAGTTGATACTCCTACAAAATGCCAGATGTGGAAAACAATGTTACAAATACAAATCCAGTATCTTCCTTACCATTTGTGAAAGGGATTAGCCATTAAAAATAAAGTGAATGGCAAAAAGCCACGTGGAGAATGCACATGTACCATTTTGATAGAATTCAAATATGCTCCGTTCAGCGATGCTCTACTTCATTGGTTAGCTTACAATAAGTCACTATATTATGCCAATTAAATGTTGCGCAGCCCTTTCAGATGTTTGAACGATATTATCAGGAACAATATCAAATGGAAACATAATTTATTATCATGTAACATCTTGCTTTCCACAGCAATCTATAGTTCTTGCCCTTTACTTTCAATGTATGAGATCAATTGGATGGAAGGAGCTTGGTTGTTTGAACTCAATTGTGGGATCATGTCAAGTGGTTAGGTCAGACCAAGCTTTCGTTTTAACTTTTCAATCTACATTCTTTAACGTACTTGTAGTATAAGAGGTGCAGCCTTCATCTCCTTCCTGGCAGCCTAATATCATGATGCTTTGAAAGGGTGACTTGACCATTTTCTCTCCAGACTAGTCATGCAGGGTGTTACAGTGGCTGGCTGTTTTCAAGTAACATTGTAAAATATTTAAAGGCAAAAAGAGAGATCTTGAACCCATCATTGTGGAGTAACTCCTGAGCAAGAAAATGTGAAAAATTGTAAGTCAAAGGAGCTACACCTATGTATTGGTATTGGTATCACTCCAAGCTTTGCGACCCCATTCTCGCCCGACTCGATTGGCTCTCCATCATCCAGAGGATTCAATTCAAGATCTTGGTCCTCACATTCAGAGCCCTACATGGCCTCGCCTCATTCTACCTCTGCGACCTCCTAACCCCCTACCAACCTGTCTGCCCCCTCCGCTCAGCAGGTTTCGACCTATTCCATATCCCCCGACCCACTCTGCCCCTAACCTCAGTCCCTTCGCCTCACCCCTCCCTAGCCTCCTTCAAGACCCTCCTCTTCAACGGTCCCATTGGTCATCCCAAATCCCCCACTTTCCCTCCACCCTCCCTGTCCCCAACCCCAACTCGTATCTGAAACAATGACTGTCCAGCACCTTGAGAAGTCCACCGCACGTGAAAAGCACTATACAAGTGTAAATTTATTGTTGTTCTTGTTAATAGACTGATTCTGCAACCAATAATACAGTAATGCTTTGATAATCCAGCACGGTTGGGCCCACTCACCTCCTGAATTTCAGAGTTTCCCAATTTTGAACCTACCCTGGAAATGGCTGGCGAAGCCCCGCCCCATCAACCACGTGTGCTGTAAACAGAGCGCTGAAGCAAAAAAATTATAATTAATTGGTCATTTCAATCCACGACTGTTTGTGGGACATTGCTGTGTGCAATTGGCTGCCGCGTTTCGCTCACAAATATTTGACTGATATTGAAAAAAAGAATGCGGTTTGTATTTTGAATTCTTGCCTTTCTTAAGGAGTTGTCAGCTTTTAGAATGTTGGATTATTGAAGTTTTACTGTCTAGCAATTGTAAATAAATAAATCAAACAAAAAGAACCGCCAGCTCACCGGCTGAATATTAAGTTCCTTTTGGTGTTTAGTTGGGGCAAGTAGACTATGGCTATGGTACTCCTTGTCTGCCCATTGCCAAAGTCTGTCTCAAGCCTATGGTGAAGAATACGTTATGGTTTGATGGGTATTTCCCAACGGGATAAGCAGAATTTGTTATTGAAAGACACAAATTAGTTTTACTTCAATTCTAATTCATCTAATTTTGCAAAGCACTTTGAGACAGCCCTAAAAATCCCCTAGATAAAAATGAGCATTCACTTGATAGCTATTTATGGGACATTGCTTTGTGCAAATTGGCTGCCAAGCTCACTACAAACACACAGTGACAGCACTTCACAGTGAAAACAATCGAGTGTTTAGAGACATTTTGACAGTATCTTAGGGCATGATATCAAATGGAAGGATTATTATTGTTCTTTTATTTTATATGAAAGGAGCATATGATGGTACACACAATTTCTAAGTGTAAAGCTTTATTGGAACATAGATTGCCTAACCTATATGTGGATAGCTGAACACAAATAAACAGCAATGATTATGTCCAGAAACAGTTAATAATTCCCTGTGTCTTGGGACATCCACCTGACGTGAAAAGCGCTATACAAGTGTACTTTTGTTGTTGTTGTAATAAAACAAAATAATTGTACAGACGTTGCCTTAAAATGTATGTAACAATTTCACACCAAATATTTAGGTCAGGAAGCACAAATAAAGAGCTACATTTATTATATTTAAAAATTCCATTTGACATAGCGCAGCATCATCACAACATCAGAACATCTCAAACATGATTTTCATGTTGTTCAACATGATTTTAATGTTGAGGGTTATGATTGTGTATACTTCAGCCAATTTGTGCTCAACAAGCAGCCACATTCTTAGGCCTGGAGGCTAACACTGACTTTTTTTGAGCAACTACTTCTAAGCGAAGCAGAAATTGGATTGTTAATAGGAAACATTTCATGGAAAATACAACAGCAGTGTAAATGGTCAAATCATGTCTTGCTCCCTCAAAGTAAATATTCTCAGGCCGCTAGAATAATAAGTGAATATATGAATGAATGATAATTGCACGCACATCAAAGGATATAGGGAAAGGGAAAGAAAAAAGCATCAGAAAGGAAGCACTAGTCCTGGAAC
The DNA here is from genome assembly GCA_035084275.1 of Hydrolagus colliei. Taxonomy (NCBI): domain Eukaryota; kingdom Metazoa; phylum Chordata; class Chondrichthyes; order Chimaeriformes; family Chimaeridae; genus Hydrolagus; species Hydrolagus colliei. Next base: position 77,311,748 of record CM068744.1, on the reverse strand, counting down.
TCCAGCACAGACACAAGGGCAGAAGTAGCCATCAATTTTGCTCTGTGTTAAGCCTAAGAAATTTTGGCTTCAACGCTTTTCCCGCAGCGGAACTGAAACTCTCATCTTCTCTATCATTAACTAATCACTTAAGCACAACTGAAGAAGACAGAAGAATTCACAAAGACCACAGAAAATTGATCAAGTAAGCCATGCAACTTATTTCAGTTTGCTATTTTGTGTCAACATTCCTGCATTCATTGATCTTATGCATTAGCATAGTATATGTTAAAATCCTTGCTTTTGATACAGTGCCTTTCTTATCGGGTGGCTGTCTCTTTGGATTTACAGTGGAGTGAGTACAGTATATTGGTGCACAAACAGCCATAGAATGAGCAATTTAACAATTTTAACAAACAGAAACAATTTTATTTGGGGGGAGTGTTGACCAAGGCACTGAAAGAAAACCCCCTTCTCTTATCGAATAGGATCCATGGGATCTTTGACCTGAACAGGTGAGTAAAATATCATGTAAAAATCAGGCAAAAATAATTTGCCTACAAAATATAGTCACTACACTTCATAGTAAAAATATGTGAAGGCTTTGAGACAGCTCGCTGACATAATACAGTCCTGTATGAAGTGCAAGGATTATTAGTGTTATCATGTATCGTTTCTCAAGTCCTTTTCAGGAGCTTCAGAACATTGCCATATAAAGAGCAATATTACGGAAGGGAGTTTCTCTTCCGGACAACAAACTTTCAATTAAAATTGGTCTTTCACTTCATGGCCGTTATAGGACATGTTTGCTGTCACATTCACCTACAAAATAAATAGTCACTGAAGCACTTACAGATGTTGTCCTGTCTTGCAAGGAGCCACATTCGATCCAAAATAAACTTGTTTAGACTGCTGCTATCTTGTGCATTACTGTCACAAATACTTTAATATCGCTGCATTAAATGTAAAATAAGCTTAAATTTCAGGACTCTATGTTTATTCTACACTTTATTAACTTCTGTTGCTGGGTTGTTCAGTGTTAATGGATAATGTAGCTATATTGACTGCCAACTATGGTCTATTATCTCTGGTGGTAAACGGTTACTCTGGTTCATTGAGTGTCTTGCAGTGCGCACAGTGCTCACTCTAACAAGCAGAGCAGTAAATGGGAACAAACGTTTGGTTCCAATTGTCAGGTGTAGAGTCTGTGTTGAATAGAGCGGGTTGGCATTGTTCATTTTAATTATCCAGCCATAATGGGGTTTTTTGTAAGTCAAATTAGGGAGAAGCCTTAAATGGTACATCTCTTCCAGCTCACTAGAGGAGGCTATTATTATTTGTAGCCTACAAGAGTACAGCTTCTGAAGTATGCACCTGAGAGCCACTGAGACAAACTGTAGTTACGTTCCCCAATTATTCCTTGGGACATCCTCCCGACATGAAAGGCGCTCTATAAATGTAGTTTTGTGTTGTTGCATCTTCTAGGAAGCATAAGAGAACAGGAGGAGGATATTTAGCCTATCAAGCAAGCTCCTTCACGAGATTAGATCTTGTCAGATCTTTTAATTCCATTGCCCCACCGTTTCAGCATAGTCCTTGATACCTCCACCACCCAATTATCTATCTCTCTTTTACGCATCCCTATTGATTCCACCTCTACAGCTTTCTGGGGCAGAGCATTCCACATCTTCACAACAGCAACAATAACTTGCATTTTTATTAGTGTACTTCATGCAGAGTCTCTGAGTTCTGCAGAGTGACAGAGAGGAACCCCAAGCAAGGGAGAAGGGGGAGGTGGATGGGAAGGTGACTATAGACCCGGGTGAAGAGGTTCGTCTTAAAACAACGCACTGAATGAAGAAATACTTCCTGTTCTGTTCTAACTGTCTTAGTTTATTTTTTTCAGATTAGTCAACATGTTGTTAGATTTAGATACCATTTAGATGTCATCCTAAGCCCTGGCTATTCAGCACCTTGGGATGTCCTCCCAACCTGAAAGGTGCTCTACAAATGTAATTTTGTTGTTGTAGTTGCAGGCAATTGTTGCCCACAAAATATGCAATCAATTCACTTTACTGTGAAGCTCTTTGAGATGTCTCGAAGACCTGATAAAATGCTGTATCAAATGCAACAATTATTATTATAATTAGTCCCTCTAAATCTGGCTAATTTATTGGCTCTACAACAACAACAACAAAATTACATTTATAGAGCGCTTTTCACATTGGGAGGCTCTATCACCCACATGTCAGATTGTCACTGGAGTAGACCATCCCTGAGGTGTAAACCTTCACCTTTATAATCTGCACTTACTTGTGTTCACTGGGCTCCACATGAACCCAAAAGTGCTTGGGCCCTGCCCTGATTTCTACAGCGGGTGCTAATTGCTGCTAATGCATTGCAATTAGTAATCTCTTCATTAGTAATAAAACTCCTGCATGTAATTTTACCAACTTATAATAATAATAAGCCTTTAATTTGATATAGCGCTTTTCACATCTTATCGACGTTTCAAAGCGCTTCACAGAATATACTCTAAAGTGAATTGACTGTGTATTTGTGGGCGAAACACAGCAGCCAATTGCGCACAGCAGTGTCCCACAAACAGTCGTGGTTTGAAAATGACCAATTTTTATTATTGTAGGTTTTTTGGGGACGGATTATTATTAGGCGTGTGGAGTAAGGAAACTTGCCCAAGGTTTCGCCCTGACCTGCCTGGTTTCGAACACGGATCTCACGCTTGTAAGGCAAGTGCTCTAACCACTGAGCTACGGAGCTATGGGAGCTCCACTTGTCTGGCACATCCTCAGTGAAATGTGGGCAGAGCCACCAGAGTAGTTCAAGCCGCTGATCTTCACAGCTGCTGGTAAAGTGGTACAATTCCAGGTAATGGTTTGAAATGATGAGCTTGACCGACTTTCTGAAATCTCCTCAGCCCTGCAGTTTTGAACCAGAGAATTTCTCCTTTGCTTGTGTATTCCCTTGACTGGGATGATCTTGTCAAAATAATAATTCTTCCATTCGGTGGATATGGTTGCATTGTGAACCAGATAGCTGTTGGTGGTGCTGGCACTAATTCCTTTTGTTTGTTTGTTTGTTTGCTTGCTTGCTTGCTTGTTACTTGAAGTTGTACAATTGAAACAGAGCGAATCTGTAGCCATACTGTTCCCCAATGCGTTGCCATAATTTTGGGTTTGTTTACTTTTTGTTCTCTTTATGGCCTGTGCCTTGGTACTAAATCCATATCGGAGGCAGGTCTCATGGAAACATCAGTATGCAATAATGCAGTGATACCACAGAAATAGTCCATTCAGCCCAAATGCTCTTCATCATTGTTTATCCTCCATACTAGCCTACATTACTCTACTCTGCTCTTCTATACCCTCTATTCCCTCTGTAATCAGCTAAATAATAATAATATCACAGTGGCTTGGAAAGTCCTCCTGACTTGAAAGATGCATAACAAATATAATTTGTTATTGTCTTCAAGACGTTTCAAAGCATTTCACAGAATATACTTTAAATTGATTGTGTATTTTGTAGGCGAAACGCGGCAGCCAATTGTGCACAGTAGTGTCCCACAGTCGCGGATTGGATGACCAAATTTTTAAATTAAAAAATGGATTATTACCCCCAGAAAAGCAATCCATCAATCGACTAACTATCACTTAAGACTGATAATATCTGGTATTTGCTGAGCTCACTGAAGAGTGATAACACCACTGAGATAACTGGAGTTTTTCAGATAATATCTCACGCAGGGTGACCTGTCATTTTATAAGCCTGCGTTTGCAGAAATCAGCACCAGAGGCAAACATGTGAGGCACTTGTTCTTATCACAGTTGGCTTTGGCTGCAAGTGATAGTGACCATGGTAACAGGAACAAGAGTTCTGATTGTGGATGGGGTCTGAGGGGAAAAGTAACCATTGTCAATGTCTCAAACAATCCTATCTTCATTTAGAAACAGGCTGGCATTTTCATTGGCTCGATATCTTGACCTGATATATCCTGTAGTTCATATTATTTTGATATAACAACAACATGAATTTGTATGCAAGAAGTAGATGGATATTTGGGGAGGACAAGATTGCAGGGCTATGGAGACAAAGCGGGCCAGTGGGATTGATTTGGATTACGTTTCTCAGAGCTGGCGCAGACATGATGGTCAAATGGCCTCCTTCTGTGTTGCATGATTCTATGATTCCATGATTCTACATCTCTCTGTCCAGGTGGACATTTAACTACTCATAAAATGAAGGAAGTTTCTCCCGGTGTCATGGCTAACCTCAAGAAAAACTTACAGTCACCTATAATAAATCCTGAGAAGCTTTTTGAGATGTTCTGACAATGTGACAAAGTGCTGTATAAAATATTTATCCTTGAAAGATGGTCTTAATGCTCCATGCGTATTCCTCATTACATGGACTGTCTGAATTAATGCTTAGGTTTGGAGTTGATAGAGATAAGAGATGTTTTTGATTGTGCTGGAGACAGGAAGGGAGTAAATGTTGCTTGTGTTTTGTTAATTGGCTGGGATTGAATAGTGGCTTTGGATGAATCATCTGATTTTATATTGATTTTCCCCTTTTGGTGATTGGCAGTGTATACATGGGGATTTTCCTGTGTGCCTCTGTCTGACAATTGTAGTATCTGTTTGAACCAAATGTGATACTGTGGCAGGAAAATTCAATTTTCTCAGCCACTATTCAGCCAAGCACCAGTCCCCAGTGAGGATTTGTTTAACTGCAGTGAAGCACACGAGTACACTTCAAAAGACTAGTTAATCCAAAGTAAACAGTAATTAAAAGTGAAATTAATTAGACAAAATGCATAAAATACTTCATTATCGCATTCTGTGATGAGGTCCAGCTGTGTGTTAGGCATGCTTTTCTCTGTGATACTGCTGCTTAACATAGAATGGGTTGTAAACAAAAATGGAATATACAAGAGCATCTGCTCTCTGCCTACTGGCGAGACAATCTGTCTTCCAATCCACAAAAGACATGTGCCGTTAATATAATAACAGCACCAATTATTGATGCTCCTTAAGTATTTCAAAGCAGTTCTGTTGATGATAATTATCTCCAAGTTTCATTTTAGCAAATTAAATCCTTTGTGTGGTAAGAGCAAATATGTCAGATGCAAAGAAGTCTGAAAATAAACTGACATTGCAGTTTAGAGCTGAGGTTATAATATATAATGATCTTTCCATTTGATATGGTGCTTTTCACGTCTTCTAGACATCTCAAAGCGCCTCACAGAGCTTAACATTGTAGTTTGGTTCTTGAAAAGTCCGACTTTAAGTGAAACGACATTAAGCGAATACATTTTTCCTATGAGAATGAATGTAAAAACTGGAGTCAGGTTCTTTTGGATATTTTTCGTCAAATCTTTCTAAAAAAAACATTGTACTATACTCGCTCCCTGACTGCCTGCCCAGCTCACTCACTCGCTGCTGGTCTCACTTGCTGTTGACCTGGCTGGTCTCACTTGCTGTTGGTCTCACTTGCTGCCAGCTGGCTTGCTCGCTCGGTGCCAGCCTAGCTCACTCCCAGGTTCTAGCTCCATCGTGCCCCCGTTCCACCCGTTGGCGAACAACGTAATAGCGAATGTCGCAATGTTAAATGCGTGAATGTTCCCAATGTATCAACAATAATAACTAAAAAATCTTAACCGAGGCGATGTTAAGCGGGGTCTACCTGTACTGTAAAGTGAATTCACTGTATGTTTGGGCAAAAGGTTATGCTGCACTGTTGGAGGGCCCTCCTTCTTCAAGTCTCAGAGCAAAGCGGGAGCTGTGGGAAATGTGTCAGAATGTTTAGATTGTTGGTGTTAGCTAAATGGCTCACTCTCTCCTCTGAGTCAAATTGCCCACTTTTTCCTCTGAGTCAGAAGATTGTGGATGCAAGCCCCATGTCTTGATTTTTAATAGTCAGTCCAGGCTGACACTCCAACACAGTGCTGAAGGAGAGCTCCATTGTCGAAGGTGCGTCCTTTGCTTGAAATGTTAAAACCAAGGTCCTGTGTGGCCATTCTGATGGATGTTAAAGATCCTGCATCACTACTCCAGCAGAAGGGAATTTCTCTTGGTTTCATGGCCAACAATCTCCCAAATAGAATTAATCATTCACTTCATGGCTGTTTGTGGGATATTGCTGTGCGTAAATTGCCTGCCACATATGTACTCAAAAGTACAGTCATACTTTACAATAAAATCCTGTGAAGCACTTTAAGGAGTCCTCCCGACATGGAGGGATCAAATTTAGGATTCTTTTTAAATTTGATTTCAGCAAACATTTTTAATTCCAATACACCTTTTCACCGTACTGCATACATGTTGAGCACAATTGGTTCAACAACAACAACAACATTATATTTGTATAACGTCCTTGGGAGGATGTCCCAAGGCATTGGACAGTCCGTGTTTTGGACCCGAGCTAGGATCGGAGAGAGTAGAGGAAGGGAGCGGAAGAGGAGTGACTGATTGCATGGTCGAAGAGGAGGGTCCTGAGGCGGGACTCGAAGCAGGCTACGGAGGGGGGCAAGGCGGAGGGATTGTGGGATGGAATTGCAAAGGTTGGGGGCAGAGTGGCTGCACGCTCGTCCACCAATTCTGGAGCGGTTGGGTCGGGGGACATGGAGCAGGCCAGAGGGACATGTTGGTAGGGTGTTAGGCGGGCACAGAGGTATAATGGTATGCTATTATTTAATAGCATAGTATGCTACTATTTTATATCACATAGTTTAAGATGACACTCCAATGCAGGGCTGGAGTTGTGCTGCATTGATAGAGGTGCTGTCCTTTGGATGAGACGTTAAACCAAGATCCCATCTGCCTGTTCAGACAATCCCCCAAATCATATTGGTCAGTTGTTTCATGCATGTTTGTGACACATTGCTTGGCACATTGCTGTGCCCAACTGTGCTCTCTTGTTCGCCTACAAATATACAGTCACTCTCCATTTCATAAGTATATCCGGTGAAGCACTTCGAGACGTCCTTCTGATGTGATAGAGGTGCTGTACCAAATGCAAGAATTACTAATCTTATTTATTCCTTCTTTTGTTCAGTTTCAGAACAGAGAGCTACATTCAGTAATTGAATTTGTGAGTGTGTGTGTATGTATGTGTGTGTGAGAGGTGCCTTCTTTTGCCCCTTCCCATGTCAAGCAATCCTTTAAGTCAATCTCCTGCTCATACTAGAAATCACATTTCCTGAGTTGCGAAAAGGAAAGCTGCAAAGCCATTTACAGTACATTGTAATTTTGTAATTACATTGTATTGTAACACACAATGTATTGTAACACACATTGTAACACACATTGTAATTGCAACTGCATCATGTCAGCATTAGTCTGTGCCCTAGTGTGAGTGACCTAAGAAGAGCAAACTACATTGCATGTGTCAGCATGCCATATTTCAGGCTGTTAAATCAATCCTAATTTGCTTACCTAAGGCAGGTTTGGAAAGTGTTGTTTCACAAGTGGCAAAATCTGTGTCTGATGATGGGGCCCTGGCTGCATTTTGAAGGCTTTGTTGACACAGCCTTCAAAAAAACATGTTGGGATTTTAGTTGTTTTTTTAAAAAAAGGAACATTGCGTGGGAAGAGTAGACAGACTCTGCTCCTGGAACGCTTAGAATCAATCCACTTCGCCAGCACTGCGTCACTCATTGCTACACTGGGCATCCTCCTGATGTAAAAGGTGCTCTATAAATGTAATCTTGATGTTATTGTACCTCGCAGTACTTTGATGCTTTGTTGGATGTTCCTACAACAGTACAAAATTCTAGCATGTTTCTTCTGACCAAAGTATTCTTTTGTCTCTTTCCTCTCCACCCCACATGCCCAACAACAACAAAATGATATTTGTATAGTGCCGTTCATGTCAGGAAGATGTCCCAAGACATTAGATGTCCCAAGACATTAGACAATTAATGTTTCAGACCCGAGCCAAGAGTCAGGATACGGGAGAGAGGAGAGAGGAAGGCCGAGGTGGAAAGAGGGTGACCGAAGGCACGGTTGAAAAGGAGGGTCTTGAAATGGGTGTTGAAGAAAGCAAGGAAGGGACTGCAGGATGGAGTACCAGAGCAAGGGGGCTGAGTGGCAGAAGGCCTGTCCACCAATTATGAGACAGCCGAGATGGGGGATGTGGAGCAGGCCAGAGCCCTTGAGCGGGGAGTGTGGTAGAGGGTTAGGAGATTGCAGAAGTAGGGGGAAGCAAGGTCATGGAGGGTTTTGAATATGAGCACCAGGTTCTTGATCTGTATCCTCTGTGTACTGGGAAGCCAGAGGAGTTGGGCGAGGATGGGGGTGGTAGGGACACGGAGCATGAAGCAGGAGAGGACATGGGCTGCAGAGTTCTGGATGATCTGCAGCCTATGAAGGGAGGAATTCGGGAGGTTAACAAGGGAGTTTGGTCATCGAGCCTGGATGTTAGCACCATCCCCATTCCCAATGATGCTAACTTGTGCTGATATATTTTTACATTTGCACCATTTACCCACTGTTACCTCATGCCACAATTGTTTGCACAGCCAGGTGTCTGACACACGTAGCAGGAAACCCATCACTATAATTAAGAGTATCCAAACCGGTCAGAGCTCCATGCAAGCACCTACACATGGAAACTCCAGTCTAAATGGAATATGCATTCTCTCCCCAAAGAGACACATCCTGTTTACCTCCAGTGCTGGAAGTGTGCTGGTTATTGGAGGTGCTGATCTTCAGATGAGATGTTAAACTGCCTGTTCATTAAAGATTGGATGGGACTACTCAAAAAGAGAAGGAAGTTTATCACCATGTACTGAATAACAATCCCCCAAATTATAATTGGGTCATTCACTTCATGGCTTTTGTGTTGAATTGATGTCCACAAATTGGCTGTGCATTCACCTTCAAAATACAGTCATTACACTTAAAATCTTGTGATGTGCTTTGAGACATCCTTCAGGGCCGTACGCAGGATTTTTTTTGGGGGGGTGCGAATTGCTAGTGATGGGACCAACAATGGCCGGGGGCTTGGGGGCTGCCCCCGAGGCCCCCTCGAGGCTCCGACGTTTTACACAGTTTGAGGTCTTATTTAATCGGTTCAGAAGATCCAATATGAACGGTAAATGTTTCATGCCCTTGGTGTTTAAGAGCATCAGTATTTATTCAGTGTTTTTATTTTCCCCGGTAGTCCGTGTCTAATTGGGAAGGTCGAATGTGTTCGCCGATAAAAGCCAACACGATTGTTGACTCGATGATGTAAGGAATGCGAACGATAAAGTAAATTACAATCCAATTAACACAGTACAATGACGAATGCTTGATAAATGTAGGCGTATAGAGAAAATGATCATAAACTACAGATTGACGGTAATTAATAAGTTGTTCTGCATTGTTATCCTAAGACTAAATTTCTTTCGGACTGTAATGAACAATAATGTAAGAGTAAAGTATGAATGATGTGCTCAGATATTCCAGCAAAGCAAATTTTATAAAAGACAAGAAAATATACAGAAACTGAAAATCAGTGTCAAACAGTTAATTCACACGTGTTACAAGCCTGTTATCAGCATTATCCTGAAAATATCGTTGAACTGTGAGCAATAGTGTAGTTAGTTTTTATTTATTTATTTAGAATCAAAATTAAAGGAAGTGACCCATCAAGCAATTCTGATCTGACGAAAAAATACTTGAAAAAATAAGGGAGGGGAAATTAATTCTTTAATAGCGTTCCGTATTCGAGACGCCTCGGTCGCTTTGAAGCCAATACGTCAACCGCTCTACCAATATCGATTTCCATATTATAATGAATGTGCATTAACGCGAGGGCTGAAAGTCGCTCCTATACGGAGCAGAATGCTGGACACTTAGGCAAACCTCGACCAGGAGATTAGGTGACTCGTGAGGTATATACCAGGCTTCTAAGAGACGCCCTGAACGTTTACTGGCGACAGCATATGACAAATAGCTATATGGTACACTACCACACTGGTATCACAGACATTACTGCAGAGGCGTCTTTGGTTTAGCGGACATAGCTGGAGAAGCCGGGAGGAAACTGTCCACAGTGCTACTATCCTATGGGAACCATTGCACGGTCACAGAACACGAGGTAGACCGACCCTAACCTACATCGATACTCTGGAGCGCGATTGGGGTATTGGCAGGCGGGAGTTGTCAGGCTGCATGGAGAGAAGGGATCAGTGGAGAAGTGTGGTTGTCAATGCCCGAGTTCGCTCGATCGGATGACGGTGAAACTATTTTCATGCCAAATTCGTGCGACATTGATGTTTTTTCACTCTGGGTACAAAACTGAACGTGAAATAAAGTCGCACTGTTTATCTTTGCGGTCATATGTTTTTTGCATGCCAGTGGACGTCTCTAAAAGCAATTTTTAATGACAGGAATACATCTTTAATAATATAAATCAAATGTGATAATCAAGACAAAACAAGAAACATATTTCAGAAACACGCCTATCAAAACTTAAGTCATTTTTACTTACATTTATCAGATTAAAATACGATTTCAGCTTCCACAAAGTGGTGCTACCTTTTTATGTAGTGACTGTATACGGGATGATTTCCGATTGACACACCACGTGGAATAGGCGCTAAAGCATAGGTCTACGTCCATGAGTATTTTTTTTTAAGATAGGCATTCCCGTCCAGACACATATAACTTTTTTGTTGGGTTCTCAAAAGCTTTAATTTCTCAGAAGCTTGTAAATATGTTGTCATTGTTTGCTAGCATTACAGTCACACCTCTCAAAACTTGAGTAATTTTTACTTACGGTGATCAGATGAAAAGATGATTTTAACTCCAGAATTGGTGCTGTCCCTTGTGGCTGTTTACGGGATGATTTCCAAACGAGGATGGATTTGAGTCTTGGCGCCTATGTTTATCCAATCACGAGTCACAGACTCGCCGCGTCATGGACTGGTCTATCGACGCGGTATGTTTTGGGTATACGCCGATTCTGGTGTGCGACTCGATAATTTTATATTAATACTAAATCATTCAAAGATGTGAGTTTATAATTTATACATAGTTTTGAAGAACTGATTGTTGCACAAATGTTCAATAAATTTACTTGGTATTTAAATTTGATAAAAAAATGCAATTCTCTACCCCGGAAAATGTGGACCTTTTATAATTTGGGGGGGTGCGTACGCACCCGTCGCACCCCCCCTGCGTACGGCCTTGTCCTTCCAACATGAAAGGCACCATCCTGGAGTGCCTCCTATTCTCTGCCTTAAGGTCAAGGTCCATCTCAAGACCTATCTCTTTGATCACACATTAAGTCATCTTTCCCAGCCCCATCTTCCTCGGCTCCTATCCCAAGCCCAGGTGCCAAGCCAGTAATTGTTAAGTGCCTTGGGAGGTCCTACCGACATGAAATAAGTTTTTTAAAATGTATTGTCTTATATATCAGAAAATTGACAGAGGAGTTTGAAGTCTTAAAAACACTTCTGAAATTAATGTAGGTTAATTAGAATCCAAGTTAAATTGAGGACTTTTTGAATAACTTCTAACAGGTTAACATCAGACTGTTAACTTCAAGAATCAATAAACATCAGGGTGGTGTGATATGGTGTGTAGCTCCTGTAGCTCAGTGGTTAGAGCACTCGCCTTACAAGCGTGAGACCTCCAGGCAGATGTTCGAATCCTGGCAGATCAGAGCGAAACCTTGGGCAAGTTTCCTTACTCCACACGCCTAATAATAATCTGACCAAAAAAAAACACAACAATAAAATTGGTCATCTCAATCCCCGACTGTTTGTGGGACACTGCTGTGCACAATTGGCTGCCACATTTCGCCCACAAATATACAGTTAATTCACTTTACAGTATATTCTGTGAAGCGCTTTGAGATGTCGATAAGATGTGAAAAGCGCTATATCAAATGCAAGGATTATTATTATTATACTGTTGACTGGCCAACTAAATAAATACTCTTGTTTGATTTATGGCATAAACCAATGCTAAATTGTTGGCAACACAAAACGGTTGGTCACCACTGCTCTTAACAATGCCTGTTGACCACAGTACAGTAATTTGCTTTCAATTTAACAACAATCTGACAAGATGCCCAAGTTGCTATCTGTTTGCAGAAGATAAAATTACTTGTTGGGCCTTTAAGACCATTTGGTCATAAAAATGATTGCCCAGGATCATGGTTTGTAAATTCAGATCTTAATTTGGAAAATGGCTTATCTTAACAGCTTCCACAATTCTGGGCAATTTTCTGTTTTAAGACAAAACAGACTTCCAGGCTTGGACTGGGTGGAATTTCAGGCATTTGCTGGAATCTATTGTCTAATAAGAACATAGGTGCAGTTTCTCTGCCAATTAAACTGTCTAGATGAGCAGAAAGGTGATGCCGTTAAGTCTGTAAGACAAGAGTTCTGACAAAACATTCTGGAGCGTGGTACATCTGCTGCACTTCATTGCATTATGGTTAATTTAGTATCAGTAAGTCCCCATCTGTTCCTTACTATAAATTAATATTGTCCACAGATTGTATCCATGACTCATTCTAAATGTCGTGTCTTTTCTTCGAGCCTTATCCAGTTCTTTAATTAATAAATAACACTGATCACACTTCCTGCTGCAAAATTGCTGGTCTAACTGGCAAGTATTCCCATGACAATAATTTGTATCCTTAATTCAAACAAATTAAGAGCTAATGAAAGGAACTCAGATTAATTCTTACCAATTCAGACTCGCCCTCAGGATGCTGATGTGTGAACCTGTGTGAATAGGATGTGACCAGGTTGGAAGAGAGGGTGTAAGGAAGTCATAGGCCAAATTGTAATAACACAGTATCAATCCGAAGTCAAGCCCAGATCATAAAACATTATACGGTTGGCATCTTTGTGTATGAGCCTCAGATTCAATAATTGACACGATTTCTCAGGAAAGTTGAACCTATTATTATAATAATAATTCTTGCATTTGATATAGTGCTTTTCACATCTTCTACTCATCTCAAACTGCTTCACAGAATACACTGAAAAGTGAATTGATTGTATTTATGTGGGTGAAACGCAGCACAGCAGTGTCCCACAAACAATCATGGATTGAAATGACCAATTTGTTTTGAGGGAATATTATCAGGCGTGTGGAGTAAGGAAACTTGCCCAAGGTTTCGCTCTGACGTGCCTGAAATTGAACACAAGTCTCTCGCTGGTAAGGCGAGTGCTCTAACCACTGAGCTACAGGACTCCATGAATGGTTACTGTGGCAAAAGCACTCAATTGGTCCTGATTGGTCCTAATACATGGCCATTGGTAAACCATTATATTTCCTCTTGATTCTGTGATTTGCATGTGATACTGGCATTTCTACTAGTGAGTATTATAAATAATAAATAATTCTTGCTTTGAAGACGCTTCTATAGAATGACTTATTCATGAATTGATACACTCTGGAGTGGACAAGTTAGACATTCCACTGGGTCTCAATGGTCTACATGGGAGAAGCTCAGGATCAAACAGCGGATGCTCTGATCATATTTTCCATGATCTGTACAAAGGAACATTTTGTGCCAGTCTGTAGCAGTCTCCTCAAAAAGGGAGATGTACATGAACCAAAAAGGTGTAGGCCACTTAGTCTGACGTCAGTTCTTGGAACACTACATTGGGAGTACATGGTACTACAGTGAAAGCCCATTTATCCGACACCCGATCAACCATAACTTCTGTATAACCGGCACCTTAAAAAAGTCCGCATTCGATTAACCAGAATTTATCCGGAAAAAAGTGTTTTAAAAAAAAATAATTTGTGTGGGTTTTTGGCCAAATATCCGGCACACGCTTTAACCAGCATTGACCAGGTGCTGAGGGTATTGGATAAACGGGCTTTTACTGTATAACGCTAAAAGACAAGAGTCCTGTAGCTCAAAGGTTGGAGCACTCTCCTTACAAGCGAGAGACCTGGGATCAATACCTTGGGCAAATAACCTGAATCCACATGTCTGATAATAATCCCTCAAAAATAATTGGTCATTTAAAGCCACGACTGTTTGTGGGACACTGCTGTGAGTAATTGGCTGCAGCATTTTGCCCACATATATACAGTCAATTCACTTTACAGTATATTCTGTGAAGTGCTTTGAGACGTGAAACATGCTATATCAAACACAAGGATTTATTATTATTATGAAGTTACTAAGCATTTTCCCAGAGAGTTGTTATGATCAGGAATGCACTGGCTGAAACAACACCAATAACAAAATTACATTTATATAGCGCGTTGGTTGAAGGCCCGCCTGCCAATGGTGGAGCGGGCAAGGCAGGGGATGTAAATCAGGCCGGAGCCTGCTGAGGGGAGGGAGAGAGCTGGTTGGTAGAGCGGCACCTTATCGAATGCCTTTTGGAAATCTAAATACAGTACGTCTACTGATTCCCCCCTATCTAATTTACTTGATATGTCCTCAAAAAAATCTAAAAGATTTTGTGAAGCCATGTTGACTCTGTCTAATCATATTGTGATCCTCTAAGTACCCCACTACGACATCCTTAATTTAGGATTCTCGAATTTTTCCTACCACCGATGTCAGACTAACTGGTCTATAGTTCCCTATCTTTTCTCTCCCATTCCTCTTAATTAGTGGTGTGACGTTTGCAATCTTACAATCAATGGGAACCGTTCCAGTATCCAAGGAATTTTGGAAGATCAGACACAAGGCCTCCACTATCTCATGAGCCATCTGTTTTAAAACCCTGGGATGCAAACCATCAGGTCCAGGAGATTTGTCACTTTTTAATGCCAAGAATTTCCCTAGCAGCAATTCTTTGCGAATATACATTTCCCTAAGTTGCTTCCTATCATTAGCCCCTTGGTTCATCTCTATTTTTGGTTAACTTTCTTCTAACCTGAAGTAAAGTATTTATTTAGGGACTCTGCCATATCCTTATTCCCCATTATAATTCCTCCTGTCTCTGCCTGTAATGGACCCAAATTTACTTTTGCTAGCTTATTCCTCTTAACATATTTATAAAAACTCTTACAATCTGATTTAATGTTCCTATCTGAGTTGGAAAACAGACCATGGCATTCGATATAGCATCTTATCACATCATTGATTATCTCAAAACACTTTGCAGAATATACTGTAAAATGTATTTTGTGGTGAATCGTGACAGCCAATTATGCACAGCAGTGTCCCACAAACAGTTGAGGATTGAATGAACAAATTTTTTTGGGGGAAGGGATTATTACCCCATTAAGCTATCACAATTGACTAACAACCAAGTTCCTACTTTCTGCTAGGTAAAGGCAGCAGTGTGGAGTTTGGAAATGTAAGGTTTTGCCTAGTCTGGTAATTGAACCCACTCCTCTAGCTCGCAAGACGATCACACTAACTACCATCCTACAAGACTGCTATTGATGGAACTGTAAGCATCTTCACTCCCTACAGTGTGAACACCACAGAGTGGTCAGAGTGGTGGCATTTGAAATTAAAGACAAATATCTTTAATTTGTTGTAATGAGGACAATGGTTCCCATTGTCTTGGCATTTTGACAAGGGAATTGCCTTCACTAAACCCTCTACTTGAGAGTCTGCATAGCGTTGTGAAAATCCCTCTATTAACTCTGACCCATAACTCACATTGCATTACACATTTCATTGTATTAGTAAATTGTACCACCGGGACTTAACCTCAGCCACATGCTGATTTAATGATACTGAATGAAACAGAAGTTAGCAACAATTATTGTCTTAATGTGATTCTGAAAGGAAAATTGCACTTGATAGAAATGTTGCTGATATAAGAAGTACATTGAAACCCCAAAGCTGCTTAATTGAGTCACATAGTGTATTAACATTAGTGTCCTGCAAATTGCCTGACCTTAGAAAGCTGGGTTTCCTGATGCTCAAACAACATAACAGGAATAGTGTGACATGTGTTAAATTGAGTGTGACAGCTTGTGTGCCTAATCTTGCCCGAGTTTCTGATTGATCCTTAGGAAAACCTAAGGCTTTCATGCAAAAATGTTTTATCCCAGAACGATTCTAACATTTACAATCTGCATAATCCAAGCATGAATCCACCAACTGCAATTAGGTGTGTCCTGGTATCTGCGCCTTCGTCTAACATCCACCCATAACTACAACAACACATCAGTAGGACATCCCAACTCTGCTTCACCCAGGAAAAGCAGGGAAGGGGAAGATGTCCAAAAGTCCAGTTAAAGAGATAGGTCTTGAAGCAGGTTTCAAAGGGAGAAAGGGAGAGATGTGGAGGCACTCCACAATGCAGTTTCATCCATTCTCCCCAGGTCCAGAGAAGTCCAACGGTAGTGAGGCAGAGTTGGTGTGGGACTGAAGCAAGTAAGTGGTTGCTGACCAGACCAATAGGATCACAGAGGTAGGGTGAAACAATGGCAAGGTAGGGTGTTGGCATTTGAAAATTGAAGGCAAATATCTTTAATTTGTTGTATTGGGGGATGGCATTCCAGAGGATTCGAAAGGGTTGGAGAATTTGCAGCTCGTATAAGGAATTTCTGAAGAGTCCCTGAGTGGGGCAGGGGAATAATTGAACGCGGACATGATGTGGATTTCAGCAGCCTAGAGGGAGAGGCAGTCGCCTCTGCAATGTTGCAGACATGAGGGAAAGCTGAGTAAATGAGAATCCTGTTGCAAGGTTTGAGGGATTGTTTGGCGTTGAACAAGACACAGAGGTTCTACCCGTTCAGGTCAATGAGTTCACTACCTGAGGTGAAAAGATGCTGATGGGATTTAAGCATGAGAGCCTTGGTCTTGTTGGCATTGAGCCGCAAAGTGAGTGCAAAGCTGAAAGTTAAAATTCGCCCAGGACTTAATGTCTGCCAGGTCAAAACAGCAGCCTAGATGCACCTCTCATGCATTACCAGCTATCGTAATGGAGGTATACTGTGCTCCTGGTACATCGAACCATAATTTCTTACAAACAGGTGTCCAAGGAACATTAGAAAAAAAACAATTTACTCTAATTTTTGCCTGCCAAGTACACAGTCACTTCACTTTACAGTATATCCTGAAGCGCATTGAGATGTCCTCCCAACAAGAAAGGCACTATATCAAATACAAAGATTATTATTTAATTTCCAGTACCCCAGTCTCTTCCTTTTGTAACATTGCAGAATCTAGATTGACTCTTTTGGTCCAGCCATATAATTTGATGTTACAGTCCTGATGTGACAAAGAGCCTAATCACTGCAGGCAATTCAATTGACTCCCTGGAAGATACCACAATCTGTTGCTAATGTTTAATTACAATCTCAGCTAATGTACTGTGACACAACGTACAGAGAGCAGAATGGTTACCTGTGCATGGGAAGGGCACGGTAAGTATTTAAGACAGGAAGCAATTGTTCCAATGATAGCTTGCCTCCCACTAAAATACAGATTTTTAAGCATATTTCCTAGTTTGCAGATGACACAAAGTTAGGAAAAATAGTAAATAGTGAGGAGGATAGTAGCCATCTGCAAGAAGATATAGACAGAATGGTAAAATGGGCAGACACATGGCAGATTAAATTTAATGTAGAGAAATGTGAGGTGATGCATTTTGGGAGGAGAAATGAGGGGAGGCAATATAGGCTAGATAGCACAATTTTAAGGAGTATGAAGGAATAGAGAGACCTGGGTGGGGTTGTGTAAGTGATTCTTTGAAGGTGGCAGGACAGGTAGCCAAGGCTGTTAAAAAAAAGTATATGGGATTCTAGGCTTTATAAATAGGGGCACAGAGTACAAAAGTCAGGAAATTCTGACTAACCTCTGTAAAACTTTGGTTAGGCCTCAGCTAGAGTAATGTGTTCAATTCTGGTCACCACACGTTAGGAAGGATGTTAAGGCATTGGAAAGGTGCAGAGGAGATTTACCAGGATGGTACCGGGAATGAGGGACTGCAGTTATGAGGAAAGGCTAGAGAGGCTAGGTTTATTCTCATTGGAGCAGAGAAGGTTACGAGAAGACCTAATAGAGGTTTTCAAGATCATGAGGGAATTCGACAGAGTAAGCAGGCGAAAATGGTTTCCATTGGTGGGTGTATCAGTGACTCGTGGTCACAGATTTGAAATAGTTTCAAAAAGAAGCAGAGGGGAGGTAAGGAGAAATTCTTTCACTAAGCGAGCTTTTCGAATCTGGAATGCATTGCCTGAAAAGGTGATGGAGGCCGATTCGATAACAACTTTTAAAAGAGAGGTAGACATTTATTTGGGAGGACGGGTTTGCGCAGTTATGGGGAGAGAGCTGGGGAGTGGGATTGAATTGCTCTTTTCAAAGAGCCGGCACAGACTCGATGGGCCGAATAACCTCCTTTTTTTCCCCATAGGATTCTATGATTCTATGATTTGTTTGCGTGTTTATATTAAGCATTTGTCTAGAAAACACACAGTCGTTACACTTTACAGTATATACTGGAAAACGCCTCAGACATCCTCCTGAAGTGAATAGGCACTAAAACAAACACAGTACAAGGTTTATTATTGTTCATTTTATTATATCTACAATGCCAGTTGTGTAAGAGGAGGCAGTGGGCAGACAGCTTAGAGTCCCTTACTGTTAGCTGTAATTATCCAAGCCCGTACGCAGGGGGGGTGCGACGGGTGCGTACGCACCCCCCCAAATTATAAAAGGTCCACATTTTCCGGGGTAGAGAATTGCATTTTTTAATCAAATTTAAATACCAAGTAAATTTATTGAACATTTGTGCAACAATCAGTTCTTCAAAACTATGTATAAATTATAAACTCACATCTTTGAATGATTTAGTATTAATATAAAATTATCGAGTCGCGCACCAGAATCGGCGTCTACCCCAAAACATACCGCGTCGATAGACCAGTCCATGACGCGGCGAGTCTGTGACTCGTGATTGGATAAACAATAGGCGCCAATACTCAAATCCTCGTTTGGAAATCATCCCGTAAACAGCCACAAGGGGCAGCACCAATTCTGGAGTTAAAATCATCTTTTCATCTGATCACCGTAAGTAAAAATGACTCAAGTTTTGAGAGGTGTGACTGTAATGCTAGCAAACAATGACAACATATTTACAAGATTCTGAGAAATTAAAGCTTTTGAGAACCCAACAAAAAAGTTATATGTGTCTGGACGGGAATGCCTATCTTTAACAAAAATACTCATGGACATAGACCTAGGCTTTAGCGCCTATTCCACGTGGTGTGTCAATCGGAAATCATCCCGTATACAGTCACTGCATAAAAAGGTAGCACCACTTTGTGGAAGCTGAAATCGTATTTTAATCTGATAATGTTAGCAATTGATAATAGTGCCTTAGTACATTGTCAGACAGCTCAGAGGCTTCACAGAACGTACTGTAAAGTGGCCAGTTTTTGCCCAGGATTGTCCCACAAACACCGATGGAGTGAGTCACCGATTTTATTTGGGGGCGTTTGTTGGCCAGGACAACAGGAGAGAGACTTCCCTCCGCTTTTCGAGTAGTGTCAGAGGATCTTTTCACATCCATCTAAACAGACGGATCAGACCTCGGTTCAGCATCTCAACCAAAAGAACAGCCTCTAACCCCCCCCCCCCCACAGCACCACATTGAAGTGTCAGCTTCCTCTGTGTGATACCGAGTGCCGACGTGGGGTTTGAACCCACAACTTTCTGACTCAGAGGCCAGAGTGCTATTCACTGTGCCAGGCGACTCGCCAGGTGATGCTGCTGTCTTCTATCACCTGTGGGAAACTTTCTTTCCCTCCTACTCAGTGCCTCTGAATCTGCAGACATTCCCAAGGTCGAGGTTGCATATCTGACTGATTGACAACTGAGATTTATTTTCAGGGTTTGTGGGCAGTGTCACGTAATTGGCTATAACTTAAAGGATTGTTAACCTGCACCTGTTAGAGTTGAGGTCCCCAGAACTGCTGCCTCACACCAGCGGGATATAAAGGACAGGTGCAGTCGAGTCTGCAAAGCAACAGCTCTTCCTACACAAATCTCTTCAACGTGACTCCTCTGAAAGTCACTCTTTCTCTCTTTGAATAATAATATAATCCATGCATTTCATGTAGCGAGGTAGGTTAGGGTCGGTCTACCTCGTGTTCTGTGACCGTGCAATGGTTCCCATAGGATAGTAGCACTATGGACAGTTTCCTCCCGGCTTCTCCAGCTATGTCCACTAAACCTAAGACGCCTCTGCGGTAATGTCTGTGATACCAGTGTGGTAGTGTACCATATAGCTCACTATTTGTCAGATGCTGTCGCCAGTAAACGTCCAGGGCGTCTCTTAGAAGCCTCGTATATACCTCACGAGTCACCTAATCTCCTGGGTTTGCCTAAGTGTCCAGCATTCTGCTCCATATAGGAGCGACTTTCAGCACTCGCGTTAATGCACATTCATTATAATATGGAAATCGATATTGGTAGAGCGGTTGACGTATTCGCTTCAAAGCGACCGAGGCGTCTCGAATACGGAACGCTATTAAAGAATTAATTTCCCCTCCCTTATTTTTTCAAGTATTTTTTCGTCAGATCAGTATTGCTTGATGGGTCACTTCCTTTAATTTTGATTCTAAATAAATAAAAACTAACTACACTATTGCTCACAGTTCAACGATATTTTCAGGATAATGCTGATAACAGGCTTGTAACACGTGTGAATTAACTGTTTGACACTGATTTTCAGTTTCTGTATATTTTCTTGTCTTTTATAAAATTTGCTTTGCTGGAATATCTGAGCACATCATTCATACTATACTCTTACATTATTGTTCATTACAGTCCGAAAGAAATTTAGTCTTAGGATAACAATGCAGAACAACTTATTAATTACCGTCAATCTGTAGTTTATGATCATTTTCTCTATACGCATACATTTATCAAGCATTCGTCATTGTACTGTGTTAATTGGATTGTAATTTACTTTATCGTTCGCATTCCTTACATCATCGAGTCAACAATCGTGTTGGCTTTTATCGGCGAACACATTCGACCTTCCCAATTAGACACGGACTACCGGGGAAAATAAAAACACTGAATAAATAATGATGCTCTTAAACACCAAGGGCATAAATACCGTTCATATTGGATCTTCTGAACCGATTAAATAAGACCTCAAACTGTGTAAAACGTCGGAGCCTCGAGGGGGCCCCGGGGGCAGCCCCCAAGCCCCCGGCCATTGTTGGTCCCATCACTAGCAATTCGCACCCCCCCAAAAAAAATCCTGCGTACGGCCCTGTTATCACTGTTACCACCAGCATGAGCACAAATTGACATCTTAGAGCTTAATTTCCTGATTCAAATCGACTTCAGTCGTGTGCTTGACATTGCCTGCCCTTCACATGTAAGTGCAAGTCAATCTGTGGAAGCCTGAATTGACTAAAAGGCAGTAAATCTTGCGAAAATTCCGAGGTTAGCGGTCGGGGTACTGTTTTTAAAATAAAACTCCTTTTTAGTTAGTTACAGGAAATTGTTGGGAATTTCCTCAGAATTAAATGTCCACTATATTTACACTCCATAATAATAATCCTTGCATTTGAGAAAGCACTTTTCACATCTTATAGACATCTCAAAGGCCCTTCGCGGAATATACTGGAAAGTGAATAGATTGCCATGAAGAGATGCTGATCACAGGTAAAGACAGTGTGAACCAGAGACCTGTGAATCTGGCTGAGGTGTTAAGAGCTGCATATATTCTGACTGATGAGCTCTCGCAGTGTAATGTCACTGAGGTAATGTGAATCACCGCAGTCCCAGTCCATCGGTCTTCTGGGGAAAAAATATTCCTCAAAGCAAAGTCTTCTTGTGAGTAAATCCTTTAGGGATCATTCAAAAGAGTATCAACTACTCCATCACCGATTTTATTCTGCCTATCCAGAAGCAACAAGGTAATGCAATCTTAAAGCAGCACTGGGAGTCTTTCACATCTTTCCTGTCTTTCGTTCTTGATGTGGGCAACAACAATAAACAACAATAAAACTACATTTGTGGAGCGCCTTTCACATCAGGAGGACGTCCCAAGTGCCGAACAGTCAGGGGTCAGGACCTGAGCATGGGAGGGAGGGTGAGGGAGGGTAGAGAAGTGGGAGGGCGACTGATGGCACGATCAGAGAAGAGGGTCTTGAGACTAGTCTTGAAGGAGGCAAAAGAGGGAGCAGGAGAAGGGATTGTGAGATGGAGTTCTAAAGTGTGGGGCAGAGAGGCTGAAAGCCAGGCCGCCGATGGTAGGAGACGAGGAACAGGGCGGAGCCTGCTGAATGGAGGGTCAGACAGATTTATAGGGGTTCATCAGGTCAAAGGGGTAGAAAGCGGCAAGGCCATGGACGGCCTTGAAAGTGAGGATGAGGATTTTGAATTCAATCCTTTGAGGAATGGGGAGCCAGAGGAGCCGGGCGAGGGTGGGGGTGATGGGGTTGCAGAACCTGGTGCGGACAATGTGACATTCAGATAGCACAATCTGCCTTACTCTTCAGTAAGTATCATTGACCTAAAGTACAAATGCAGTGAACTGCCCCGCCCAGTTACTTAGCCGTAGAGTCCTATAGCTGAGTGGTTGGAGCACTCACCCCGCCAAGCAAGACCTGGGTTCGATTCCCGGCAGGGTAAAATGTTGGGCCAGTTTCCTTACTCCACATGCCTTTGTTTACCTAGAAACCCAGTCGTTTGAGACGTCTTGAAGATGTGATAAGGCACTATATGCCTCAGGATGTGCTCTGAGATGCGTGGAGGAAGCTAATTAAATTGAAGTTGTTGTTGTACATCAAATGCAAACATTATTATTATGACCACGAGGAAATGTCTGATCTCTGCTTAGCATCCTCCCATTGCATCAAAACTACAATTTTGTTTGGGTCAGCCCCATCACTATTTTACACAATGCTGCATAGGCACATAATTTGCAAAGGAGCAAAGGGGACAATTAGGAGGATGTTTACACAAATAGCTGTTAGGATATACATATCACCAGAGTATCCAAACCAAACTCTGAGTTCCATGCATCCCACCAACACATGGAAATTCCCAGCATAGCTCAATGGTAGAGAGAAAGCAGTTGAAACTGTCACCCACCACTGTGATGACATATTGATTTTTAATTACATCAGGCCATCAGAATGTTTATATTTATGACCGGTTACAAAAGGAGGTGTAAATTTCTATTAGTATAACAAGTGTTTGGCTCAATTGGCCAAACAACCTTCTGTGATTCAATGATTCCATCCAAAAGCATTTAAACTAATTGTTCATTTGGCTAAATGAAAGCAGAGAGGTTACAATTAACTAAAACTTGCTGTGGTATACTTGATGAGATTTGTCTCCCTATCCCCTATTGTTGCATAAACTCAGATCTTTTGAACAGTCCAATTATTCAACTGTTCAATTTGCTTTTGCATCATGATAGAGGAGAGGAGCTTAGATGGGGAAAAAAATCTCCAGACTTAGAATTTCAGGAAATTTGCCAAATTTATCTGTCAATTATAATTAGGCACAAAGTTCATCCATGCATTTTTTTAAATAAGAGTTGTGCTGTCGCAGCATAGTCCTGACATCGCTTGTCATTTTTTGCTTTTCGTGAAGTTAATACAATGTGAACCATTCCCTTTAATATTTCACCGATTGACGGTTATGCCCAGTGCTGGCAACAGCTGTAAAACATCTTTGTGGACTGACGAATAAAAGGGGTTTGCTTGCCTTGCCATGCCCAGAGAATACCACATCCTCCAGAAGTAATGACAAGTTAGAAGGTTTATCAAGAGCCTTGGGAGGCATTGAAAATAAAGTTTGAGTGATTTATGTTCACATTCTGCTTCTAGAGATTCGGTTACAGCCTTGATCATTCCATGCTTTTATTACCAATAATAAAAGGAAGGTTTGGATTTGGTGTCGAAGATATGTATAAGCTTTTAGAACCATCAGCGACTGCTTCCTCTACTCTGAGCCTCTCATCACAGCGAGGGACAGGGGCAGAGACATATACTGTACAGTAATTAGCAAAGGAGCAAAGGGAGCAATTAGGAGAACATTTACACAGAGAGCTTTTAGGATGAGCAATGTTCTGCTGTGAGCAGTAGTTGAGATACAATTTATATTTATACAGCGCCTTAGACATCAGGGGATGTGTCAAAGTGCTTGACATTACCAGCTGGGCAGTCCATCTGGGCATGGGAGCCAAAGTGGGTGGGGAGAGGAAAGATGACTGAAAGTGTAGTCAAAGAGATATGTCTTGAGATGGACCTTGAATGAAGGGAGTAGAGGGAGTGAGTTAGAGGGATTCCAGGCTGAAATTCCAGAGAATAGGGGCAGAAACAGAAAGTCTGAAATCCATATTAGCTTTCAAGTGGGAACTAGATAGATATCTAAAAAGGAATTATTTGTTGGCAAATAAAGGGAAGACATGTACATGGGAATCAACCTGCTGTGACTGTGCTCCTCATCCTGATAATGTCTTAACATTAAAGACGTGTCATCGATCCTACAGGTTTATTTTTTACCTCATTCAATCGTCTCCCCTCCTCTGATGAGTGTTGTTGATCTAAGAGCTGATGAATTCCATACAGTATTTTACATTGCCTTTAAAAAACAGTCACCATACTTCACTTGTGAAGTATTTAGAGATGTTGCAATGTAGTAAGGCACTATAAAGAATTAAAGTTTTCTTCTACTCACACAGCCTGTGTGAAACCTCACTGGTTTCTTCATAATAAGAAATCTAGGACATTTGGAAAAACTCCCGTCTATTTTCAGATAATGCCATAGGATTTTTGATGTCCAACTAAACCAGCAGGCAGGACCTCAGCTTAATGTCTCATTTGAAAGTCAGTACCTCACATGATCAGGTTTTATTTGTTTTCATAAAGTAAGCAGCCATGTTATTTTTATTATAATAATCCTTGCATTTGATATAGCGTCTTGCCGTCTTATCACTTCTTCGAGGTGTCTCAAAGCGCTTTGTAGAATATACTGTAAAGTGAATTGACTGTATTTTGTGGGCAAAAAAAGGCAGCCAATTGCACACAACCATATCCTACAAACAGTTGTGGATTAAGTGACAAACTTATTATTATTTAAAAGTTACATTTTATTTTATCCCATAGTTTAGAATTCTTAAATTTTCCATAAACAAGTTCATTCTGCATTAAGTAAAGTACATGTTGAGAATGGTATTAAGAGGAATGTATAATTGTAGACTTCAGAGATTTTCCATCATCCATATTGTAAATGTTCACAAGATCACAATAAAGGTTTGGATGAGCAATCCTGTTTGATCTTATTCTTTCAGAATAGTCACCCTTCCATTCCTCCCAGCACAGCATCAAGCTACTTTTTAAATGAGTCCAGCATCCTGGATTCTACCACCTTTGCAGTCATTGTACTATCCTCTGGGTAAAGAACTGTTGCCTATCCTGAAATAGCCCTGTGTAATCCTGACACTATTCCATCTTGTTCTGTTGCCCTGGTGTTTGTTATTGTTGTCATTGGAAGCTCATTCTAGGTTTACTTTCTCAGACCCATTCAGAATCTTGTCTACCTCCATAGAACCTCTCTGAGTTATTTGTTTTATTGTCACTGTGTGATCGCGTGGTGTGGCAGACTGTTTTGGTTGGAACCATCCTCCAATTTGCAGTTATTCTTCAAGTGGGAATTGTACCCATTGTGGACTGCTTCATGTAGGCTGGTGAGAGATAGTCATTAGAAGTAGGCAGTGTAGCATCTATCTGCCCCAATTCTCAGTTCACAGGGTGACACAGCAGTAGAGGAGCAGTGCCTCAGGAAGCCCAGCTTCCAGTGACTGAATTGTGTCACTCAATGCAGGGAAGCTAAACTCCCTAACTTGTGGCTACAGTGATCACTAGATTCTCGATCTTTCATGTATCTGACAGCTTGCAAGCCCTTGCAGGAGACACTGCGAGCTTGAGCCATGTTTCGGTCTCAAACAAAAGGCATCCCTGCAATGTTTAGCATTAGCAGAGCATCAGATCATTGGCTAGGCAGTAAACGCAAAACAATATCCCAAAACAACAGAAACAGTAAGTGGCCTTTAATTCCAAACATTTCATATTTTATTAGCAATAATGAATCCAAAGACAATATCATGGAGCAGTAATGTAACTCATTGAAAGAGGCTTCTCATTATTCTTGTTTATTTCTACCTCTATGGAGATAGTTTATCATTCTCACGATGATGTCATGATATTCAAGATTATTTAAAGACTCCATTTGTTTGCATTTACTGGGCCCCAAGATAGTAGCATAAGCTTGCATGTTAATGTTTTTATACGGTTTATGCTTCCACCATGGAACATAATTTAACCAAAGAAGTGATGTGTTTGACCTCTATAAATCATGAGTTAAGCCGCAGTTAGAAATTGATGTATTATTGTGTATAAATCCACTTTCTTCCAGGAACACGAGTTTGATATTCACGGTTAATAGCATCAAGATACATTTTCTTAATGTAACTGTGTGATAGGCTCTCACAGGGGACTGTTTGTCCCAGTAAGAGTGTGTGTCCAGTTTTGATTACCCCACTTTAGAAAGACATCAGGACATAGTGATGGTTCAGATGGTTCAGGGATGAGTGGTTTGATCTATGAGCAAGAGGCAAAATGAGCTGAGCCTATTTTCATTGGAAAGGAGAAGGTTGAGCAAAAATCTAGCGGAGGTCTTTAAAATTATGATGATTTTTGAGAGCGTGAATAGGGAGAAATTATAGCCACCAGTAAAGGTCAGTGTTTTAGGACATCAATTAAGATAATTAGCAAGAGAGCAACATGGGAGATACAGAGGATTGATTTTTCTTAGAGTTCTTCGGATGTGGCTGTTCTGCAGCAGCAGTTGAGACAAGAACTATAGATAAACATATAAAAAGAGCAAACCCACCTCGATTTGGGAGAAAATAGGTACATGAGAATTAAAGGATTGTTTTTTTAAACAGCCACAACAAGATAATAATAATAATAATAATCCTTGCATTTGATATAGAGCTTTCATATCTTATCGACGTCTCAAAGCGCTTCACAGAATATTACTGTAAAGTGAATTGACTGTATATTTGTGGGCAAAATGCGACCACCAATTGCGCACAGCAATGTCCCACAAACAGTTGTGGATTGAAATGACTAATTATTATTATTATGGGTTTTTTGAGGGATTATTATTAGGTGTGTGGAGTAAGGAAACTTGCCCAAGGTTTCGCGCTGATCTGCCTGGATTCGAACACAGGGCTCACACATGTAAGATGAGTGCTCTAACCACTGAGCTACAAGAAGATGAATGGATTTATAGGGTTCTGTAATCTTTCTTTCCCCAGTGATCAGTAGCAATCGGAATCTAATGTAGAGAAATTCCTCTTGCCTCTAACTGTCACCACTTTGACTTGTGTTTTCACTGTATTTTCTCAGCATAATTTCTTCTTTGCTGCCAGGGATTACTTTCATTTTGTGAAAATCAACAGCAAATGAATTTCCACAGTCAATATGTAAAGCAATATATGTGAGTATATACCTCACATTCTGACTGAATACAAACGCATTCAAGGTCTGGATGTCAGATATAGCTACTGAAATACATTGGCCAAATTGGCTGAACTATCACATTTTGGCCTTGGTGAAATTACTTTTACAATTTACAAGATGCAATTCAAGCCCTTACAGAGTATCTAACCATCCTTGTGGGATAGAGCCTGGACCAAATCAAAATTAATGATCCACCTGCACATTTGGCTAGAACACACCAAGGCCTACCGCTCCGCCCTTGCCTCCACCAAGTCCTCCAATTATTTCAAATTAATCTTGGAGGTGAAGGACAACCCAGGCTCCTTTTCTCCACCACTAACCGTTTCCTCTGCCCACCCTCCCATGCCTCACCCATCCTATCCTACAACTCCAGCTGCGAGGAGATGCTGGACTTCCACGAATCAAAAATCGAGGGCATCCATTCAGCCACCTCTACCCTGCCCTCCACTACCTCCCCACTACCTCTCCCCTAAGATCTACCTCCCTCCCACCCCCAATACATACCTTTGACCCTATCTCTCCCCCTGCCCTCTCTGATCTCATCCATAAAATGAAACCCACCACCTGCTTCCTTGATCCCATCCCCACCTCTCTCCTCATCTCCCAGCTCCATGTCCTAGACCCCCCTCCCAACCTCTCCCTATCCTCCGGCACTGTTCCCATCCCTCTAAAAACTGCTGTCATCACTCCCATCTTGAAAAAACCTTTTCCAGACACATCCCTCCTCTCCAGCTATTGCCCCATTTCCAACCTCCTGTTCCTCTCCAAGGCCCAGGAACAAGTCATTGCCTCCCAGCTTCACTCCTTTCTCTCTTGCCACTCCCTCCTCGAACCCCTGTAATCTGGCTTCCGTGCTGCACGGAGACAGCCCTGGTCAAAGTCTCTAACAACATTCTAAACATCTGCTATCAGGGTTCTCTTTAACTCCTTATTCCTCCTTGACCTCTTTGCCACCTTCGACACTGTCGACCATTCCATGCTCCTACACCGCCTCTCCTCCTTCCTCAATCTCTGCAGACCTGCCCTTGCCTGGTTCAACCTCTTACCTCTCCCATCGCCTACACTTTGTCACCACCAACGACTTTTCTACCAGCCCGTGCACTGTCACTTGTGGCGTCCTCCAGGGCTCTGTCATTGGCCCCCTACTTTTCAACATCTACATGCTCCCACTTGGTGACATCATCCGAGGCCAGGGGGTTAATTTCCACATGTATGCGGATGACAACAAACTCTTATCATTCTGCCTCTACCCTCGACTCCAGCACTACTATTGTCCTAACAGACTGGCTGTCAGACATCAAGTCCTGGATGAGAGCTAACTTTCTACAGTTGAATGTCAACAAGACAGAAGCCCTACTGATTGGCGCACCCCAGCGCTTTCATGCATCAGGCGCTGGCTGCATTAACCTCCATGGTTGCTCATTCGACTTCACCAAGCCAATCAGGAACCTAGGTGTCTTGTTCGATCCTCAACTGTCTTTCCTCCCCCTCATCCAAGCAATGACTCGCTCTGCCTTCCCTCACCTCTGCAATATTGCCTGACTCCGCTATTACCTTATCCCTAAGGCCACTGAAACCCTCATTCACGCCTTCATTACTTCCGGCTCGACTATGCAAACACCCTGCTTGTCGGCCTTCCCAATTCCTCCCTCCATAGGTTATAGATGATCCAGAACTCTGCACCCCGTGTGCTCTACCTCTCCAAGCTCCATGACCCCATCTTCCCCATCCTCGCCCGACTCCATTGGTTCCCCATCATCCAGAGGATCCAATTCAAGATCCTGGTCCTCATATTTAAAGCTCTCCACAGCATTGCCTCACCCTACATCCGTGACCTTCTAACCCCTTGCCAACCTGCCCGACCCCTCCACTCAGCAGGCTCTGCCCTGCTCCATGTCCCTCAACCCACCCGCCCCACCATTGGTGGGCGAGCCTTTAGCCACTTTGCCCCCAACCACTTTAACTCCATTCCGCAGTCCCTCCGCCTCACCCCTTCCCTGGCTTCCGTCATGTCCCACCTCAAGACCCTATTCTTCGATAGTCCCATCTTATGCATGTCTAATTACTGACTGGAGTGGCTATTTGTGCCTTCATATACCAATAAGCCTTGCATTTGATGCAGCATCTTTCACATTGGAAGGTTGTTTCAAAGCACTTCACAGGACCCACTTTAAGTATAGTGAGTGTATTTTGTGTAGGTGAACGCAGCAACTAATTAATGGCGCAGCAATGCTCATGAACAACCTTGGAACCATGGAAATCGAACTTCAGCAAAGTCACTGAAATACCAGAGGTTTTGTTACTCCTGTTGTAGTAGCAACTCCAGCGACAATTTAAATGCTTGGTTGAAGTCTACTGTCCATTGTTATCAGCAAGGGACTGTTTATCGTGGGAATTTCTGCAGTTGCTGAACACAGGGGAAACAGATCTTGGACTTTAAAAGATTCTGCAGGTTCTCACTTGCCTGCAGGTAAGTTTGTATATGTCATCCAAGATGGTTGACACAATAACCAACAACAATAGCTACCTGCATTCATACAAGCTGACTATTATCTTCTATAATCTTTACCCACTGCAACAAGGCCAGTCACTATGGATCTGTCTTACACTGATTGGTAATTGCAACAATCATTTTACTTTAACTTTTATGAAGTCTAGAACAAGATGACTTCCAATATAGACATATATCTGGGGGATTTATGGTTCTATATTTTAACAATAATTTCTAAGCTATTACTTATAGCTCTCATTATGCTTTTAGCATCGATATATATGTTAACATTTCCCAATATTAAGCGCTAGCTGTATTTTATCTACCTAGTTGTGCACATAGATCTCTGAACAACCTTCACTTCCTCCAAACCTTTCTTTTTTTCCCAGCACAGGTTCATGGGATGAAGGAACTTAGATATCCACAATGAAAATCTTGAGGGTGCCAGGGACCTCTTTCCGTTCCTATTACAGTATCTACAGTATCTAGCCAATTAATTAATTATCCAAATTCCAACTCATTTGGGACCCAGAGGTTTTCACTACAATTGTTGGAGTTTGTGATAGCTCAAGGGGAGGCAATTAGAACTAATAAGATTTAAGATGACTATTATGCTTAATAGAAATTTAGCATAAGAAAGAAATGCTCCAAATGATAGCTGGGAATCAGATCTCGCTTTGGTCTTAGATCAGAGAAGCCTGGAGGGGCTGAATGTTTAACAACTTTGCATATTTGTCCCTTTCTTTGTTCTGGCCTCTGTGGTGTTATAATAATCATCTTCATCCTTGCCATTGGTATGGTGCCTGCCATGTCAGGAGGAAGTCCTCAAGTGCTTCACAGTATTCTGTAAAGTGGAGTGACAAATCCCGCAGCCAATTTGCACATAGCAACATCCCACACACAGTCCATTTTATTTGGAGAATTAATAATAATAATCCTTGCATTTGATTTAGCACTTCTCACATCTTATCAATGTCTCATAGTGCTTCACAGAATATACTGTAAAGTAAATTCACTGTATATTTGTAGGTGAAACGCGGCAGCCAATTGCGCACAGCAGTATCCCCACAAACAGTCGTGAAATGACCAATTTTGAAAATTTAGAAAAGATTGAAAACGACCAATTTTTATTATTGTGTTTTTTGGTCGGATTATTATTGGGCGTGTGGAGTAAGAAAACTTGCCCAAGGTTTCGCCTTGATCTGTCTGGATTCGAACACAGGTCTCACGCTTGTAAGGCGAGTGCTCTAACCATTGAGCTGCAGAATTGTTTCCAGACACACCAGAAGAAACTCTCCACTTTTCAAATAGTGACATGGGATCTGTAACTGAGGCAGATGGGGCCTCGGTTTAACATCTCATCCAAAGTGCAGCACCTCCAACAATGTAGTTTATCCCTTGCATTGCAATGGAGTGTCATCTTGGACTCTATGAGTTCCAATCACAACGTGGGATTTGATCCCATAACCTTCTGGCTCAAAGGTGAAAGTGCTACCAACCGATCCAGGCTGAGGTTCTATCTATCTGTTTCGGTAGCTGTTATCCTGTATTACTATTCAAGAAGATAATGGAGTTTCTTGCAGTGTTCAGGCCAACAATCCCCAGATAAATATAGTTGCTCGCTTCGTGGCTGTTTGGGGGTAATTCCTGAGTGCAATTTGGTTTCCATGTTCGCTGATAAATATAATAATTTCACTTACAGAAAAACTCTGACCTCCATTCAACATTGTAGGCGCAAAGTCAAATGCATGGATTATTACGATAACCATCATTTACGGGGTCTACAGTCTTTAATTGGCCTTTCTTATCTTTAGATGGGCGCTGACAGCATGTTACAGAGTATTTTCTATACGTAATGTTATTATGTGATATGTAATCTGATCTACCATTATTAATTTCATCCTTTTTTGGGGCATTGGGTGTAGTTTGCTGCTGTATAAAGAATCTTTTCTACTTGCCAAACCAGCGTTTCCAGTGTTAATCAGGATAGTGCTGAATTTCAAGCAGTGTATTCCTTGTGGTGAGGTTACTAACAGAGGTCAGGCTAAGACAGCCGGTGTTCATTATATTCCGCTGAAAGCAAACATTGAGAGATCTAGATTTCTCATCGCTTAGGGAATTTTTAGAAATTAAATACATCAGGGAATATTCGCCTTCTTACAAAGACCTGGCTAGTTACTTCCGATTGAAATGTATATATTTCAAGGACAAGAAGGACCCATACAAAAATAAGTGTTGCACTTGACCCAGCAGCCACCCGGCAGAAACAAACACTTTGGGTGGCACAGGTGTACATAGACGCTGAATGTCCGCTATTCTTACGCAGCGTCCATCCTCAGTCTTAACGTCGCTATTTTATGTTTGTGCGCAAGTGTGATATCGGTCATTTTTTTATCGTGATTTATTTGTGCAATCCTCTATAAACATGAGTCAAAATGCCCAGGAAGTAACAGTTGTGAGTCTGATAGTATAAAAACCAAGAAAACTATTACTCTCAAAATGAAAATAGATGTTTTAACCTGTTTTGATGCCGTGAGTCTTATGTTATTTTTAATTATTTTATATTTTACATTTATGAATGTACATGTATTTCAACATAATTGTTTTCAGAACATTTTGACAAAAAATTTCCAAAAGAACTTAACTCCAGTTTATACATTAATTCTTATGGGAAAAATTCACTTAACGTTGTTTCGCTAAAAGTAGTACGTTTCAAGAACCAAACTGCGACGTTAAGCGAGGAATAATTGTACTGAAAAAGAAACATTCTCATAAATCAACAGGGAGGGAGAACAAGGGGGTAAAAAACACATTGGAAAGTTTTTAACACAATGTATGATTGTTATATTATTTTCTCATTATCAACTGCTACTTATCATTCTGTAACAGTTTGTTTCCTGGCAGAATGCTTTGTTAGATACTAAACAACCAAGCCCTAGAGACCTACATATAAGTTGCGCATTTGTATTAGTGTGGTTTATATCAAGTGAATGAAATGCCTAAAACAGAAATAGGAAGCAACCAATCCTCAAAGATAATTGAGAAAATTATTCAGTTCATACTTTGAGACAGATGTGATTTCCAATTTGGCACTTGTCAGAGAAATTACAGAGTTGGAGAATGCATGCTTAGCCAAATTTCAGTTAATAATGTGACAGAGAATTACAAGCCATTGAGAACAAGAACAACTAAACAACGTTGTTTAATGCAGAACAGAGGTGGGTATTCAATTCAGATTAGAATCAGAAGATAGATTATCAGGAAAATATTGTCATTCATGAAGCTGACTGAGCTGTCAGCTCCTGCCAGTTGAGTTGTCACTGTGGGATAATTAAACCCAGGTATGTCTTCATTGGTCTAGTCTCTTCATTTTACTAAAGGAGGCTAATAGTAATAATCCTTGCAGTTGATATAGTGGTTTTCACATCTTCTAGACGTCTCAAAGATTTTCACTGAATATACTGTAAAGTGAATTGACTGTATTTTTTGTGGGTGAAACACTGCAGCCAATTGCGCACAGCGGTGTCTTTATTATTAAGTGTGTGGAGTAGGGAAACTTGCCCAAGGTTTCGCCCTGACCTGCCTGGATTCGAACACAGGTCT
Organism: Hydrolagus colliei; assembly: GCA_035084275.1. Lineage (NCBI taxonomy): Eukaryota > Metazoa > Chordata > Chondrichthyes > Chimaeriformes > Chimaeridae > Hydrolagus > Hydrolagus colliei. Next base: position 77,278,214 of record CM068744.1, on the reverse strand, counting down.
CACGCTTGTAAGGCGAGTGCTCTAACCACTGAGCTACAGGACTCCAAGACACTAGCTACCCTGTGTTACATTTCAGTCAGATGTATCCAGCCATGCCTTGCAAAACAATAGTTTCTTTCTATGTGAACATTATATAGAAATGCTTAATATCTCCAATTTTTTAAAACAAATGTTTAATATTTTGATTTTTAAATGTTTTAAAATTATTTTCTCTCCTGTAACATTCATTTATTTTCCTTTTTTTCCCTGACAGTTTAGCTTCTAATTCAAATCTAAATGAAATACCCACCCTTGCCTCTGCTCTACATTAAGCTGATTACAGGATTACAGATCAGACTTCCCTTCACCCCAGCTTCCCACTGTGCTTGCGTTAAAACAGTGTCAGGAGGCTAAAGAATAGCATGGAGAGGATGTTCCCTCTTCTCTCAAAAGTCATTCTCTAGCACAGGGAAGTCAAAGTAAATTCTATTGCCCTATTTCTGCCTTAACTGAGATAACTGAAACATTCAGGAAATTTTTAAAAAAGAGACTAAAAAATCATATATGGCGAGGATAGATGGTGAACAAATTGCATTAGCAGAAAATGCAATCCACAATGTTAGTGCTCAGACAAAGAAGGTAACTCAAGCTCATCCATCCATTCATCCATTTCTTAGGTGGTTAGAGCTCTCGCCTTACCAGCGAGAGACCTGGGTTTGATTCCAGGCAGGTCAGAGCGAAACCTTGGGCAAGTTTCCTTACTCTACACGCTTGATAATAATCCCTCTTTTAAAAAAAAGTGGTCATTTCAAACCACGACTGTTTGTGGGACACTGGTGTGCACAATTGGCTGCTGCGTTTTGCTCACAAATATATAGTCAATTCATTCATTAAAGTGCAATCTGTGAAGCGCTTTTGGACATCTAGAAGACATGAAAAGCGCAATATCAAATGCAAGTAGTATTATTATTATTAGCAACCCCAACGCCCAGTAACTGGAATGCCTAGCAGTAGTCTGCTCTGGTAATAGAACTCCAATGTTGACAACTAGCCTCAAAAATGCTTGTTCATTTTCTTGTCTAGAATACTACAGAGACTCGAGGATGCATTCAGTGGAAACAACTGCTCTTTATTAAAACCCAACTTTGCTTTGTATAAGCATGTGACTCCACCCGCCCTCTGATGCGAATGCGAGGGTTTTTTCCCGCACTAGTGCCCACCTGTTAATTGACTCTGCAGGCTGCTTGGTAGCACATGTTACCTGACAGTCAATCCAGCCGCCATGAATCTATTATAGCGTTGCAACTCTGTGCTGCTAGAAGCTCTGCAACTCAGAATCTCAGAGAACCCATTTAAAGGGGCAGGCCTCCACATGTCCCCTAAATAATATATACCTGTAGTTATATTAACAAATTACTGACACATTACAAAAGACTGCAAATTGGATAGGTAGGAGGGGGCAAGGCCATGGAGGGCCTTGAATGTGAAGAGGAGAAATTTGAACTCGATCCTCTGAGTGATGGGAGCCAGTGGAGCCGGGTGGGTGTGATGGAGTCACGGAGCCTGGTGCAGGAGAGCACATGAGCTGGATAATCTGCAGCATGTGAAGGGGAGAGTTGGGAAGGCCGACAAGGTGTTGGAATAGTCAAGCCTGGTTGTAATGAATGCTTGAGGGGTAAGGCAGTGGCGGATTTGGGCAATGTTATGGAGGTGAGTGAAGGCAGAGCAGGTCATGGCATGGATGTGAGGGAGAAAAAACAGTTGAGGGTCAAACATGACGCCTAGTTTCCTGACTGGTTCGGTGAAATGGAGTGTGTATCAGTTGATGCTGATGCTGCCAGTTAACCCCTTGTCTGCAGATGATGTTACCAAAAGGGAGCATGTACAGGTTGAAGAGAGGATCAAGGACAGGGCCCCGAGGAACACTGTACCAAGTGTGAGGACTCGAGGTGAAGCTATTTGTGGAGACAAAGTGGAGCCGGTGTGAGAGATAGGATCTGAACCATTCAAGGTCAGAACTTTGAAGGTGAGAGATGGGACAGTGGAGGAGGATAAAGTGGTCCGCAGCGTCAAAGGCAGCAGAGAGGTCGATGAGGACGAGGAGACAGAGAGAGCCCTGGTCACAGATGGACAAAATGTGTTAGGGATATGGAGACAATAAAATGGAAATGGGATTAGAATGTCTGCCATGGTCTACTAAAGATCCCTTGGCATTATTTAAAACCTTTCGGCTCTATTTAAATCCCCACATATAAAATCAGTCATTCGCTTCATGGCTATTTGTGAAACATTGCTCTACACAAATTAGTTGCCATGTTCACTTACAAATATTGTACAAGGTCACTCCATTTCCCAATGTATCTTGTGAAGTGCTTTGAAACATCCTCCTGACTCAAAGGCACTATATCAAATACGAGCATTAAATACTGAATGTACCATTAACTTGTTCCCAAAGGTCCAAATCATTTTGGAAAACAAAGGATATGTTTCCCCTACATTTGGCATCGCAGATTAGAGTGAACGCAGCAGAAATGATGCACACAGAAGGAGCTGAAATGTTTGTCCCGGTGTTATTTTGAGACGCAACAAAGAAATGCCACAGCCCTCAATTAAATGTCTCGTAGACACACATCTGAATCTCAGTGCTCGGAAAATATGTTACATCAGAAAATAAATTACTTTCCCTCTTTAATTTTTTTTCTGACAAACCTGATGACTTCAATTATTGAAAATGTGATGTCTCCTTGGGCAATTGCACAAAACAGAACATTTATAAATAACTTATTTAAATATCAGGGAAGGATATCTGGCTGGATGCTGGACATGGGAGGACAATATCATCTGCAAAGCTGCAGCATGCTGCTGCTGATGCTGGTCAGAATACTAGAACAAAACACACCATGTGATGTGGTACTGTATATGAATACAGTCAATTTAGTTTACTTTGGTATGACCATCCAAACCAAACTATTGAGTGCTTCAGATATGAATGGTGTTTGTTTGTCTTGAATGAGGTATTCAATTATCCCTCTCAACAACAACAACAAAATTACATTTGAAAATAATAATAATAATTTGTGCATTTGATATGGGGCTTTTCACGTTTTTTTTGCATAGGTCTCAAAGCGCTTCACAGAATATACTGTAAAGCGAATTGAATGTATATATGAAACGCAGCAGTCAATTATGCACAGCAGTGTCCCACAAAACAGTTGTGGAATGAAATGACCAATTTGTTTTTGAGGGATTATTATTTGGCGTGTGGACTAAGGAAACTTGCCCAAGGTTTCACCCTGCCTGGTCTCTTGCTTGTAAGGTAAGTGCTCTAACCACTGAGTTACTGGACACCACAGGGCGCCTTTTCCATCAGGAGAACATCCCAAGGCGCTAGAGAGTCAGGGGTCAGGATCCAAGCATGGCGGGGGGGAATGGCATGATTGGGATGAGGGAGGACAATTCTCTCACACCAAGATGGGTGCATCCGGTTCACCTAATCCTGGAGAATTTAAGGGCAGGCTGGCAAGAGCAAAGACTTGGGGATACCAAAATGTGCAGTGAGGGTATTGCTGGAGTCTAACCAGCTAAAACAGTGCAGGTTGTCATTGTTGACACTCCTCTTTACACCGTACACTGTGGGAGGTGTTCTCCCATCATGAAAGGCGCTATATCAGACTACATACTTTTATTAGTATTATCATTACAAAGCCATGTGGCTTTAAATTCAGAACACTTATTGGTAATTCTAATCTCAGCGCACGTTATATAATAATAATAATCCTTGCATTTGATATAGCGCCTTATCATGTCTTCGAGACTTCTCAAAGTGCTTCACAGAATATACAGTAAAGTGACTTGACTGCATATTCTGTTGGTGAAAGGCAGCAGCCAATTGTGCACAGCAGTTGTATAGATTTACTAAGCAGCAATTACAATGTTGAATTGTTCAAATGGTGAAACTATGAGAGCCATGATGGAGTAAAAGTTTTATTGTCAGACCAGTTTACCTTTAACGAAATCTCAGTCAGGCATTACTATCTTCTCACAGATGGTTGATAATATTATTAAGGTTTAGCTGGTGAAGGTGATATTTGCCCCATCCTGGCATTCAATTTGGTCATTTGAAAATAGTGCTTCAAGCACAGGAGTCTGATTGACAACCCTTAAATGTCATATCAGATCTCTGGGTATTGGGGAATTGTGATAATCAAGACAAGTGTGCAGTGAATCGGTGTATGTAAAATATTAGTGTCATAAGATTCCCATGGAGTGAAATTTTCCCCATTTAAATTGAAAGGCAATTAGTTGAGGCAAGTGATATTTCTCCCTTTCTCTCTGTAACATTCTCTGTAACGTCAACTAATACACTGGCACTACACCTAACAGTAAAATCCTGCAAGGTGCTTTGAGATGTCACGATTACGCGTTAAGGCGCTAAATCAAATGCAAGGATTATATATACAATGAAAGCCTATTTCAAATTCTGAAGCAAATGAGGTTATGGATTTATAAATTGTCTGAAAATAGTCAGTGCAAAATGCAGTCTATAATGGAGTATGTTTGGCATGGTTTATAAGGAGTAGGGAAGTGGGGAGTCAAATGGCCTTCTCTTTTTACCATGCTTTATGTTCTTTATGAAAAATATACAATCAATTCACTTTTACAGTATATTCTATGAGGCACTTTGAGACGTAGATAAGATGTGAAAAACGCTATATGAAATGCAAGGATTATCAATATTATTAACAAAAAAGCTACTATAAATTCATACTGTTAATCCAAATAATGTGTGGATTTCATCACAAATAGATTATTTCATTTTCAAACTAATACTTATCACCCACCATTGACAGAAAATATCTAGAGAATAACAGCATCTTAAATTTCTGCAATAGCTATCAAGAACAACACTGTACCTCAAAGCACATTAGAAAAGCAATGGGGCATATTGGTCAAGGCAGGAACAACTTGTATTTATACAGAGCCATTCATGCTCATAGCATCTCAGAATGAGTGGAAGTGTGAAAACTGTGATCAAACCCAAAGTCAAAGCAATAGAAATCTAGATTTTACATATTTGCCTAACATTATCCACAATTTGTCAAGTTATTAAATTTATTTTTAACATTGACATATTTTTTCTGTAGTTCTGAAGACAGCTTACAGAAATACGGCTGCAAATTAAGATTGGATGTAAGAATTTGCCAAATGCTGCGTACCCTAAAATCCTACCTAGATGAAGTAAATCTAGACAAAAGTGGAATTTCTCCATGGGTTTTAGGAATATTTTGAAGAAAAGGAGAAATAGTGCACAGGGGTTCAGGGAGATAGTAAGATGGTTTTCATGCAAAGTGTAGTGGAAATGTAGAACACGCCCCCAAAAGGCTGTGGATGCTGGATCCATTCAAATTTTCAAGACTAAGATGGATAGATATTTGTTAGGTCAGCGTATCAAGGGATAAAGGTGAGTAATTTGAGTTGAGGTGCAGATCAGCCATGATCTCCTGTAGCTCATGGAGCTCCTGTAGCTCAGTGGTTAGAGCACTCGCCTTACAAGCGTGAGACATGTGTTCGAATCCAGGCAGATCAGGGCAAACCTGGGCAAGTTTGCTTACTCCACACACCTAATAATAATCCCTCCAAAAAAAAACACAATAATAAAATTGGTAATTTCAATCCACGAGTGTTTGTGGGATAATGCTGTGCGCAATTGGCTGCCGCGTTTTACCCACAAATATACAGTGAATTCACTTCACAATACATTCTGTGGAGCACTTTGAGATGTCTGGAAGACGTGAAAAATGCTGTATCAAATGCAAGGATTATTATTATTATTATTATAGAATGGCAGAACAGACTTGAGGGGCTGAATGGCCTATTCCTGCTCCTATGTGCTCCCTTGATGCGTCGCAACCATCAAGTTATCGACCTATCTCCAACCTCCCGTTTCTATCCAAGGTCCTTGAAAGAGAGGTTGCCTCCCAGCTCCGCTCTTTCCTTTCAAATCACTCACTTCTTGAACCCCTCCAATCAGGTTTCCACCCTATTCACAGCACAGAAACTGCCCTGGTCAAGGTCACAAATGACATCCTAACCGCCTGTGACCAGGGCTCCCTCTGCCTCCTCGTCCTCCTTGACCTGTCTGTCTGCTGCGTTCGACACAGTCGATCACACCATCCTCCTCCAACGTCTTTCCTCCCACCTCAACCTTCAAGGCACAGTCCTTGACTGGTTCCACTCTTATTTGACCCACCGTTTACATTTTGTTTCTTCCAATGGCTTTTCTTCAAACCCCCACACAGTTTCCCACGGCGTCCCTCAGGGCTCTGTCCTCGGTCCCCTCCTTTTCACCCTTTACACGCTCCCCCTGGGCGACGTCATCCGCAGACATGGGGTAAATTTCCACATGTATGCGGATGACACCCAGTTGTACCTTTCTGCCTCATCCCTCAACCCCCAGACCATCGATGTTCTGACAGCATGTCTGTCTGACATCGAATCGTGGACGAGGGACAACTTTTTGCAATTGAACGTGAGTAAGACCGAGGCCCTCCTGATTGGCTCAAGCCAGCGCCTCCGCACATCGGGCGCTGCCAGCCTCAACATCCAAGGCTGTACTCTCCACCTCACAAAGCCAATCAGGAACCTCGGCATCATGTTCGATCAAAAACTTTCCTTCCTCCCCCACATCCGCGCCTTGACCGGCACCGCTTATTTCCATCTGCGCAACATTGCCAGGCTCCGCAATTATCTTACCCCCCGCGCTGCCGAAACACTCGTGCATGCGTACATCACCTCACGGCTGGACTACGGAAATTCTCTCCTCGTCGGCCTCCCCAGTTCCTCCATTCACAGGCTGCAGGCCATCCAAAACTCTGCAGCCCGTGTACTATCCCGCACCCGCCTCCGTGACCACATAACCCCCACCCTCGCCCGTCTCCACTGGCTCACCATCCTCCAGAGGATCGAGTTCAAGATCCTCGTCCTCACCTACAAGGCCTTGCACGGCCTTGCCCCATCCTACCTAGCCGATCTACTCTCCCCCTACACGCCCACCCGGACCCTCCGTTCAACAGGACTTGGCCTGCTCCAAGCCCCCCGCCCGAACCGCCCCACCATCGGAGGCCGGGCCTTCAGTTTCTCCGCTCCCATGCTATGGAATGCCATCCCTCAATCCCTCCGTTTCGCCTCTTCCCTTTCCTCTTTCAAGGCCGGTTTGAAGACTTTCCTCTTCGATCGTGCCTTTTGTTCCACCCCGAACTCTTTTACCTCCCCTTCGTGTTTCACCCCTTCCCAAACACTCCCCTCCCAGCTCGGGTCACACGCCTCTTGTTTAGCGCCTTGGGACGTCCTCCCGACGTGAAAGGCGCTCTATAAATGTAAATTGTTGTTGTTGTTGTTATGTTTCTATGATTCAAAGCTCGGTCACCAATGATGAATGGAGGGGTTGAAATGTACAGGGAACCAGATAACTAGTTTATTCCATGACTCGGGCGCAGTCACAGCCATAAAGCAGCAAGCGGTCACAGAATTAGGGTGGGGCGATTCAATGAAGGAACTTCAATGCGAGGATGAAGAACTTGAATTCGATCCACTGGGGGTTGGGGATCAGCCGAGTTCAACATACAGTTAAATGTATCAATTCGTAATAGAATTATGGAATAAAGTCATCAAAGACCATCGAAGCAAGCAGTATAAGTGGAAGAAACAACGCGATATGTTTCAAGAGAGAGAAAAGAATGAGGGACATGATTAGAAAGTAAATAGATAACATGCCACCTGCCAGAAATAGACTGATTGTTCCAGCAAACAGTTGTATCCTGTGCAAAACTGTTCTTTTGTAATACGTTACTATTTGGAGTTGAGTTAAATTTAGAAGGTTGACTAAAGCCGTTTATTCCAATTTGCAGTTATTTCTAAGCAATCGAAATCTGACAGAAAATACAAACGGAGCCAAGTGCTTCTAACACCCTCGAGAGGTCAGTGAGGCAACGAAACAGAGGAATGAACACCTGCAGAGTTGGGCAAGCAGTAATTTCCCTTCACAAAGATCCTAGATGTTCATCCGCTGCAGATGGAGATGATAGTTTTATAGAGCTGAAACATAACAAATGGCCCCAAAAATCTTTGTCCCGTATAATAAACTGGGAGAATCGCAGGAGCCATTTCACAAGAACACATCAACAACAACAAAATTACATTTATAGAGTGCCTTTCATGTCGGGAGGATGTCCCAAGGCACTGAACAGTCAGGTCGGGACCCGAGGAGCGGGGGATGGAAGGGTCGTGGAAGGGGGTGGTAGGGGCGGGGGGAAGGAGAGTAGGAAAGGGAGAGCAGCAGAATGTACAGTCAAAGAGGAAGGTGTTTATCTTGGCTGAATAACACATATTTTCTCATTGACCAAGGGCTGTTTTCCTCTAGTTTCTCAAATTGTCATTGGTATAAATTAATTTATTTCTCCTGACGGCTGCAATACAAAGGCAGTCACGTAAACCTGGCGCTTCTGTTCAACAATGCTTATGAGTTCCTCTCTTTGAAACAGTGAAGTAACTGAACAGAGCTGAAGTGCACTAAAAGGGATGAAATATCGGTGCATCATCAGGGTAATTATTTACACAATGTGGATGGATGCAGACTTCATTATTTCTTAAGCAATCGCATACTAATGTGCATTAGTGCAACTAATTGCCCATGGATTCAATTCCAATTTGTCCTTCATGTGCTGTTTAATGCATTGCCTCATGCTGGGCTGCTGTTCTGTTCCCTTTATTTGTTTCTAATGCGTCTCTGTACAGGATCTGAGTAATAAAGTGTGGCAGAGGTCCCAAATAAACCTGTTACAGTATAAACTCACATGTAGCCTAATGGTGGTATTATTCCCATTTTCTCGAGTCAAATGAAACACATCAACTCCACTGGAGATTTGCTGCTCCAGCTTTCTGTTTCCCACCGTGTATCTTCCAACTGATATATCTCGATCAACACTGAAGAAACTAGCCTCATGGCTGGCCACGATGAAGGTTAGAGCCTGATCAAGGTGCAGAACTGAATCCTTTCTGCCCATACTGTAGAAACTAATGCAATACATAATGAATGAGAAATCTGTACTGTTTAGCCCAAAACAGTACTGCAGTATACCTGCTGGCCTAATTGCTTTATTTTTTTAAAAATGTATTAAAGAATAAAATAGATGATGATCAAAAAGAAAATAATCCAACATCAAAGGCTGGAAGGGAGCTTGAAATCAAAGGAGTTGCAAGTCAGGGCGATTGAAGCTGAAAGCTACACTTCTGAAGCATTTGATTAATTTAGCATGCTTTGAAACAATATTAGATTGCGTTCTGCATTTCTCTTAATTAGAATTATCGGCAGAAAGTTATAGTTCGGATCGCCTCCATTTTACACCTGCCTATGCATGGGGGTGTAACTTTAGCAAAAATTTGATTGTATAAGACATGAAACAAGATGTCCTCTGATAGCAAATAGCACTTGGCGGACTACAGAAAATAATAACAAGATCATTGCTGATGGGTTTCTACATTTGTCAGACATCTGGTTGACGAAAGAAATATTACCCAGTGTATTTTCCTTCAATATGATGTTTGGGAAGTCAATTTCATTTAGATGTTGTAGGGGGAGGGGATTAGGAGGGGTGGAATACAGACATTGGCATGGGCTGGTCAAACCAAATGGCCTGTTTCTGGGTTGTAATGTTCTATGTAATTCAGTGTTTTTCCCCCATTCATTGATAAGATCTACCTTTTTGTTTATCTTCTCCAACCATTCAACTTTCTCCCACACCGGACTCCCACGCAACAACAACAACAACAATTTACATTTATAGAGCGCCTTTCACATCGGGAGGACGTCCCAAGGCGCTGCACAGGAGGCGTGTGACCCGAGCTGGGAGGGGAGTGTTTGGGAAGGGGTGAAACACGAAGGGGAGGCAAAAGAGTTTGGGGTGGAACAAAAGGCACGATCGAAGAGGAAAGTCTTCAAATCGGCCTTGAAAGAGGAAAGGGAAGAGGCGAAACGGAGGGATTGAGGGATGGCATTCCATAGGGTGGGAGCAGAGAAACTGAAGGCCCGGCCTCCGATGGTGGGGCGGTTCGGGCGGGGGGCTTGGAGCAGGCCAAGTCCTGTTGAACGGAGGGTCCGGGTGGGCGTGTAGGGGGAGAGTAGATCGGCTAGGTAGGATGGGGCAAGGCCGTGCAAGGCCTTGTAGGTGAGGACGAGGATCTTAAATTCGATCCTCTGGAGGATGGGGAGCCAGTGGAGACGGGCGAGGGTGGGGGTTATGTGGTCACGGAGGCGGGTGCGGGATAGTACACGGGCTGCAGAGTTTTGGATGGCCTGCAGCCTATGAATGGAGGAACTGGGGAGGCCGATTAGGAGAGAATTTCTGTAATCCAGCCGTGAGGTGATGTACGCGTGCACGAGTGTTTCGGCAGCGCGGGGGGTAAGATAGTTGCGGAGCCTGGCAATGTTGCGCAGATGGAAATAGGCGGTGCCACTCAAGGCGCGGATGTGGGGGAGGAAGGAAAGTTTTTGATCGAACATGATGCCGAATTTCCTGATTGGCTTTGTGAGGTGGAGAGTGCAGCCTTGGATGTTGATGCTGGCAGCGCCCGATGTGCGGAGGCGCTGGCTTGAGCCAATCAGGAGGGCCTCGGTCTTATTCACGTTCAATTGCAAAAAGTTGTCCCTCGTCCACGATTCGATGTCGGACAGACATGCTGTCAGAACATCGATCGTCTGGGGGTTGAGGGATGAGGCAGAAAGGTACAACTGGGTGTCATCCGCATACATGTGGAAATTTACCCCATGTCTGCGGATGACGTCGCCCAGGGGGAGCGTGTAAAGGGTGAAAAGAAGGGGACCGAGGACAGAGCCCTGAGGGACGCCGTGGGAAACTGTGTGGGGGTTTGAAGAAATGCAATCTTTGTAAAGTGCTTTAAGCAGTCCTCCCAAAGTGAAAAGCGCTATATGAGTGTAAATTGTTGCTCTTTCTATTATTATTTTGCTTTTTGTCCGATTATCCCAATGAAAATTAGCACTGAAATCTCTTTTTACAAACTCTTTTCCCTGGAACTCCCTTCCTCACTCCCTTCGCCTCGCCCCCTCTCTTCCCAGTTTCAGGTCACAGCTAAAAACCTTTCTCTTCAACCGTGCATTTGGTCACCTTTCTTCCCCTGCCCCTGGCTTAGTCCCGGGAACCACTAATGTGAAGCCCTCTGAGACGCCGGCATGGAGGGCGCTATATAAATCGAAGATGTTGTTGTTGTTTTCCATTGCATCCCAGAAATCCCATTCAAGTAGTTAATCATCTGATTAGAACTATAATGGCAGAAAATACTTTTACTATTCATTAGGGATATATCGCTAAAACCCGATATAATTTTCATATCGATACGCCGATATAGGCATTTCAAAAATATCGATATATCAAAAAATCATATACCGAGGGGAAAAATCGGAATGCGCGCACACTGAACTACAAGACCCAGAATGCTCATCTCTATACACAATGCACAGACCGAGGTGCAAAGCCGCCATATTGTATTCATAGTCCTAGAATACAATATACAGGTATGGAGGGGGAGGGAGAGACGGCTGGGAGGGGGGGAGGGGGAGAGAGATGGCTGGTGGGGGAGGGGGAGAGAGAGATGGCTGGGGGGGGGCGGGGAGGAGGAGAGAGACAGCTGGGGGGCGGAGGGGGAGAGAGACGGCTTGGGGGGGTGGGGCGGGGAGAGAGATGCTGGGGGGGATGGGGGGGTGAGAGACGGCTCGGGGGGGAGGGGGAGAGAGACGCTTGGGGGGGAGGGGGAGAGAGACGGCTCGTGTGGGGGAGGGGGAGAGAGATGGCTGGGGGGGCGGGGAGGAGGACAGAGACGGCTGGGGGACGGAGGGTGAGAGAGACGGCTGGGGGGTTGGGGGGGGGAGAGAGACGGCTGTGGGGGATGGGGGGGTGAGAGACTGCTGGGGGGGGAGGGGGAGAGAGACGGCTGGGGGGTGGGAGGGGGAGAGGGCTGGAGGTGGAGGGGGAGAGAGACGGCTGGGGGGGCGGGGAGGAGAAGAGAGACGGCTGGGGGGCGGAGGGGGAGAGAGACGGCTGGGGATGGGTGGGGGGGGAGAGAGACGACGGGGGTGGGGAGGGAGAGAGAGACGGCAGGGGGGGAGGGGGAAAGAGACGGCTGGGGGGGGGGTGAGAGACGGCGGGGGGGGGGGGAGAGAGAGAGATGGCTGGGCGGGGTGGGGGGGGGAGAGAGACGGTGCGGGGGGAGGTGGGGGGAGAGACGGGGTGGATGTGATAATATACAGATAGATAGAGATGGGGGGGATGTGAGAGAGGAGAGAGACACAGACTGAAAAACACAGAGATGGAGAGAGTGAGAGACACAGAGAGAGAAAGATATTTACCTCCTGAGGAGATAGGCCCCGAATGCTTGCGCACTCCGAATGCGCGCGCTGTGCGCGCATGCGCAGTACGAAAAACCCGAAAATATCGATATTTTGGTATATCTCAATATGAGCCCATCGATATATCTAAATCGGAAAATCTCCATATCGACGGACCCTACTATTCACACTATGTTTTTGTACCATTCGCGAACTCTTTAATCTATATTAGTTCCCGGTGTTACGTGCTGTTCAGTTCATAATGCTCCCTCTGTAGTTCACTGCTGGGATCATATTTCCTTTGAACAGCTTCAATAAATAATCCTTTGTGTTTAGTATTATAAGCTTCAGCTAGTCAATGTGAAAAGACATCAAACAAGTCTGATTTACCATAATAAAAAATAAATTATTGTATTTGTATCTCCACAGTGTAGAGTTGTATCTATATAATGGCCCAGACATCCACCCCACCCCACCACCCACACCATCCCCCCAACTCAATGCCATCTGTATATCGAACAAACATATGTGAAATGTTTTCTTGAAGCAAAGAGAGAAAAGAACTCAATGAACTCTCAGCACTCTCACTTCTGGGATCCCAGATATTGAAATATAATGATGAGGTCTGAAAGGGGCACTGTTCACTCCCTCAGCAGGGACTGGGTGTGATAAACAAGGATATTTGGGATTGCGAGAGATGTGTGTGTGCGTATGTGTATGGTGGTGGGGGGGGTGAGGGTAGTGGAAAACAAGTAAGATTAAAAGAAAATCAAGTACTTTAGCCCATTGAGTGCTACATATGAATTGTCCCATCTTCTGGTGTTTGAGCTGCTTGATGAGGACCAGGATCTCAAATTGAATCCTCTGGTTGATGGGGAGCCAACAGAGTCGGGCAAGAATGGGGGAGATGGGGTCATGAAGCTTGAAGCAGTAGAGGACACAAGCTTTGGAAATCTGGATGATCGGTAGCTTATGAAGGGAGAAATTGGAAAGGCCAACAAGCGGAGTGTTGGCATAGTCGAGCCTGGATGTGATGAAGGCATGAATAAGAGTTTCAGGGGCCTGAGGGGTAGGGTAGTGGTGGAGTCGGGCAATGTTGTGGAGGTGAGGGAAGACTGCAAGGCACGATTCACTGACATAAATAGAAACTTTTAATTCAGTTAATAAATGTTTTTACATTTGCCTATCTTGGAAGCATCACTTAGACTTCAATTATCATCTGAAAGACTGCTCTCTGTATATTGTCTATAGTCAATAATAAACCATTTTCTGTGGATATTCGAGGGCTGTACTGTTTTAGATTCAACTTTTCATAGATTTTCAAAAGCTTGTAACATTTATTTCAACATTTCTATGAAGCTGCACTTCCAGAGTTTCACTCAACTTGGTTGATACACTCAAACCAAATCTATAATAATAATATTATTATATTTGCATTTGATATAGCGCTTTTCACATCTTATCGATGTCCCAAAGCGCTTCACAGAATATACTTGAAAGTGAATTGACTGCATAATTGAGGGTGAATCGAGGCAACCAATTGCGCACAGCAGTGTCCCACAAACAATCGTGGATTGAAATGACCAATTTTATTATTGTGCTTTTTTTGGAGGGATTATTATTAGGTGTGTGGAGTAAGGTAGCTCAAGGTTTCGCTCTGACCTGCCTGGATTCGAACACAGGTCTCCCCAGCTTGGTCTCCCCAGCTTGCAAGACAAGTGCTCTAACCACAAAGCCACAGGAGCTCCAGTATACTATAGTCATGTATAGTGTAGAGTTAGAGAAAACACAGAGGTAGAGGCAGTTAGTAAGAGAAAGAGAAACTTAAAGTGAGAGACAGAGTGATAAAAAGTTAGAATCAGAGAGAAAGAGCCTGGGGGGAAAGAGAGAGAGAGAGAGAGAGAAAAGCAACGAAAAATGAGATGAAGGCAGAGAGAAAGCAAGAAGGCCTGGTATAGAATAGCACAGTAGTGTCAGTATTACTCTTGGTATAAATTTACTTTGTCTGCAGCCAATTTGTATTTTGTGTTCTGCCAATTCACATTAACTGCAATTTTCAAATCAGGGCTGGTCCTGATTACTGCAGATAACAGACTCGGTACTACATTTGCTTTCAGAGAATCATCCACACAACTTTATGACATACATTAATTATATTGATTGTATGTCTGTAGATGCTGTATAGCAAATTAGGTGTAACAGTGTTTTCTTTAGGCAATAACATATCATGGTCTGGGTGTCATTGACAAACTGCTTGAATTTAGGTCTACATGTTAAGCTAAGTATAGTCTAATATAATTGAACTGCAGAAGCAATATAAATATTAGAAGCGACATAATTAGAGTTTATGGACATAAATTATTCTTGGATAATGGTACCTTTTATTATTTGTTGTATTGCCTTATTTAACCACCAACTTATAAAATTGATTCAATTTGTTTTTCACCATCAAAGGATATAAACTCAATCGGTGCAAAGTGAAACTTGCTTTTAGCTCCATTTCAATAATGATTCTAACTGCAGCATCTTTCACATCAGGAGGATATTCCAAGGTGCTGGACAGTCAGTGTTTTGGACCCAAACTGGAGGTCAGGATTGGGGATGGTGGAGGTCAGGAGGAGAAGGAGGGTGATTGAAAGCATGGTCAAAGAGGAGGGACTTAAGATGGGTCTTGAAGGAGGCAAGGGAGGTGGGTGAGGTGGCGGGACTGCGGGATGGAGCTCCAGAGAGCGGGGTCAGAGTGGCAGAAGACCCGCCCACCAAAGGTGGGTCTGGCAAGGCAGGGACGTGAAGCAGGCCAGAGCCCACTGAGCAGAGATAGTCAACAGTTTGGTAGGGCATTAGGGGGTGTTACAGAGGTAAGGGTGAGTGAGGCCAGGGCTTTGAAGGTGAGGACCAGGATCTTGAACTGTGATGGGAAGCCAGTGGAGTCAGGTGAGTTATGAGTGTGATTCACTTGCAGAGCCTGGTGTGGGAGAGGACATGGGGTGCAGAGTTCTGGATGGTCTGAGGCCAATGGAGGGAGGAGTTACGGAGGCGGACAAGCAGGGAGTATGAATTGTTGAGCCTGTATGTTGTGAATGTGGTTATGAGGGTTTCTGTGGCCTGCAGTGTGAGGTGAAGCTGGGTGATGTTGCAGACATGAGGGAAGGCAGAGCAGGCCATGGCATGGATGTGGGGTAGAAAGAATAGTTTAGGGTCAAACAAGACCACAAATTTCTGGATGGGCTCAGTGAGGTGAAGTGTGCATTCTTGGATGGTGATGCTGTCGGCACCTGAGGTGTGGAGACACTGACATGAGCCAATCAGCAGGGCCTGGGTCTTATTGACGTTCATTGAAGAAAGTTAGGCCTCATCCAGGACTTGATGTGTGCAATACATTTGGTCATGGCAGGAATAATCCTGGAGTCAAGGCTGGAGGCAGAGAGATAGAATTGGGTGTCATCTGCACACATGTGGAAGTTGACCCCATGTCTGCAGATGATGTCACCAAGGGGGAGACCAATGTTCAGAGCCCTGAGGAATGTCGCATGAGGCAGTGTGGTGGCTGAAGGAGAAATCATTTATGGAGATGAACTGGAGGCAGTGTGAGAGATAGGATTGGGTGGTGGTTTGGGGAGAGGGGTTGAGGCATTAACGGAGATGTAATGATGGTATGAGATCGCTTTGTAGGCTGTGAGGCCCTGGGTGATCACCAGGTCGAGGGGGTAACCACAGACATGGGTGACGGAGTGGATGTGGAGGGAGAGTTTGAGGGAGGAGAGGAAGGGGGAGAAATCAGCAGAGCAGAGGGGGTGAAAGTGAATGATGAAGTTGCCTAGGATGAGTAAGCGTTTGGAGCAGAGGAAGAGGGAAGATTGGAGGGTGGGGATGTCGGGGTGGAAGGTAATGAAGGGCTGTGGGGGATAGACGATGAGAATTTTGAGGGAAAGGTTGGAGGGGTGATAAAGGGTAAGATGCTCAAAGGGTAAAAACCTGAAATTCCCTCTGAACACATAATTTTACACATGATAGCATAATAAGCAAATTAGTCTTAATTTCCCTTTCTGCTCAGTCAGCAATACTCATGAGAGTGGATGAAGTGGAATTAGAACAACAAAACAAAATTACATTTGTATAGTACCTTTCACGTTAGGAGGACATCCCAAGGCCCTGGACAGTTAGAATAAGAACATAAGAATTTGCTAGGCAAAAGAAGACCAAGGTCCCTCTAGTTCATCTTCCTCTATCCTGGCAGTCTCTTAATATGTTGTGTCCCAAACTATATACTGTATTCCGAGATATTATTTTCTAGCAGAAATCTATCTAATTTGCTCTTGAAACAAATGAGATTTTCTACTTCCACTGTCTCCCTATGGAGCCTAATAATAATTATTGATCTGACAAAGGGCTGTGGACCTGAAACCTGACTCACTTTTCTTTCTCCATAGATGCTGCCTGACCTGTTGAGTGTTCCCAGCTGTTTCTGTTTCATAATAATTCTTGTGTTTCGATATGGCATTTTATCACTTTGCTGAGATGTCTCAAAGCGCTTTGTTAAAACGTAGAAAAGCATTATAGCATAGACAAAAATTGGCAATAACCCAGATACACATTTTACAACTTCCATTGGCCAGCAGTGAATCACTGAAATGCAGAAATTCACATGACAGTTGAAAGCCATTTGGTCCATTCTGTGAAAGCAACTTACAGAAAGAATTACAAAGTTCTGCAGGTGATTTATAACTGATTGCGACTGGTAGAGACATAAAACTGTGCTGAGAAAGAACTATGAACACACGCTGAAAGTGGTTAAGCTTTCTTGCTTTATTGAGCATTTGAGCATTTGCTCAATAAATAAAAGAAATGTTACCGTCATTTCCTCCTGCCCCTACCCCGACCCTTCCCCCCCCACTTATTATTATTTCATCAAGGCTTGACTCCGCTAACTCCTGCTTACCTGACTTCCCAACTCGTCCCTCCACATGTTGCAGATTATTCTGAACTCTGCAGTTCGTGTACTGTCCCACACTAGGCTCCACGACCACATTACTCCCACCTTGCCCATCTCCACTGGCTCCCCATCGCCCAGAGGGTTGAATTCAAGATCGTCTTCCTCACTTTCAAGGCCATTCATGGCCTTGCGCGTGCCTATCTCTCCGACCTGCTGTCGGTGCCTGTCCATCCCCTCCGTTCAGCGAGCTCTGGCCTGCTGCACATCCCCTGCCTGAACGGCCCCACCATCGGCGGCTGGGCTGTCAGCCTCTCTGCCCCCATACTTTGGAACTCCATCCCACAATCCCTTCGCCTCACTTCCTCCCTTTCCTCCTTCAAGTCCAGTCTCAAGACCTTCCTCTTCAACTGTGCCTTCTGCTCCCCTCCTAACTCTTCCCCCTTGCCTACTCTACTTCCCCCTACCCCGACCACCCGCCCCCCTGCTCGGGTCCCGACCTAACTGTTCAGCGCCTTGGGACGTCCTCCCGACATGAAAGACACTCTATAAATGTAATTTTGTTGTTGTTGTTGATGTTCATGTCCTCACCCGCTCCAAGCACAGTGAACAGATCACCCCCAACCTCGCCCGGCTTTACTGGTTCCCCATCCCCTAAAGGATTGAGTCACTGTGATCACTTTTAAAGCCTTCTGTGATCTTGTGCCTCCCTACCTCTGCAACCTGCTAAAACCTAACCTATCTGCCCATTCTCTGAGCTTAGTGGTCACTAGCCTGCTGCATGACCCCCTCCTGGCCCGCCCCACCATCGGCGGTCAGGTCTACAATCCTTGTCCCTAGCCTCTGGAACACCATCCTTTGCCTTGACCCACCCTTGCCTCCTTCAAGGCCCCTCTCAAGAACTGCCTCTTTGACCGTGCCTTTGGTCATTTTCCCACCTCCACTCAACTTGCCCTCCATGCATCTTAAATTCAAATCCCCACCTCGGGTGCAAACCCTTGTCTGTCCAGTACCTTGGGATGTTCTCCCAGCATGAAAGGTGCTATATAAATGCAATTTGTTATTGCTATTGTTGTTTGTTGTCGTACAGTCCATTCAATAGTCTACTCCTTTTCGTTGCTTCTTACATTCTTAATAATAATAATAATCCTTGCATTTGATATAGGCTTTTCATGTCTTCTAGATGTCTCAAAGTACTTCACAGAATATACTGTAAAGTGAACTGACAGTATATTTTTGAGCGAAACATGGCAGCCAATTGTGCACAGCAGTATCCCACAAACAGTCCTGGATTGAAATGACCAATTTATTATTGGTTTTATTGAGGGATTATGTGGAGTAAGAAAACTTGCCCAAGGTTTTGCACCTGGTGGAATCGAACACAAGTCTCACACTCGTAAGGCTGAGATGCCGTTCGGTGTGAAGGGCGCTATATAAATCCAAATTGTTGTTGTTGTTGTTGAGTACTCTAACTACTCAGCTACAGGACTCCACTGTATCTTAAGGTTGCGATGTACAATGGCTCTGAATGAGAACTCCTGCAGCCGTGTAATATGTCACAGCCTTGAATGCCCAAGTAGTTTGGCAGCTTCTTCCCCAAAGTCTAAGCAGAGGAACAAATAAGAAGTCATAATTGGATATGCACCACTTGCGTATTTTCAAAAGTTGCATACAGATGAATTGATGGGTATGAGGTTTAGCTGAACACTCAGGTAAAAGATGTTCTCACTGTAATTTCTATCCAAGCTAACGCGTCTGGCCCTTGTACATAAGCTTGTACCCATGCTTACGGCGTAGCGAAATCCCATTAATAAACACTGGTATTAAAGCTGTTCAAAGGTGTGGAAATCAGTAAGTAAACTAATGGACAGACAACCATTACCAAGCAGTTAATAAAGTCTCATTTATAGTTTTATGAAGTTATTGAGTTCTTCCTTATAAAAAGAGCTTTGGAATTTTATAGAAGACTAGTGGTCTTATGTAAAAAATTATTTATTTTATTCTTCAAATAATGCCACTTATCTTATTTAACAATAATGTACTGCAAAGAAATTCAACCCCCACCAAGTGATATTTATTTGTTCTGCTTCTTCTTCCTTGAGCTATTGTGAACTGACTGCTCAATTAGAGACTAATGTCTGCAGAGAATCGTTTGCTTGCTTCTGCCCGTTGGGAATTGATTGTAAATGCCAGAATTCATCTGGTTTGTAACCTTTGCCAGCTGTCACTGAGAGTAGACAAGATCATACAAGTGTCTACAGAACTGAGTAATGGCTGACGTCAGTTTTTGGTTTAAGTATGAAGAATACGGGAGCTTTTTCCTCATCCATCCTTAAGGACAATGTACAACAACAACAAATTGCACTTATAAAGTGCCTTTCACGTCGGGAGGACGTCCCAAGGCGCTGAATGTAAATCAAGTTAGTTGGTTGAACAGATGTTGCAACGATGATGAATGCCTTTCATTTTACATAGTTCAAACGAAAAGATGTGAGAAGGCATAAAGTGGTAACAATTAGATCTATCTGTGTGTAGTGTGTGTGTGTGTGTCCTCTCCACTTAAGCAGCTGCCAGAATGTGTTGAAATCACAGACTCTAAGTATTTTCTGCTGATTAACAAAGATCTCATTCCTGCAATGTTGTTCAAAAGTCCTCGAAACTTGTCCCACAATCCCCCAGGTAAGATTGATCATTCACTTTATAACCATTTGTGGGACATTGCTGCACATAAATTGGTTATGGTGTTCGCCTACAAAATACAATCACAACAACAAGAAAATTACAGTTGTACAGAGCCTTTCACATCAGGAGGACGTTCCAAGGTGCTGGACAGTCAGTGTTTCAGACCCGAGCTGGGGTCTGGATCGGGAAGGGTGGAGGGAAAGGAGGGGATTTGGGGTGACCGATGGGAACGTCAAAGAGGAGGCAGGACTTGAAGGAGGCCAAGGAGGGGATGAGGCAGAGGGATTGCGGAATGGAATTCCAGAGGTTGGGGTAGAGTGGCTGAAGGTTCACCCGCCGATGGTGGGGTGGGTCGGTGGGTTGGGGACACGGAGCAGTCCAGACCCCACTGAGCAGAGGGAGCGGACAGGTTGATAAGGGGTTAGGAGGTCGCAGAGCTATGGTGAAGCCATGGAGGGCTTTAAAGGAGAGGACCAGGATCTTGAGTTGAATCCTCTGGATGATGGGAAGCCAATGGAGTCAGGCGCGAATGGGAGAGATGAAGTCACAGAGCTTGGTGCAGATGAGGACATGGGCTGCAGAGTTCTGGATGAGCTGCAGCCTATGGAGGGAGGAGCTGGGAAGGCTGACAAGCAAGGCTTAGTCAAGCCTGGATGTGATGAAGGCATGAATGAGAGTTTTAGCAGCCTGAGGGGTGGGGTGGTGGAGTCGGGCAATGTTGCAGAGGTGAGGGAAGGCAGAGTGGGTCATGGCTTGGATGTAGAGGAGGAAGGACAGTTGAAGATCGAACAAGACACAAGTACCTGATTGGCTTGGTGAGGTGGAGTGTGAAACCATGGAAGTTGATGCTTTACAGTAAAATCCTACAAAGTGCTTTGAGATATCATAATTATGTGATAATGATGGAAGGATTATTCATTCAATGCTGCATAGTTATTTAACTAAGGGAAACTACAAGAAACTCCATTGACAATGTGTACATCACAAAGTACATTAAAGGATAAGATTTCCATAAAAATCAACCCGCTTGTTGCTTTCATGTTCATTTAAATTGTGGTATTATTTGTAAAGGCCATTCACGGCCTTGCCCCCGCCTATCTCTCTGACCTACTGTCTCCCTATCAGCCTGCCTGCACCCTCCGTTCAGCAGACTCAGGCCTGCTCCATATCCACTACCCTCACGGCCCAACCATCAGTAGCCAGCCTTTCAGCGTCTCAGCTCCCGCACTGTGGAACTCCATCCCGCAGCCCCTCCGCCTTGCTCCTCCCTTTTCTCCTTCAAGGCTGGTCTCAAGACCTTACTCTTTGACCGTGCCTTCGGCTCCCCCGTTACCCATTAATTCTTCCACTTCTCCTTCCCCCTACACCGACCCTCCCCCCCCACCCACTCCTCTGCTCGGGTCCCGACCTGACTGCATTGCACTGATGACTACTTCAAAGATTTTCTATATTATAAAAACTAATATTAGATACACAACTTGATACACTTGCTGCAGGCCGTCATAATCACAACTGGTGGAATTCCCAAACAGGTCCATTGTTTTCCAATCTTGACTTCCCAGACTCAAAACCTGGGATGCTATTTTTCACACCCTGTTTCTTTACCCAAAAGTCCGACAGAGGCTATTTGAAGTAATGAAGCAAGTTGATAAATTACAACAACAACTTTGATTTATATAGCGCCCTCCATTCCGGACGAATGGATCCCAGGCACGAGCCAGGGAGGGGGAAAAAGCTGACCGAAGATGCGGTCAAACAGAAAGGTCTTTAGCCGAGACCTGAATCTAGAAAGAGAGGGAGCAAGGTGAAGGGAGTGAGGAAGGGAGTTCCAGAGCTTTGGGGCGTAGCGGCTGAAGGCACAGCCGCCGATGGTGGAGCGGAAGATTCGGGGGACAAGGAGGAGGCCAGAACTGGAGGAGCAAAGTTAATGGGTGCTGTTTTGGGGAGAGGGGAGGTCAGAGAGATAGGGGGTTGCAGAGAGGTAGAGAGATTTCAAATTAGACAGAAGGTAACTCATCCCATATTAGGATCTAAAATCTGGCCACCTGCTCTTAAGATTGGAGGTAAACCCATCAAAGAAATGAAATCAGAAACCATTTCACTGGGAAGAGGGTTGTGAAAATGTATTAGGAACAGTGAAATACACTGCCCCAGAAGGCTGAAGATACCAAATTGTTTTGAATATTTAAAAGAGATAGTTGTGTGTTAGCCTACCACAGTGGAAGCGCTCTCGCCTCTGGGTCAGAGGGTTGTAGGGGTTCAAGTCCCACATTGGGAATTGAAGTCACATAATCTAAGGTAGTGAGTGGGGTGATGCGTTATCAGAGATGCCATCCATTGGATGAGATGCTAAACCGTCCCATCTCCCTGTTCAGGTGGACGTTAAAGATCTCATGGAACTGTTCTAAAAAATGAAGGGAAGTCTTGCTGCAGCTGTATAAGGCCCTGGTGAGACCCCACCTGGAATTCTGTGTCCAGTTTTGGTCTCCTTATTTAAAAAAGGATGTGCTCGCCTTGGAGGGGTTACAACGTAGATTCACTAGGTTGGTTCCTGGGATGAGGGGGATGACTATGAGGATAGGGTGAGCAATCTAGGCCTATATTCTCTAGAATATAGAAGAATTAGAGGTGATCTTATAGAAATCTCTATAAGATTATTAAGGAGCCTGACAGAGTAGATAATGGGAGACTGTTTCCCCTGGTTGGAGAAACTGTAATAGGGGTCACAGTCTGAAGATTAGGGGTCAGCCCTTTTGCACTGAGTTGAGAAAAAATTTCTTCACTCACAGGGTAGTGAATTTATGGAATTCTCTACCCTAAAAGGCTGTGGATGCTCAGTCCTTGAATATATTCAAGACTGAGATTGATAGATTTCTTATGGATGAGGAGATTAAGGGATACAATGATAAGGCAGGTAGGTGGTGCTACAATAGATCAGCCATGATCTTATTGAATGGGCGGTGGAGGCTCGAGGGGCTGAATGGCCTATTCCTGGTCCTAATTCTTATGTTCTATGTTCTTATGTACTCCCAATGTCCTGGCCAACTAAGTCCCCAAACTAAAATTGATCATTCACTTTTCACTTCATGGTTGTTTGTGAGTGAAAAAAACACTATGAAGTGTATATCATATGAAGCACTTTGAGATGTTTTGGCAATGTGATAAAGCACTGTATCAAATGCAAGGAGTATTATTATCAATTACTTTAGATGTATGGGTAGAAAAATATATTGAGAAGATGGAGCAGATATAAGATTAAAAGATCTGCTGTTACTCAAATCCCAGCTGCTCCCTTCAAACTGGAACAGAGGAGGGTTTGCAATTTGCCAAATCCATAAAAGGAATTATAAAAAGCACATGTTACAGGTACCCAAATACAACCTGCAGCAATCTGCTCAGATGTTGATCTCCAGCCTGGAGCCTTATTTGGCCTCAGTCCATCTGTGTGGAAGTCGAAAATCAGATCAGCTACTGAGTGAAATTCACACAGATGGATGATCAAAGGGGTGTGTTGGAAGAAGAGGATGTAATTATACCTTTTGTAAGGATTACAAAGGATTACAGAGACGCCATAAGGATGACTGGCGTGTCAAACAGAAACATTTACACCAGTAGTTGAGACTGGGGTCAATTCACTTTGTTTGGGTTTAGCAGATACAACTTTACTTTGCATTTAACTCACGCTGAGCCAAAAATTCTACCCAGCTCTTACTCTGTAAACCTATTTTGCCTTAAAATGTAAAACTGAGCATAATTTTAGAATATTCTTGAATGAACTCTTCTCTATGAAACTGTTTCAGAAACATCTTTAAAAGACCGGCTTCCAAATTAAAATTAACATATTTTCCACAATTCTGCGCAGTCTTAAATTTTTAAATGGTGGTAGTCTTCGGGACTGAGATTAGATGGAATTTTGTGCCCACTGTTCCTACAAAATAACAACCTTTCTATTCGACGCGCTTTTGGTCACCTTCCCCCTCGCTCGGCCCTGGACCTGTTCTTGGGAAGAGCTCTTAGACGCCGTTTGGCGTGGAGGGCGCTATATAAATCCAAGTTGTTGTTGTTGAAAGCTTTATGGGCAATTGTTTGTCAAACATTTCATTTGTATTTTCTGATGTGTGGCTTTGCAATATTGTTAATCCATGACTGTTTGTGGGACACTGCTGTGCTCAATTGGCTGCCATATTTCGCCTACAAATATACAATCAATTGACTTTACAGTATGTTCTGTGAAGCGCTTTGCGACGTCAATAAAATGTGAAAATCGCTATATCAAATGCAAGGATTATTATTATTATTATTATAATGCTAGGCAATTAGTCACAGTTAGCAAATCAGAACTAATCTACTCAAAACATTGATGCCAAGACAGCGAATCTCCTGTTCCTGGATGTTGCCATACAGAGCTCTCTAAAAGCCTTTACACTTGAATCCGGGACCCAGCACCCAATTGTCAGTGACTCCCGTAGTGCTTGATTAGAGTACTGTCCCTTAAGAAACACTTCCTGTACAGAGTCCTGCCAAAGTCTGACAGTCAGTACTGTAGTTTGAAAATGTAAAAGCAGAATCATCACAAATTGGGTGTCTCGTGTTAAAATAACACCTATTTATACAGCAATATTTGCTTTCGTGCTTTGTGGAGTCCTGTAGCTCAGTGGTTAGAGCACTCGTCTTACAAGCCTGAGACCACCTGTGTTCGAATCCAGACAGGTCAGGGCGAAACCTTGGGCAAGTTTCCTTACTCCACACGCCTAATAATAATCCCTCAAAAAAAAACACAATAATAAAATAGGTCATTTTCAATCCACGACTGTTTGTGGGACACTGCTGTGCGCAATTGGCTGCCACTTTTTGCCCCCAAATACACAGTCAATTCACTCTATAGTATATTCTTTGAAGTGCTTTGAGACGTCTGGAAGTCGTGAAAAGTGCTAAATCAAATGCAAAGATTATTATTATTATTTTATTATTAATATGGCATATGTGTTACAATTCTGAACAGAGTTACTGTATTTTCAGACATTGCATTAAGATAGTCGAGTTTTTAAAGTATTGTACATTTGTAGATGTAATCTTAGCTTGCACTGAAATGAACTGATGGCTCACTAATTTTACAATGTAAATAAAATGTTCCTGTATATTTTTTCAGTTGTCGAATGAAGGTCAACATTTTCTTCTCACTTCTGACTCCAATGCCTTTCTTTTACGATCAATGGCATTATTTCCCTGGTTGCAATGGGAACAATTTCTGAGAGATTCATGTCTTGTGCTTTTTATTCAGGAAACCATTCAAGAAGATTTTCAGTGTTGCCATATCAGCTGTATCGCTTCACACCATTTTCTCCGAGTTTCTGTGACTGCACAGCATTTTGAGATAATTCAATGTGATAAGGCACTATAGAAATACAGTACTAGTTCTTTCAGTCCATAGGGACTAGAGGCAGTGGCAACAAGGAAATTGTTTCTTCCCCATTATTGCTGAAGTTCCATAAATTCATTGACATTATCCTATGTGAAGGGCAATGTTTTTGTTGCTAATACTTTGTGTAAACAAAGATGGTTTATTGCACATTAAGCAAGGATAATTAGTCCTTGCTTAATGTCGTATTTGTGTTCTTGAAAAGTGTGACTTTAAGCAAAGCAACATTAAGTGAACACATTTTTCCCATAAGAATTAATGTATGAACTGGAGTTAACTTCTTTTGGACATTTTTCGTCAATATTTTCTAAACAAAAACATAAGTTGAAATACATGTACTGTACATTCATAAATGTAAAATATAAAATGTTTAAAAAATAAATTCAAATAATGTAACACTCAGGGCATCAAAATAGGTTAAAACATCTCATTCCATTTAGAGAGTAATAGTTTTTCAGTTTTTTTTACTACCAGACTCACAACTGTCATTTGCTGGACGTTTTTGATTCATGTTTATAGAGGATTGAACAAATGAAACACAATTTAAAAATATTACAGATCACGCCTGTGCACAAACTTAAAATGGCGACGTTAAGACTGTGGATGGATGCTCCGTCAGAATACTGGACGGTAGCCTACGTTACCCAAACTACAGTAGTTCCTTTCCACCCACTGGCAAACGGCATAATAGCGAACGTCGCAACGTTAAATGGATATATATTCCCTATGTATCAGCAACATAATAACAAAACAACATTGACCGAAGCTGTAATTTCTGTTGTGGTTTTAATTCTAGCAAATGCTCCCTTTCAGCTAGATTGCTATTTACCCTCCCACCACTACTATAACAACAACAACAAACTTGCACTTATATAGCGCCTTTCACGTCAGGAGGACATCCCAAAGCGCTGAACAGTCTAGTCGGGACCCGAGCGGGGGGGGCAGTGGTGGTGGGAGGGTCGAAGTAGGGGGAAGGAGAGGGGGAAGAGTTAATGGGTAATGGGGGAGCCGTAGCAGCGGTCGAAGGGGAATGTCTTGAGACCGGCCTTCAAGGAGAAAAGGGAGGAAGCAAGGCGGAGGGGCTGCAGGATGTAGTTCCACAGTGTGTAAGCAGAGAGACTGAAAGCCTGGCTGCCGATGGTTGGGCAGTTAGGGCGGTGGACACGGAGCAGGCCTGAGTCTGCTGAATGGAGGGTGCGGGCAGGCTGATAGGGAGACAGTAGGTCAGAGAGATAGGCGGGGACAAGGCCGTGAATGGCCTTGAAAGTGAGGACAAGGATCTGGAATTCGATCCTCTGAGTGACGGGGAGCCAGTGGAGACGGGCGAGGGTGGGAGTGATGTGGTCGCGAAGCCTGGTACGGGAGAGTACATGTGCTGCAGAGTTCCGAATGATCTGCAGCCTGTGAAGGGAGGAGCTGGGGAGGCCGACGAGGAGAGAGTTACTGTAGTCGAGCCTGGAAGTGATAAAGGCGTGGACGAGGGTTTCCGTGGCATGGAGGGTGAGGTAGTGGCGGAGTCTGGCAATATTGCGGAGGTGATGGAAGGCTGTGCCGGTCATGCAGCAGATGTGGGGGAGGAAGGATAGCTCGGGGTCGAAAAGACGCCCAGATTCCTGATTGGCTTTGAGAGGTGGAGAGAACAGCCTTAAACGCTGATGTTGTCAATGCTTGAGGTGTGGAGGCACTGACGTAAGCCAATCAGGAAGGCTTCCATCTTATTGACATTGAGTTGTAGGAAATTTGCCCTCGTCCAGGACTCGATGTCGGACAGACATGCAGTCAGAACGCCAGTGGTCCTGGAATCGAGGGTTGATGCGGATAGGTAGAGTTGGGTGTCATCCGCGTACATGTGGAAATTTACCCCATGTCTACGGATGATGTCGCCCAGGGAGAGAGTGTAGAGGGTGAAGAGCAGGGGGCCAAGGACAGAGCCTTGGGTACGCCGCATGTGACTGTGCGGAGGCTGGAGGAGAAGCCATTGGAAGAGTGAAGGCGGTGGGAGAAATAGGATCAGAACCATTCAAGGACAGATCCTTGCAGGTTGAGGAGGGAGGAGAGGCGGTGGAGGAGGATACCATGGTCCATGGTATCGAAGGCAGCGAATAGGTCGAGGAGGCAGAGGGATCCCTGGTCACAGATGGTCAGGATGTCTTTGTGACCTTGACCAGGGCAGTTTCTGTGCTGTAGGAGACAAGGAAACCCGATTCAAGGAGTTCGAGCAATGAGTGTTGTGTGAGAAAAGAGTGGAGCTGGGAGGCAACCACTCTTTCAAGGACCTTGGAAAGGAAGGGGAGGTTGGAGATGGGCCGGTAGCTAGATAGCTGCGATGCATCGAGGGAAGGCTTTTTTAGAATGGGGGTGATAGTGGCGGTTTTGAAGGCAGTGGGAACAGTCCCGGATGAGAGGGACAGGTTGATAGTGTCAGTGATTAGAGGGGCTAGAAGGTGGAGCTGGGTGGTAAGGAGAGGGGTGTGGATGGAATCTAGGGATCAGGTGATGAGCTTCATTGAGGAGATGGTCTCAATGACGGAGGATGGGGAGACGGAGTCGAAGCTGTGGAAGGAGGGGTGGGTAGGAGACGGGGTGTGGGAGGGAGGTGGGGAGGGGGTGGAAGTTGGGGGGATAATGACCGCAGAGTGGATTCCCTTGATTTTGGTCACAAGGAAATCCAGCATCTCCTCGCTGTGGGAGTTGGAGGAGAGGATCTGCAAGGCGAGGCGGGATGGATGGAGGAGATGGTTGGTGGTGGAGAAGAGAAGCCGGGGGTTGTCCTTCGCCTCCAGGATTATCTTGGAGTAGAAGGACAATTTGGCGGAGGATAGGGTGGATCAGTAGGAGGATGTGAGGTCCAGCCAGATATGCCGGTGGACCGTGAGGCTGGATTTGAGCCAGGTGGCCCGCACCTGACCCTTGAGGGAATGGAAGTGGGTGGTGAACCAGGTGAGGTTCGGGAGTAGGAGGCAGTTCAGGAAGTGAGGGGGGCAAGAGTGTTGAATGTGTGGAGAGGGTGTTGTTGAGCAGGGTGAGTGCGGAAGATGGGTTAGTGCAGGAGGTGGGCCAGAGGAAGAGGAGTTCGGAGGATTCCAAGGCAGCGGAGAGAGTTTGTGGGGGTATCTTCTTCCATGAGCGGTAGAAGATGGGTAAGTTTGGGGGTAGAGGGGAGAGGGTTAGAGGAGTTGAAAGAGATGAAGTGGTAGTCGGAGATGGCCTTGTCAGAGATGGTGACATCCAAGACTCTGATGCCCCGGGTGATCACCAAGTCAAGTGGGTGGCTGTGAACGTGGGTGGTGGAGTGGATGTGGAGGGAGAGGTTGAGAGAGGAGAGGAGGCAGGAGAATTCTGAGGAGGTGGAGCAGAAGGGGATGAAATGGAGGTTAAAGTTGACGAGGATGATGAGGCAATCAGAGGAGGCACAGAGGGAGGCAAGGGGAGTGGAGAAGTCAGAGATGAAGGTTGGGGAGGGTTTTGGGGGACGGTAAACAAGGAGGATTTTGAGGGCGAGATGGGAGGAATGGGAGAGGATGAGGTGTTCAAAAGACGGGAAGGAACCAGAGGAGTAGGGGAATAGGGCGAGTGGCACCCAAGAGATGAGGTCCATGCCACTGCTGCGCCGGTTGGGGTGAGGGACATGGTGGGAGGTGTAGCCAGGTAATGTGGCCTCTGTGAGGGGGAAGGCGTCACTTGGAGTGATCCAGGTTTCAGTTAGGGCCATGATGTCAACGTTCTCATCGAGGATGAGATCGTTGATCACCAGGGTCTTGTTTCAGAGGGAGCGGACATTTTGGAGGCCGACGCGGAGGGAGCAGTTAGCAGAGGGATGTGAGGGGTGGACCAGATTGGGCAGCAGGGGTGGAGGGGATGGGGATGAGAGAGGAGAGGTTAGCACCCCGGATCTGTGTGCGGCGTGGCTGGCGGTGGTGATGGGGAGTGGGGCAGTCAGTGTGGCTGCTGCTGGACAGCCAACGCCGAGTGCCACGGTGAGCCCGGCGGAGGATTCCCAGGCTGGAGCAGAGGGAGGCTGTGGGAGGGTCGAGTGGGGATAGGAGGCGGGAAGGGCGGAGAGAGAGCAGGGCAGAGGGGAGAGTTGCAGAGGGGGGGCTGGGGGTATTAGGCAGGGGGGAAGTGGGAAAGAAGGACAGCGTGGGAGTAGCGGATAGAGGGGGCTGGCAGGACAGACATTTAGGGTGGTGGGGGAGGCTCGGGTCGGGGCGTCAGCCAAAGTGTACAGACAGGGAACCGAGAACGAGGGATCAGTGGGGCAGCATCATACCAGGGGATGTGTGGCCATGGCTAGGGGGTGACTCGTCATGTCAGCCCTGCCATTGTCACCTATCCTGGGCGGGGGAGTGGGGGGTGGGGGTGCTAATGATCTGTTGATTAGAGGTGCTAGTGGTGGAAGTGTTAATGTGCGGTTAGTAGTGATAAGGCGTTAATGTTACCATATAGGTGTTAAAAATATTAAGATCACTTCAAAGGTAAATCAATCCATTTATCAGAGGACTCTGAAAATATTCTGCAAATGTAGAATATAAATCAAAACATGAGTCAATTAAGCCTGTTCGCTCTCTGCTCAGCGGGCTCTGGCCTTCTTCACATCCCCGCCTTGATCACCCTACCATTGGTGGGAGGGCCTTTAGCTTCTCTGCCCCACTCTCTGGAACCCCATCCCAGTCTCGCCCCCTATGTGGCCTCTTTCAAGATCAGTCTCAAGTCTGTCCTTCGACTGTGCCTATGGTCATCCTCCTACCCCTACCCTCCCCTCCCTGTGAAAGGCACTATAAAGTGCAACTTGTTGTTGTTGTTGTTGTTCAGGTGGACGATGAAGATCCTATGTAACTATTCACAAAGGGAAGGACATTTTCTGTTCAGCAATCCTCCAGATAAAAGTTGGTAATTTCATAGCTGTTTCAAATTGCTGTGTTCAAATTGGCTGCCACATTCTCCAATGGATATACAGTCACTACACAGCAGAGATCCTGTGTAGTGCTTTGAGATGTTTTGAAGCTATATCAAATGCAATGATTAATTTAACTCACAGACCTACCCCGATCATATTCACATCTAATCAATTAATTGATGATATTTGCCTTCAATTCATTCATTTATCTTCAACCACAGTATTTTATACTCTTAAACAATAGATATATAATCTGATAAATATTTTAAATAGACTGACAGAGCAGATCTTAGATTTATAAAGTAATCTACTTTCACTGCCAATGGCACAAATTAGTGCAAATGGCTCATTGCTTCCATTTTCTATTCCAGTTAGCTTTTCCCAAATGGCTTTTAGAATGAAATCAATTCAAATGTATGATAATAATTAGAAAATAAAACAGGGAACATTTTGTAAATGTCAGTGTAATATTACTGAAGTGTTAGTAATTATCACCGTGATCCTAATTTTTAACGCTTACTTTAGAAAGTACAGTCATTTTCATTAAGGATTAGTAACAAAAAAAATGCTGTCTACGGTTCTCGTACCCCAGTAAATTTGTTTGGACATATTTAAGTAGGCTATATTTAAATAAATTTATCTTGATCAGATTAATTTTTCTGGATTACAGCATTCTTCAATTGGCTAGTTGTTACTTCACACAGGATTTTATACTCACAGTCCAGGCTGACATTCCAATCCGTGCTGGTCAGAGAGCTGATTTGTTAGTATGTGACATATTTGATACCAGCTATTAAAATAAGGCTCTGCCTGCCTGTACAGTTGAATGTTACGTTAAAGAGCCCAGGGCACTATTCAAAAGGAGAGGGAAGTTTCTTCCAGTGTCATTGATCAATAATCACTTATAATGTGGAAATGGCCCATGTTGAAGAGGAAATGCGTGGAATTTGTGTTTGATTATTTTTGGAGAACTGGAAGTATATAATAATAATAATAATAATTCTTGCATTGACATAATGCCTTATCATGTCGTTCTGATGTTTTAAAGTGCTTCACAGAATATATTGTAAAGTGAATTGATTGTGAGTTTTATGGGAGAACCACAACAGCCAATTACACACAGCAGTATCCACATGTATCCAGTTGTGTTTGAAATAAGCACATTATTATTACTAATTTTGGAGGGGGATTATTATCCCCGGAAATCAATCCACCAACTGACTGCCAAGGGGGTTCCTTCTACTGCTGGGTAACCAGAGGTGTGTGGAGTAAAGAAACATGCCTAAGTTATATGATTGTGCTAAATCAGGCAACTGTCTAATAATAGAACACAAAATTAGCTTGTTACCAAACCTACAATATGCATGATACCTTACCACAGCGGATCATGAGAGGAATGAATGAAGAAGGTATTTTGGCCCATTTCATCTCATCCTTCCAGAACACCAATATAATGGTCTTCCCATCACAATATCAACTTTTCTCCCCAATTACCCCAGTCCTTGCCAGACGTCACTTGCTCCCTGTCCCGGAGAGGATCGATTTCAAAATCCTCACTCTTGTTTTCAAATCTCTACACTCCTCTGCACCCTCCTATCTCTCTGACCTCCTCTCCCCAACACAGCACACATTGCCTTTGCTCCTCCTGTTCTGGTCTCCTCCTTGTCCCCTGAATCCTCCGCTCCACCTTCGGCGGCCGTGCCTTCAGCCACTACGCCCCGAAGCTCTGGAACTCCCTTTCTCTCTTCCTAGTTTCACGTCTCAGCTGAAGACCTTTCTTTTCAACCACGCCTTCGGTCACCC
Organism: Hydrolagus colliei; assembly: GCA_035084275.1. Taxonomy (NCBI): domain Eukaryota; kingdom Metazoa; phylum Chordata; class Chondrichthyes; order Chimaeriformes; family Chimaeridae; genus Hydrolagus; species Hydrolagus colliei. Next base: position 77,246,107 of record CM068744.1, on the reverse strand, counting down.
TTTTCCCCCTGCCCATGGCTCGAGCCCGGGATCCGTTATTGGGAAGCACTCTGAGATGCCGCCCGGCATGGAAAGCACTATATAAATCAAAGTTGTTGTTGTTGTTTCTTAAAAGACATCAGCATCCAGGCCTCTATCACCATTGCTGGAAATCTGATCCACATCTTGTCCTATTGTCTTACTCTCAAAGACACCCAAACATTGCTCCTCTTAGACAGGTTAAAAAACAGACAAGTATGTAATCTCTCAGGGGTAAAGCCCAGCTTTGATGCGTCACTTTACCCTGCTCACAAGCTTCTTTCCTGATGTAAATCAAACACATGTCAGTCCACATTTAATCCTCCAAATTGTTTTTTTTACCGCAGATTAAAGCATTTTTGTCACGTTTCTGCCAATATCCATTTCTCCCACCTCAGCCTCCAAGAGAGGTGTTTTGATTTCAGACTTTTGTTTTACCTTCTACCGGGATTCTTATAACAAAACCTTTATAATCACAACTAGTTATCCCAAGTGTTGTTTGGATGGAAACCTCACTCAATGGGAAGGTATTTTAACACCTCAACCCCAATAACCTAGATGGCTGCCAAAGCACCGTATCTAAAAGCAACTTTGGGACTTTCAGTCTTATTGCCTAAGAATAGAACAATTGTCTTGATGCCCTGCTGTAAATTAGACCAGAATTCTCTTGATTTTGTTGGCCATTTTCAACCCTTTCCTCTCCACCTCCTTACCTGATAATGTATGTAATTGTTGTTAATATCCTTATCTTTCAACTGCATAATAGTGTTTCAGCTTGTTAATAAGCATTCTATGAGGGTGACTAATTGTACAGAACCCTATAAATAAATTACATTTGATAATCCTTGGCTTCCTCCTCCTGTGTGGAGTTGAATTATATTTTCATTAAATTGGTAGCAGACTGTACAATATTGCATTTTGCTAAATCTTACAGTATGTTATCAATGAGGATGCAATATTAAATAAATCCATCAAAAATCCTGCAGGTAGGATTATTATTTTAACATGCTTCCAAAAATTTTGAACCATCTAGACATAACAACATTTACAATTATGCATTATTAAACATCAATAGTTATACATTAGGTAGCTAAAACAATTGTTAAAACTGACTTAACTACCCAGTTCATGATGCCACATTGCCAACAGATGAGAGATGACTGTGTGGATGTTTCATTTCAAACAATGTGAAAGAATGAAAAAGATAGATCACAATAAAGGTTCATATGAAGAAGATCCATCAGCTGATTTGATTTGATCTTTCTACAATAGATACCATGCCATTTTAAACAACAATATTTGGATTTAGAATTATAATAATCCTTGCGTTTGATATAGTGCTTTATCATTTTGTTCAGATGTGTGAAATATATTTATATGGCACCTTTCCCAAGAGATGGTTCTTACAAAGCACTTTGCAATGATGAGCAAGGAGGGAAGGAGGAGTTTGAGGATAAGGGTCAAATGTTTGGTCAACAATATAAATCTTTAAGAGGGATTCTGAAGACAAGGAAAAGTATTCTAATAAATGACTAATGAGCGATGATCAGTCTGGCCACGATTGATGGGTTGGAGTGAGGATTGAACAATAGCCAGAGAGTAAGTTTCTGAGGATAAATGCTGGAGAATAGGGCTGAAGAAAATGGCATTAACTCCCCAATCCACATCCATGACCAACCTCTTGATCTGATCACTCCATCCCTGAGATCTCCATCTTTGACCAAGTATCTCAAACCATTTCCTTATTTCACGCACCTCCTATATCCCCTTAAAGAATCATAGAATTTTACGGCACAAAAGGAGGCCATTTGGCCCATCAAGCAAATCGAACAGTTGAATAATCGGACTGTTCAAAAGATCTGAGTTTATGCAACAAAAGGAGATAGGAAGACAAATCTCATCAAGTATACCACAGCAAGTTTTAGTTAATTGTAACCTCTCTGCTTTCATTTAGCCAAATGAACAATTTGTTTAAATGCTTTTGGATGGAATCATTGAATCACAGAAGGTTGTTTGGCCAATTGAGCCAAACACTTGTTATACTAATAAGAAATTTACACCTCCTTTTGTAACCGGTGATAAATATAAACATTCTGATGGCCTGATGTAATTAAAAATCAATATGTCATCAGAGTGGTGAGTGACAGTTTCAACTGCTTTCTCTCTACCACTGAGCTATGCTGGGAATTTCCATGTGTTGGTGGGATGCATGGAACTCAGAGTTTGGTTTGGATACTCTGGTGATATGTATATCCTAACAGCTATTTGTGTAAACAGTACCATGCTAATGGTGGTAGTACCATGGTTATGGTGGTAGTACCACCATTACCATGGTACTTTTTTACAAGGGGGGGCATTTGTAATTTAGGTCAATGATACTTACTGAAGAGTAAGGCAGATTGTGCTATCTGTATGTCACATTGTCCGCACCAGGTTCTGCAACCCCATCACCCCCACCCTCGCCCGGCTCCTCTGGCTCCCCATTCCTCAAAGGATTGAATTCAAAATCCTCCTCCTCACTTTCAAGGCCATCCACTGCCTTGCCCCTTTCTACCCCTTTGACCTGATGACCCCCTATAAATCTGTCTGACCCTCCATTCAGCAGGTTCTGCCCTGTTCTTTGTCTCCTACCATCGGCGGCCTGGCTTTCCACAAATGTAGTTTTATTGTCGTTTATTGTTGTTGCCCACATCAAGAACGAAAAACAGGAAAGATGTGAAAGACTCCCAGTGCTGCTTTACCTTGTTGCTTCTGGATAGGAAGAATAAAATCGGTGATGGAGTAGTTGATACTCTTTTGAATGATCCCTAAAAATATTCCTCAAAGCAAAGGAATATTTGCTTTGAGGAATATTTTTTCCCCAGAAAACCGATGGACTGGGACTGCGGTGATTCACATTACCTCAGTGACATTACACTGCGAGAGCTCATCAGTCAGAATATATGCAGCTCTCAACACCTCAGCCAGATTCACAGGTCTCTGGTTCACACTGTCTTTACCTGTGATCAGCATCTCTTCATGGCAATCTATTCACTTTCCAGTATATTCCGCGAAGGGCCTTTGAGATATCTATAAGATGTGAAAAGCGCTTTCTCAAATGCAAGGATTATTATTATTATTATGGAGTGTAAATATAGTGGACATTTAATTCTGAGGAAATTCCCAACAATTTCCTGTAACTAACTCAAAAGGAGTTTTATTTTAAAAACAGTACCCCGACCGCTAACCTCAGAATTTTCGCAAGATTTACTGCCTTTTAGTCAACTCAGGCTTCCACAGATTGACTTGCACTTACATGTGAAGGACAGGCAATGTCAAGCACACGACTGAAGTCGATTTGAATCAGGAAATTAAGCTCTAAGATGTCAATTTGTGCTCATGCTGGTGGTAACAGTGATAATTACAGCTAACAGTAAGGGACTCTAAGCTGTCTGCCCACTGCCTCCTCTTACACAACTGGCATTGTAGATATAATAAAATGAACAATAATAAACCTTGTACTGTGTTTGTTTTAGTGCCTATTCACTTCAGGAGGATGTCTGAGGCGTTTTCTAGTATATACTGTAAAGTGTAACGACTGTGTGTTTTCTAAGCAAATGCTTAATATAAACACATAAACAAATCATAGAATCATTGAATCTTATGGAAAAAAAGGAGGTTATTCGGCCCATCGAGTCCGTGCCGGCTCTTTGAAAAGAGCAATTCAATCCCACTCCCCAGCTCTCTCCCCATAACTGCGCAAACCCGTCCTCCCAAATAAATGTCTACCTCTCTTTTAAAAGTTGTTATCGAATCGGCCTCCACCACCTTTTCAGGCAATGCATTCCAGATTCGAAAAACTCGCTGAGTGAAAGAATTTCTCCTTACCTCCCCTCTGCTTCTTTTTGAAACTATTTTAAATCTTTAACCACGAGTCACTGATACACCCACCAGTGGAAACCGTTTTCGCCTGCTTACTCTGTCGAATCCCCTCATGATCTTGAAAACCTCTATTAGGTCTTCTCGTAAACTTATCTGCTCCAATGAGAATAAACCTAGCTTCTCAAGCGTTTCCTCATAGCTGAAGTCCCTCATTCCCGGTACCATCCTGGTAAATCTCCTCTGCACCTTTCCAATGCCTTAACATCCTTCCTAAAGTGTGGTGACCAGAATTGTACACAGTACTCTCGCTGAGGCCTAACCAAAGTTTTGTAGAGGTTAGTCAGAACTTCCTGACTTTTGTAAAATATAAGGAGCTGTTCGGATTTGAAATGAAAGAGAATCTAAACAAGTTAGTACGAATTCAGGATGTTACATGATGTAACAAAATACAGTAACTAAACTTTACAGTATATCTTGTGATGCGCTTTGAGATCTTCTTCCGAAGTGATTGAGGCTATAACAAATACAGTAAAAGCCTGTTTATCCGTGACTCGATTAACCGGATTGCTCGACCGCCTCCCGGGGCAATTCCCCATTCCAGTAATCGCGAGTATGCTCACTTTGCAAATGCTTTTTTACCAATCTTTTTAGTAAGTGTGTTGCTGGAATCTTTTTTGGTAAGTAGCTATACAATATTCGGTTACTATTTAGTATATTATTAATATAGTATGTTTTAAAATAAGTTAATTTTTTGTGTTGGGTTTTCGGCAACTTGCCGCCCGATTATCCGGCACAGTCAATTAGTCGACCACCCGAGCATGCCGGATAAACGGGCTTTTACTGTATAGGGATTATTATTAGTCCAGTAAACCTCTGTTGTACCAGACTCCGAGTATCTGTAATTCAGATCTAGTCAGACTGGGCTGGAAAATATCCTGTTGAAAAATTTTGAAAGCTCATATTCGTGTAGATCCCTCTGACCCAAATCTTCTAGCACATGCCAACACTGCACTGTGCAGCCTCCCATCCCACTGTGCTGGCCTTTACAGTGGCCGGGGATATCAGCTTTGACTCAGATTGTTTAAATCCAGTGAACAAAAAAACTACTCACTTGCTATCTTTTGCTCCCAGGATTCAAACAATTACAATGCCAGTGCAGTGCTGGCATTTACTGGCATTTTTCACTATTTTATGTTGTATTTACAATTAGCTATTGTATTTACAATTAGCCAGAAGTTCTAGCTCACAGGACCAATTCTCCCCCATTAGTCTGGCTGCACGGGATTTTAGTATATTATTGTTCCAAACTTTGAGTTACAAATAATTATGTTTTATGGACTCATGAAGACCTAGTCAATTGAATCAATGGTAAGAATAATACCTAGCATGGAGAAAAACGGAGAGGACATCGTTGGAAATGGATGTTTGAAGTCGATCTTTAGTACACCTTGGGGAATCTGCTTTAAGAGATGTTATTTGTTGGTTGGTGGCTGGAATCTGATACTGTAATGAGCATGCTTGTTCCCACTTTTGGTCATTGTCTTGTCACGTCTGCTAGAAAGTGTCCAAATGCACATAATATGACACCAGGATTGGGCTCAGCTATGGTACGCACCAAAACACATTGTGCCTGAATCTTATCTTTCAAAAATATATACAGTAAAAGCCTGTTTATCCGGCACCCTCGGGACCTGGCCAATGCCTGTTAAAGCGCGTGCCGGATATTTTGCCGAAAACGGCAAAAAAAATTTAGTAAAAATTTTGCATGCATTTTTCCGGATAAATTCTAGTTGATCGAATGCAGACTTTTTTTTTGCAATGCCGGTTATACAGTAGTTACGGTTGATCGGGTGCCGGATAAACAGGCTTTCACTGTCCTGTATATCCCTTCGAACCAAATTTGGTCATCCAATCCACGACTGTTTGTGGGACACTGCTGTATGCAATTGGCTGCCGCATTTCATCAACAAAATATACAATCAATTCACTTTACAGTACATTTTAAAAGAGAGGTAGACATTTACTTGGGGAGGATGGGTTTGCGTGGTTATGGGGCGAGAGCTGGGGAGTGGGATTGAATTGCTCTTTTCAAAGAGCCGGCACAGACTCAATGGGCCAAATGGCCTCCTTTTGTGCAGTAAGATTCTATGATTCTGTGAAACGCTTTGAGACATCTCACGCACGTGATAAAGCTCTATAAAAAACGCAAGGATTGTTATTAAGATTGTTATTAATATGATTATTATTATAGCAAGACCAGACTTCCACTGGGCAAGCTATTGTCATGCACCCAGTACATTTGGATCTGAAGCAATGGAAGAGATGTTAACATTTAAGGGAGCAAAGGGGAATAATTTCTTAGAACATGTCGACATGCTTTTCTTTATTTGTTGAATTGTTATATAACTGGCATCCTGTGAAAAATATGGTGTTGCTACACTCTAGTGGCAATTCTGTGCCATTGAGGATGAGGAGAATGGTATCAAGTACAGGACTCTGAATTGTCTGTTATAAATATTTGAAGATGTCATACAGTCATAAAAACACTCTTATTTTGGAAACTTTTTCTGACATCATATTACAGTATATCATAATCATTCACACATTTTGAACCTGTATCGTACAATGTCAATAAAGTTGTGACATTGATGAGAAATTAAGTTATTGTAACGAATACAAGAGCATCAAACTGTGAGGCGCTTTGAGACATCTGGAAAACGTGATAAGGCACTGTATCAAATGCAAGCTTTATACTACCTATGCTTTGTTATGCAACCAGCTCAGGAAACACAAAGTAAATTACTACTTTACTATTTGAATTTCAGCTGCCAAGACGTACCTGATAGGCGAAACAAAATGACAGTGTAACTACCATTTAAGCATGTTTGTTGCATTGTCCGCGTTAGACTTACAATGTTTCCTCTATTAATGTAATATGCATTTCTAAAACTCCTTTGACCTGGCTTGTATGTTTAAGCGCTCTAGGATGCTACCCTGAATGGGGGACATTACCCTGCGTGAATGTTGCTATTTACATGCAAGTTATCGTCATTGTATTATAGCAAAGATTATCTATTGCTTTAACACTTTCAACTCCCCACCTTGTGCTGTGCTAAACTGTTACAGGAGTCCTGTAGCTCAGTGGTTAGAACACTCGTCTTACAAGAGTTTGATTGTAAGACATGGGTTTGATTCCTTAAGTAAGTTTCCTTACTCCACATACACGCCTGATAATAATCCCACAAGAAAACAATAATAAATTGGTAATTTCTCAATCCACGATTGTTTGTGGGACACTGCTATGCGTAATTGCTGCCTCGCTTCACCCTCAAATATACAGTCAATCCATTTTACAGTATTTTACTCTATTTCTCCACTTCACGACCCCCAGTCCCCTGATGTTCTGTCAGCCTGCCTGTCAGACATCAGGAGCTGGATGAGTGCAAATTTCTTGCAGCTGAAGGTTGACAAGCCATACTCTTAGGCTCTCATCAACATCTCCATTCACATGGCTCTCACCTCCTCCATCTTCCCGGTCTCCCCCTGAAACTCTCCAAACCTGTACGCAATCTTGGCGTCAGGTTCAACCCCCAACTGTCCTTCCTCCCCAACATCCGGTCCCTCACCCCAAAAGCCGCTAAAATCCTGGTCCACGCCTTTGCCACCTCTCGGCTGGACTATTCAAATGCCTTCCTCGCCGGTCTCCCCTCCACCACAATTCATAAAATCCAAAATTCTGCCACCCGCATACTCACCGCAACAAACTTCACTCCCCCATTACCCCAGTCTTTGCCAGACTTCACTGGCTCCCTATCTCCAAGAGGATCGACTTCAAGATCCTCACCCTTGTTTTCAAATCCCTCCACTCCTCTGCATCCCCCTACCTCGCTGACCTCCTCTCTCCTCAAACCAGCTCCCATTGCCTTCGCTCACTGGGTCTGGCCTCCTCCATGTTCCCCGAATCCTCCGCTCCACCCTCGGCAGCCATGCCTTCAACCACTATGCCTCGAGGCTCTGGAATTCCCTTCCTCACTACCTTCGCCTTAGCCCCTCTTTTCTCAGCTTCAGGTCCCAACTAAAGACCTTTCTCTGACCGCACCATTGGTCACCTTTCTGCCACTGCCCCTGGCTCGGTCCCGGGATCCGCTATTGTGAAGCGCTCTGAGATGCCGTCCGGTGTTGAGGGCATTATATAAATTGAAGTTGTTGTTGTTTATTCAGTGAAGCGCTTTGAGACATCTGGAAGATGTGATAAGGCACTGTATCAAACGCAAGGATTATTATTGTTGTTGTATGGCCGTGAGGTTAGAAATGAGCATGTACAACTCATTTCTCGCAATGTTCTGGCCAACAATCTTCCTGATATTTTGAACATGGCTGTTTGTGGGAACATGCTGTGTGCAAAATGACTGCCATGTTTACTTATAAATACAGTTGATAGTGTTGACAATCATCATCGCCTGTCAAGACTTTGTGTGAAAGTTTTTTTTCTTTAAATTGTGACCAGTCAGCGTGAGGTGCCAGTCGTCAAGCATTATTACAAACTTCAGAGGGAAACATGCAGTACCGAGTTTTAATGGTTAAAGCAAATGATTAGTTTATCAATCGAGCTGCCTGTTTACTCGCCCCAAAGTAGCCCGATATTATGGGTTGCCTCTTATGGGTTAGCAGGAGGCAACCCATTATATGGTGATACCCACAATGTGGTCAATTTAAATCAGTGCTTTTAAAACTGTGTAAGAAAAGATCATTCGCCAGCAAATATCAGTCAATCCCCTTTACGGTATATTCTGTGAGATGTTTTGAGACATCCAGAAAACGTGAAAAGCACCACATCAGATGCAAGGATTATTATTATTATTATTATTCATCTTGAAAGATGATTGAAAACAAGCAAGTTTTGCAGCCTGGTCACATGACCGAGGAGAGGCCGCGCTCGCACACGTGACCGCCGTCTTTGTTCCCTGGCAGTTGATTGGGCGCTTAGACAGCCTCCGCCAGGGGGGCGTGGCTAACCCTACGTGGCTGCGCGGAGCTGACCCCCCTCCCCCCCCCCCCTGGTATATAAGGCGTGCGGCCGCCGCCATTCTTCCTTTTGGAAACGACTCTTGGGGTGAGAGGTAAGTGTTTGGTGATCGCTCCTGTGCTTCCTCTGCTCGGTCCTGTCTGATTACCCACCGCCGCCGCCGCCTTGTGCCGGGAGTGGTTTATTGGCTTGCCCACAATTCCTCCCGGCGGGGTCACGTGGCCAGTTTGATTCCCGGCCGAGCCATTGTCAGCCTCGCTGCGGCGCGGGTTCACGATCCTTGCGTTCGATGCCTGTGTGTGAAGTGGTCACCTGATGGCCTTGTGTTGGTCTCAGAAAAGTCTGACGGTTTGTGTTTTTGTTCCACAGATGTATTCAGACTTGAGCCTGGTGGGAAGTGGTGCCCCAGTCGTACCTGTGCCCCGGTGCTTGAAGGTAAATATGATTTGTGTGGGGAAGCTGTTTAATTGGCAGTGTAATCCATATAACAGTTGGGTTTTTAAAAAAAATTAATTAAATAAAAACTAGGATCTGATGGTCTGGGAAATGAAAGGTGGAGCCAAATGTTTCCCAGAGTTTGATTACATAGATAGGGAAGGGTGTGATTTTGAAGGTCAGGACAAAGATCTTAAACTTGGTCTGTGAAGACGTCCTCCTAATATGAAAGGCGCTGTACAAATGTAATTTTTTATTATTGACTTCAAACCTAGTAATGGTGGGTGGGTATGACTCGGTGGTTAGAGCACTTGTCTTGCAAGCTGGCGAGGCCTGTGTTCGAATCCAGGCAGGTCAGGGCGAAACCTTGGGCAAGTTTACTTACTCCACACGCCTAATAATAATCCCTCCAAAAAAAACACAATAATAAAATTGATCATTTCTATCCATGACTGTGTGTGGGACACTGCTGTGCGCAATTGGCTGCCGCGATTCGCCCACAAATATATAAAGTGAATTCACCTTACAGTATATTCTGTGAAGCGCTTTGGGACGTTGATAAGATGTGGAAAGCGCTATATCAAATGCAAGGATTATTATTATATATGACAAAAGTGGGTAGAACCTTGGGGTTTCCTGGATGTGGGGTATAGCTGTGCAATGAATCCGTTGTAGACAGTTTTACTAAAAGGGAAAGGTGGATTCTGGATGGGCAGTATTTTTTAAAAAAAGGCTATATCTGATCCTATGTAATAACAGAATGGGTAACGGCATAAGTGTCCAACACATGGTTCTCCGTCTAATCAGTGATGTAAGAATTCCGAATCTGACTCTCTGATGAAAAAGAAACGGATCTGACTGCTGAGATTTGCCGAACCAATGTCTGACTTACTGCAGCATAGTTAACAATCCTTGCATTTGATGCTTGTTTTTGAAGTGTATTTTGAATTTTTGTATTCTTGCAGGTGGAGCAAAAAATGCCTTTGCAGACGTGAAAATTACCTCTTTAAGGTGTTCCATTTAATTAACAGGTATGTTGGAACAGCAACAACTTACAAATCGTTATTTGTATGTGAGCTGAGACAATTAACTGAAGTTGTAATACTTTTTGGGAATACACAACGCTTGGTTCTTGGTCTAATCAGTGATGAAAACAATTCCAAACCTGATTTTCTGATGAAAAACTAACGGATCTGACTACTGAGATTTGACGAACCAGTGTTGCATTGTGATGAGACTTGCATTGTGTTGAGCCTTTTTGTAATGTAACTTACTGATAAGTTGTGTTTTCTTTTAGGTGTATTTGAAACGTTATGGTTTCTGTCCTGGCTCCATCTCATCCAATGATATTTGATGGTAGGGAGTTAATTATTTCAATATTCTAAACACCAATTTGTTTGAATCAATTCTTATGTTTTTTTAAAGTGTTCAATGAGGTGTTTTTCCTTCCTTCATTTTCAGTGAAAGGAGTGATGTAAACGCTGGATGTGTGCTCTGATCATTATGGTTGAGGACTTCTTCACACTTGAATATAAAGGTGCTTTTTTTTAAATGAGCTTGAATGTTGTATTTGTTCTGGTCACTGATGATTTTCATTTAAAACCTAATGTTATGACTGCTGAGATTAGATCTTGTTTTGTGCTGGGTTTTTTCTAAAAAACCTGACCTATGATGTTTGGCAAGTACAGTATGTTTAATTTTCTGAATGCATTTTTGCAGATTCATTGTGAAGATGTGAATCGAGATCTTGATGGCGGCTGGCAACCAACATTCTTTTTGCATCTATAACTACAAATGGAGCTTGATTCATTCGAGTTCCTTTTTACTTTTTACTCAATATATTAAATAAATAAATAAAGACTATTTAACATGATTCGTCTTTCATTTTCATGGCTTACCTAGTCGTGGATCATTCTCGGCCAGTCTACTCTTAACACCCTCGCCGCTATTCTCCCCTCTTCCACCATTCATAAAATTCAGCTCATCCACACCAAATTTCATACATTGATTACCCCAGTCCTCGCCAAACACTGGTGCCCTATCGGTGGAATGTCCTTTTTCCCCAAATCGTCTGCTCTGCCATTGACAGGCATGCTTTCAACCAATACGCCCTGGAACTCCCTCAATACCATGGAATTTTTAGGTTGTGCCCCAAGACCTTTAACTGCTTAAGGTCACCTTACCCCTTCCCCTGGTTCAGCCTTGGGCCCTGCCATTGTTGAGTGCTCTGAGACCCCTGCCGATGTACGGAGCGCTGTAATACTTGCATTTGATACAACACCTTATCACGTCTTCTAGATGTCTCAAAAGTGCTTCACTGAATGTACTGTAGAGTGAATTGACTGGACTAAGCGCAGTAGGCGATTGTGCATAGCGGTATCCCACAAACAGTCGTAGAATTTTTTGGTGCGATTATTCGGTAGGTGAAGTGAGGAAACTTGCCCAAGGTTTTGCCCTGATCTGCCTGGATTTGCACATTGGTCTCAATCTTGTAAGGCAGATACTCTAACCAATGAGCTACAGGACTCTTCCCAAGTATAAATCAGTGTATAACTGTAAAGTAGTTCTCTCGCATTTAAGAGATAGTGACTTAATCACTGTTGTGCTCAATTTCAGTGACTTTGTAGACCAAAATCGACAGCCAACTTGCACATGGCAGTGTCCAAAATGTTTGTGCGCAGATAATACCTATGGATAGTAAATGGTGTATTTTTTTTGATGACTCATTCAAAGTATAGTGCCTCTAACCACAAATAGTTGTGCATTGAGTAACTCGAGGTTTTATCTAGGGGATTGTTTCAACAACAAAACAACATTTGTATAAGTGCCTTTCATGGTGAGGAAGGCATGGTTGAAAAGGGGGATCTTGAGACGGGTCTTGATAATTAGTGGGTCCACCCACTAATGCTGGGGTGGATGAGGTGGGGGACATAAAGCAGGCCATAGTGGAGGTAGTGGGAAGGTTGCAATATTGCAGTGGTAGAGGTAGCAAGGTCATGGAGGACTTTCAAGGTGAGGACCAGATTCTTGGAACTGTATCCTTTGTGTGATGGGAACACAGTGGATTTGGGCGAGGTTAAGGCTGATAAGGTTGCGGAGCCTGGTGCAGGAGACGGCATCAGCTGCATAGTTCTGGACAATCTGCAGCCTTTGAAGGGAGGAGTTATTCACATCAAGGCTCAATTATGGAAACTCCCTCCTCATCGGCCTTCCTGGTTCTTCCCTTCACATGCTGCGGATTGTCCAGAACTCTGCAGCTCGTGTCCTTTCCTGCACCAAGCTCCACAACCACATCACCCTCGCCAGGCTACATTGGCTCCCCATCCCCCAGAGAATCAAATTCAAGATCCTCAGGCCTTGCCCTCCCCTATCTCTCCGACCTGATGTGCCCCTACAAACCTTCCTGTCCCCTCCATTCAGCGGGCTCCGGCCTGCTCCATGTCTCCGACCTGCTCCATGTCTCCGACCTGACTGTTCAGTGCCTTGGGACGTCCTCCCCAGTCTTATTGATGTTCACCTGTAGAAAGTTAGCTGTGATCCAATACTTGATGCTTAACAGACAATCTGTCAGGCAGGACAGCAATGGTCCTGGAGTCGAGGGTGGAGGCAGAATTGGATATCGACCGCATACATATGGAAATTGAGCCCATGTCACCAAAAGGGAGCATATAGATATTGAAGAGGAGGGGACCAAGGACAGAGCGCTGAGGAACGCCAAACAAGATGGTGCATGGGAAGGAGGAGAAACCGTTTGTGGAGATGAACTGGATATGGTAATAAGAGGTAGAATCTGAGCCATTCAAGGACAGAACCATGAAGGTTGAAGTGAAAGGAGAGGTGGTAGAGGATAGAGTGGTCAACCCTAGGTAAAGGGATCCACCAACTGACAACAACCGGGTTCTCATCACTAGGTAAACAGGCATGTGGAGTAAGGAAACTTGTCCAACATTTCACCCTGCCTTCAAAACAAATCCAGGTCCTCTCGCTTGCAAGACAAATGCTCTAACGAGTTAAAAGACACCAGTTGTATTAAAGCTAATGTAACACCATTTCTGATGCTCCAGCTTAGATTAGTGAACCCAGCATTAAGATACTCGTGTGTGATTGCCTTTATTGTAAAGGAAATGGTTCAGTTGATAGCAACCTCGTGCCTGGGTCAGCGGGTTATGGATTTAAGCTGTGACTTCATTGTCGAGGCTAGACGCTCTGATGTGATATTGTCAAACGTACTATCCTACACATGAGATGTTAAACTGAAATAAAATAAGCCGGCCTCCATATCAATTCCGTTTTTAATGATCAGCACAAGGTAAATGCAACCCATTTGACTTGAAGCTGAAAAACATTTGGAACAAATACTTCTTTCCAAATTGCAAAGATTGCACCTGTACATTTTATTCATCTCAAAATTAATATTTGTTTTTGATATCCACCAGCCCCCCACCCCTCCCCACCAAACCTTTATAATAAACTGTTGCAAATCATGTGCATCAGAACAATCAAGAATTGATAGATCAGTGTCGCTGCCGCAGGTCAGAAACTCAGTTGTTTTCATAGAAGGGTTTACACATGCGAGGCAGACTTGCTGTGGTTGCAGATTTGTTTCATGTGTGAGGATTTATTAATTCATTCAAATTCACTGTTGGACATGGTCCAATTGAGGTTTGGAAAACAAAACTGGTGACTGGTGCCATCCAGTCTCACAGATATTTTCTTTCTATATACATAATCCTTACATTTGATATGCTGCACTTCCCACTGCGAGATCATCTCAAAGCGTTTCACAGAATCTACTGTAGATTTTGTGGGCAAAACCCAGCAGCCAATTTTTGCACATAGCAATATTCCACAAATAGCCAATGGAGTGAGTGAGTGAGCAATTCTATTTGAAGGATTCCTAGGTCCGGATATCGGGAGAAAATACTCCAGTGGTTTACAAAGCTAGTTTACAGAAGCATGTTGCGACCAGGTACTTTGTCTGAACAACCACAACATGCATTTATGTAGCATCCTTCAGATAGGATAGTGTTTTGGAGGCTTAGTGTGGGACACCAAGCTGGGGAGAGATGATCGTAGGTACAGCCAAAGAGGAAGGTCTTCAGGTGTGGTCGAGACAACAATGAAGCTGTTCTTGTAGAATCAAACAAGTATCAAACACAAATGTTCCAATAGACACACCATTTCCCTGCAGCTATCGAAATGGTCCCTATGCAAACAAAAGGCAACCAAACTACTAAAGTCCACCACCCTTATCCTTACCCAGTTCACTATCCCAATGACACCATCAAATGCCTCATAGCCTCACTTCACCCAACCCCTACTCCACTACCAGCCCCAAAGCTCCATCAGCTCTGGCACCTGCATTCCTCCACCATTTACAGGAAGTCTTTAAACCACTTCATCTCACTCTGTGAAACACTTCTAAAATTACCTCTGCCTTGTCCACTTTCTGTACTTTCGAAACCCTAAATCCCTAGCTCACCAAATCCGCTTTTATTTATTTCCCCTCTATCTCCAACTGGAGTTCCCAATCAGACCTGCTAAAGTGCTTTGACATTTTCTCCTGCAGGATAATAATAATAGTCCTTGACAAAAACAAAATACTACAGATGCTGGGAATCTGAAACAAAAACAGAAGTTGCTGGGGAAACTCAGCAGGTCAGGCAGCAAAGGAAAGGAAAATGAGTCAACGTTTCAGGGTCTACAACCCTTCGTCAGACGAAGGGTTCTGTCAAGGGTTGTAGATCCAAAACATTGAATCATAATAGTCCTTGAATTTGATATAGCATTTTCATGTCTTCTATGTCTCAGAGTCCTTAACACAATACACTGTAAAGTGAATGGACTATATTTGTGGACAAAAATGCAGCAGCCAATTGTGCACAGCAGTATCGTACGAACAGTCATGGATTGAAATGACCAATTTATTGTTTTTTTGGAGGGATTATTATTAGGCATGTGGAGTATGGAAACTTGTCCATGGTTTTATCCTGACCTGCCTGGATTCAAACACAGGTCTTACACTTGTAAGGCGAGTGCTCCAACCACTGAGCTACAGGACTGCGCAATCCTGCAAGAAGAAAAACACACAAAATATTGGTCAATTCAATCCACGACTGTGGGACATTGCTGTGCACAATTAGCTGCCATGTTTCACCCACAAATATACAGTCAATTTAATTCACTTTACAGTATATTCTGTGAAGCGGTTAGAAGACATGGAAAGCACTATATCAAATATAAAGATTACATTATCCTTTATTTGCACACTTTCCCTGGAGGGCAGCAATTTTTCACTGCAGGTGGAGGCCATTTGGCCCATCATGTCTATGCCAGTTGTTGCAAAAGTGCTATCCAAATCAATCCCACTCTGCTGCTCTCCCACCCATAGCCCAGCAAGCTTGATCGACTCAAGCTTTTTTTGGATTCTGGAGTGTTTTATGCGCAGGTTGTAAAGAGTCAAGCCAAGAGTTTTTTTTACCCTATAATAACAGCAACAACAAAATTACATTTGCAAATCTCCTTTCACGACAGGAGGATGTTCCATGGCGCTGAGCAATTTGGGTCAGGTCAGGGCCAGAAAGGAGCCACTTTCTCCCTTGGTCTGGTAACATTGGCCACATTCCCCGAGGTGCATTGATACACATTGTCGGTGATGGCAAACCCCTTTCCTGTGTGTAAATAGTAAGGATATACAGGAGCAGCATATGCATTCAGTGGTGGTGTGTGTGGGGGGGGGGGAGTGGGGGGGAAGAGAGCATAATAAGCTTTACGGTGAGCGACTTCACAACCTGGCTGTGCAGTGACAGTATATCTGATGTCAGGCCCCCAGATGGATTGGATATCTAATGTTACTTTAAACCTCGCGCCCGTCATTGCAGGGAGGGTGTGAGTTTGCTCTGCATTTGAATCCGCCACATCCTTTGCTGAAGCTCCAGCTGCTCCTCACAATCCCTGCCCTCCGCGAGAGACGTGGGTAACAGGTTTGGGGGGGGAGGGGGTGGGGGAGAAGGACCGCGCTGCCTGTCAATCAGCAGCCCGGCCCGTGGGGGAGGGGAGAGAAGGCGGGGCCCGCGCCACCTGACGGCCAATGGGAGGGTCGGGTTGGGTCCGCGAGCTTCTGCCCGTCATCGCTGGAGCTCCTTGCTTGGCAGTCGGGGAAACCCCGGGGGCGCGAGTTTGCGAGCGCGTGAGTGGAGCCCGGGAGGGGGCGAGAGAGCGCGGCCGCCATTTTGTACAGCTCAGAGCGAGAGAGCGACGTGTCGGCGCCCGGAGCCAGGTAAACAGCGGCCGGCTCCACCGCCTGCTGGCCTCCGCACCCCTCCGCGGGGATCCCGGTGTGCACAGCAAACCAGCGCGACGGTTGTGGTCCATTCCACGCGCGTCTAGAGAGTGTCAGTGCCCCCCGGTGAGCGATTAAACGAGACCGGCCGCGGCAGGAGCAGGGCCTCGCTCGGCCATGTTTGAAAATCGAGGCGTATCGACGCACCGCATGGCCCGAGCTTTGAGAGACTAGGCCCCCAGCCGCCGCCGCACTGGCTCGAACGTCTCCTGGTTCACTCTTCCCGGCAACACCACCCCCCGCACGTGTAGTGCTGGAGTTACTAGAGGAGAAGTTGCCCCCGGGAGACGGCGCCTCTCCGCCCGCGGTAACCCGGCTTTCGGCCTTAACCCCCTGGGAGGAATGGAGTGAGGAGCCGGCGCCGCAGCTCTATTGTTTCACGTGGTGGTGACTAACGGCGGGGGGGCGTCTGTCCCCGGGATGGCGGAGGTTAATCCCGGCATTGACCAGGTTCCCGGGATTTGGGAGATTATTCCCGGGATTGGTCCGATTGTGCCCGGGATTGGCCAAGTCGTTCCCGGGTTAGGGGAGATTATTCCTGGCATTGACCAGGTCGTTCCTGGGATATGGATCTTATTCCCGCGATTGGTCCGAGTTGTTCCCGGGAAGAGGAATTTGTCCCCGGGATTGGAGAGGTTGTCCCCGCGCGGGGCCGGGAGGCCGGTGGGTGGAAGTTTTAATGGGAATGCAATATGTCGGAAGGGCAGAGTCGACCTCGTGCCTCGGGTTTATCCGCCTCCCCGAGTAACGCGCTCACGCCGCACACTGGCGTGACTCGGGGACCTGAGCCCCCGGCACGGGGAGTGGTTGTTGCCGTGTTGATTGACGGCTGGCGCTGAGGCCAGCACCTAGGGACGTCCTCCCGACGTGAAAGGCGCTCCATAGCTGTAATTTTGTGTGTGTTTTGTGAGGCCACTCGGGTCCGGGCGCTGCTGCTCCCTCTGATCGACACGTGTTGGTCCGCACGGCCCTTGGCAAGTTATCAAGTACTGTACCCGGTCAGTCTTGGGAATGAGTCATAAAAGTTTGTGAAAATGGCGGGAAGGCTTTGTTTTAATACCAGCAATTTTACCTCTGCCCTTCCCCTTGGAAAAAAAACTTTGCTAACACCCAAGGCTGACGCTGCAAAATAAACTCAAGATGAAGGGAGAATAAAATTTCTAGACTGTTACAATTCTGAATGAAATTACCTTTAAAGCAAATTGGTTGATGTCTGATTTAATTTTCTCTTACTCTCCACCTCCCCACCCCCGACAAAAAAGGGAGCTTGTCTGATTCCAGAGGAGTAAAAGTAATTTCCTGCATTGTGTACCTACAGATGCCTACTGAAAAAATGGCCACAGAGCATATGAATGGAAATGGTACTGAAGAACCAATGGATACTTCCACTGCCGTTGTCCGATCTGAACACTACCAGACTTTATTAGATGCTGGTTTACCACAGAAAGTTGCAGAGAAGCTAGATGAAGTTTATATAGCAGGTACATTTATTAATTTTTAAACAAATCTTTTGTCTTATTCCAATGTATTTTTTCCCCTCTAGTCATTCCTCACCCCCACATAAATATGTGACACAATTCAAAAGGTGGCATGCAAGGAAATTATTGCCATTTAGCCATTTGCGTGTATGCCTTTCTGGAGATTGTACAAGTTCTGAATTTGGTTCTGCTGCACTCCTTTTCTGGTTGGATAGCCTGCTAGTGTTCACTCCAGAAATTGCAAAATAATGATGGTTGCGATATTGAAGGGCACTTGCGAAAGTTTCCTCAACAGAAGGAAAAGGCAAAAATGTCTTAAAGATAGTAGAAAATTGGTGAAGGGGAAAAGGGTAGAAATGGTAAGTTGTAGTAGCTTTTTAATTGTAGAACACCAATATAAATCAAGTTCATTTGAGCTGTGGATTCCAAATTACACAAAAAGTTTGAAATGTGTGTGAAATGCCTTGATCATTGCATAGGAAATTATATCAGCAGCCACCAAATGCAGTAGAAGTGGGCCATTTAACAACTGCACTGAAAATTTCAGATTCATCCGGTCATGCATGCATTGCAGTGAATATAGAAGCGCTGACTGATAATCACACCATAACATGGTGCAGGTTGAGATTTTATAGGCCCCAATTCACAAAGTTATACAAGTCCTCCACTGTGTAAATTATACAATAATTTCCAAATAATGTGATGAGTAGACTTTTAAAGTAAGGTTTGTGGAGATTACAATGCACCTGAGTTTGTAGTAGTTTTAAAGGTTGAATTTTTGCTTCCGAATGTGTATGCTTCTTGTGCTTTCTATATTCTTGGTTTGATTCATTGGGAGAATATTGCATCACAGTTTTTCAAAATTAAGATAGTTGTATTTCTTTGCATGCTTCTCCCACCCCAAGTACTTAGATGTAGGACTCTCGTGTTCAAGGATTCCTCTTTAGAATATGGAAAGTATATGCTTTGTATTATGGAGCAATACTGATAATCTGTAATTTGACCATATTTATAGTAATTAATATAGGTTCTTTCTCGTCAGTACATCTGAAATCACTTCACAGATGCTACTGTAATGTATAGTGCCTGTATTTTGGAGACAAACGTGATAGCCAATTTGTGCACTGTCCCATAAAAGGCCATGCATTGAAGTGAATGAATGCCCGATTATATTTAGGGGATTATTGATCAGGACATTGGGAGAAACAGTTTTTTGAATAGTATTGTGGGATCTTCTACCATCCACCGGAGCAGGTCTCGGTTTAATATGTCTTCTAATGGAAAGATATTTATTCTGTCACTGAAAGGTAATTTGTACATTTCTTCTGGGCATTTGTCTATGAGGATCTAGCATAAAATAATCGTTTTTCTTGATGTAAAAATGTGCACCTCCCAAATACAGAAGGCAAGGGGGCACAAATCTCATCCGCTCACCATTTGAGCAAAATACCACAATGGACAGATATCTTGAAAGGGATTTCCTTTGCATGGAGCATTTCTATAATTAAAGCTTTCCAATTGTATTTCGCACAGTTTATTTTATTCTGAAATATTGCATTACAATACATTGTTGCAAAGGTGAGTCAACATGCATTCTAACAGCTGGTTATAGAGTAACTTTGACATGTCTAGTCGCAGGTTTCTTCTGGGAATTATTGGCTATTATGTCATGGAAAAACTTGAGTCCTTAAATTGATGCTCCTAGGAAATAATTTGGTCGAGCAGAATATTCAATTAGTATCCTCTCCTGAATCTGGTAAATCATACTGGATATTGTTTTCAAAGTAGTGGCACCTCTCCAATACCTCACTTGAATGGCCATACCAGTAAGTTTTTACTATTTGGAGCACTGAACCCGAGACACAATGCTATCCTCCACATCAGAGTGGTCCAACCTTTTGGCATCTGAGGGCCAGATACTGGATTTGAGGTGGCCACATAAGCAATATTGTGTTTTCCTTCCAGAAACATAATGTAACATTTACATAGCACCGTTTTCACATTGGAGGGATATCACACACATTTAAAAGTGCTTAACACCGGTGACTCGTCGAACGTTTCCACATACACCAAGTTGGAAATGGCTCCTGCTCTTAATTTTTTTAAAATTCAGGTCACTGCTGAGGTTGCTTTGTGCTCAGAAGCAACAGTAACCTGGTGACGTGGAAATCAGCCATTTGTAGTGCAGAAGTTGGCCAGGTTTTGCGCAGTTGCATTAAATAAGGTCCATAAGTCATTTGCATTACAAACAAACCTGTATTATGAACAAAGCATATTAAAACTGAGTTCTAATCTAGTATTTCAGAGTAAGAGGCTTTGTTGATCTGTTCTCTAGCTCAGGCAAATTGCAGGATTTGTATCTGTGCCTGAATGGTAACTCAACAAAGATTGGATTTAATCTTTGATCATGAATCTATGTGGTTCAGTTCTTCACTGAGAAAATAGTCTACCCATTATTCAATTTGGGGGAAAGTGTTGGGACTCAACCTTGTTAATGAGTGTTCCACTCTTGCAAAAAATAAATTATTTGAACCAGAAGTGTTGAACATTGGCAGAAGACAGCTGGAGAACAGTAGACAATAATGCTTTAATCCTTGAACTTGATATAGCGCTTTCACATCTTCTAAGCGTCTCAAAGCGCTTCACACAATGTATTGTAAAGTGAATCGACTGTATATTTATGGGCAACACACGGCAGCCAATTGTGCACAGCAGTGTCCCACAAACAGGTCGTGGATTGAAATGACCACATTTGTTTTTTGGAGGAATTATTATTAGGCATGTGGAGTAACACAAAACTTGCCCAAGGTTTCGCCCTGACCTGCCTGGATTCGAACACAGGTCTCACACTTGTAAGGCGAGTGCTGTAACCACTGAGCTACAGGACTGCACAAATACAACAACAAAATTACATTTATGAGCGCCTTTTCACGTTGGGAGGATGTCCCAAGGTCCTGAACAGTCAGGTTGGGACCCGAGCAAGGGAGAGAGGCAGGATAGTGGGGAGTGACGGGACTGAGTTGGGAGGGCAGCGGAAGGCACGGTCAAAGGGGAGAGTCTTGAGGCGAGGAAGGGAGCGAGGCGAAGGGACTGCGCGATGGAGTTTCAGAGTGGGGGCAGAGAGGCTGAAAGCCCATCTGCCAATAGTAGGGCAGGTCGGGTGGGTTACATGGAGCAGGCCAGAGCCCGCAGAACGGAGGGGCGGGGAGGTTCATAGGAGGACAGCAGGTCAGGGGGGTAGGGGAAGGCGAGGCAAGGCCGTAAATGGCCTTGAATGTGAGGATGAAGATCTTGAATTTGATCCTCTGGGGAATATGGTGCCAGGAGAGGGTGAGAGTGATATGATCGTGGAGCTTGGTGAGGGTGAGGATACAAGCTGCAGAGTTCTGGATGATCTGCAGCTTGTGAAGGGAAGAACCAGGAAGACCGACGAGGGAGGAGTTTCCATAGTTGAGCCTTGATGTGACGAATGCCCAAAGGCTGCTAACGAAAAATGGAACACCACTTTACTATTTGGCTCTTCAAGGAGTCGGCTATAAAATTCTGTGTAATTGTGGAGTTGATTACCAAAATGTAGCATAACTGCTTTTCAATTTGCAATTTAAAGACAATTTGTACCATATGGCATTTATCATGTGGAGATGTTGGACCTGGGGTCCACAAGGTTTTATGATTTTTGTGGGCAGTGTCTCATACTATCAGAGGTCAGGTAATCTTTTGAATTTTCTGATTCCTGCCAGTGATTGAGATTTGCTACATTGTGTCCTATGGATTGAGGCCCAAGTGTATTTAAAATCACATTTCTTTGCATAGATTTGTTACTACGAGTGGGTAGAAAGAGTTGAGCTAAGTTTGAATACAGCTAATATCACATATTTATCTGATTTCTTCTTCTTTGGGATCTGACTTTGTGTCTGAATATTTCACAAGAGGGGTTAAAGTAAAGATCCTTCATCTCATTTGATCTCATTCAGGACACCGACACAATTTTTAGTCATTTCAACTGCAACTATATGCTCTTTAGTGATCATTAACAATTGGGTTTAAGTTATACAATATGGTTTCCACATTTTAGCTAAGATCAACAAAATAAATGGAACCACCAATGTAACTACCTACACAAAGATCTGTAAGGAATTTAATTTCTGGATCTTAATAACATCTTATTTAAGATTGAAAGATCATACGTTAGGTCTGTAAATTAAAAATGCCGTATGTTCCGGTTGTCAGGTTGATGCTGACGTCATTTTCAGCTTCCACACTAAAGCTGAAGAAGCTGCAGCTTTTCTTATAGTAGGTCATGGTTCAATCCTTCAATGCTGTTCTCTAGACAGCTCTTTTATGACAATGTAATTCAATAGTCTGTCATGTTTGTGTCACTGTGTCAACTTCCCCTTATCACTTTCGATCTCTTTGTAAGATCTTGGCTCTCTGGTCTAATTCCACAGTCAGTTGTTGTTATCACCCTAGACCAGTGTCATCTGCAAAGCTTAACACTTCTGTGAATTTAGTTCATTAATGTATACATGAAATAGAAGGAGCCTTGCATAACAATCATTTAATACCTAATTTTTACTGGGTATAATTTTCAACTAAGTTTGGCTTATATCCCTTTAGCTAATTATTAGTAAATGCTATGTGACATCAGTTTTTTGGTACTTTCCCAGATGATTTGTAATTCTAAGAACACAGTAACATGGCTCCCCAAGTCACCAGGATAAATTCCTTTTTTCACGGTTAGGGGAGAACAGAACCTTCCACTTGTGAACTTTCCACTGTGTCTGGAACCGGTCTTACTGGTTCAATTTAGTCACTCTTACTGGTTTATTAAGTTTTGTTCAATCGGCATTCAATAAATATGTCCCTTGGATTTTCTTTAGGTTTGGTTGCTCATAGTGATTTAGATGAGAGAGCAATTGATGCCTTGCGAGAGTTCAATGAAGATGGTGCACTATCAGTACTACAGCAGTTTAAAGAAAGTGATCTCTCTCATGTTCAGGTAAGGATTTTTCTGCATGTTTGTTTTCTATCAGGCAAATATCGTATATTTGTGAGAATTGAGTATGGGAAATGAAAAGAACTGTAGCATTGTTAATTACAATATGATTATATTTTTCTCATGATTATAATTAGTTGGGCGTTCTGCCTCCACAACTTCAAAGCACTGTGCTACCTATATCATACATCAAACTATTGAGTGAGATTCCCTGTTAATACTGAGCTGTGGTATTTATGTGCTGTTTGTATCTTTATGTTGCTAGCCTGAGGTTATCCAAATTCGATGAATTTAAACTTCTCTTTATTGGATTCTTTCAACCTATCAGTCACATTTGAATTTCCAAAGTTAAGATGAATTCAAACCCAATTATAGTTCAACAGTGTTTGGGAGAAAATTGACGAATTCAGTTACATAATGTAATCCTTTTTTGATGCAGAATAAAAGTGCCTTTCTATGTGGAGTAATGAAGACATACAGACAAAGAGAAAAGCAAGGGTCTAAAGTGACAGATTCTAATAAAGGCCCAGATGAGACAAAAATTAAGGTACAGTATTTTTCATTTGGGCTTCACAGTGTTCTAAGTAAAATGGTGGAAGAGCAATGTCTGAAATATAATTCAGTGAGAAAACGTAATGGATGTTCATGACGTGAATATTTATAATAAAAATGTCAAATTGTACTTTATGTTCATGTTAATGAAAATACAATTTCAACTTCATTGTTGCTCTCTGCAACTTAATAAACTTATTATTAACTTAATAAACCCCACCACTATGCTGCCTGAGGTTTGGTGGCTTATTATAAATTGGAATACTGCGTTCTAAAAACAAGAGAGCAAACAGTAGTTCCTTTTGGCCCATCGTGCCGCGCTAGTTGTCTGAAAGAGTTACCACTTCAGTTCAATTCTCTATCCTTTGCTTAATATTGTATCTCCTTTTCAGATATTTTAGCTTAAAATAAGGTTTGATTGTCGTCGTCGTCCCCCTCCCCCCTCCAAGAAGTGTTAACTGGAGATTATTTGTCCAGCAACTGATTGAACCAATCCTTAACATTGTTTGCCCAGGCAGTAATATAATCTGTTAAATATACATCAAACTTTGTAACTATAAATATAGGACATACTTAATAATTTTCTAATAAAATATTTTCTTTTTACTCTATTTCACCTTTATGCCTAGCCTCAATCTGTCTTGAAGCCACTGATTTATGCAGTAGTATGATTCTACAAGAGCAGGTTTCCTCTCAAGGGTATATCCTGCTACATTGTTGGCTTTACAGCACCAACCTGGCTGAGATCACAGTGAATTTGGAAGTGAACCTCAAACTTTCCTGATCCATCCTCGATTCAATGTCAATGTTATGGTTGTAGCTTTTATAGTGCATTTTTGGTAGAATGCAAAATCTGTTTATTTTATAGGCTCTTCTGGAAAGAACAGGTTATACGCTTGATGTTACAACAGGTCAGAGGAAATATGGTGGTCCCCCACCAGAAGCTATACATTCAGGTCCACAGCCGACTATTGGTACTGAGGTGAGCAATGTGAATGGGGTTTGGTATGTGGGTACCTGAAGTTTAAGTATACTGTAATGAAAGGAGCAAAATTATCCATGGGATATTTACTTTTCAAAATATAGTGGAATCCACTTTTGATGGATGTGGAATAGATTGAACAAAACGCCCTGCCTCAATTCATTTGTATTCTTACCTTTTTTTAAATAGGCCTGCTAATTCGGACGAAAATCAGGGCAAACTGCTGCGCTGGTCACTGCTGAATGTACTCAATCGGGAGTTCTGTGTGTCTTGCCTTCAACCACGAGAGACTCAGGATGTAGATGGGAGGAGTCAAATTCAAAATTGACTCACATCCATCCATTCACAAGCAGTTAAAGAGTTGTACTAGAGTGAGGGAGTGGAGGAACTGGGAAGTACAGGGGAGGGAAACTGCGATTGATTGACAGCTGGAGCCACTTGTGAATGGGTACAGCCCATCCATTCACAAGCGGCTTCAGGATGCCAATCATCTCAGCTTGTCACTAATAGGAATGTTCACTGTCCAATAGGAATGTTTGTCTAGAAATAGCTAGTGCACAGTAATTATTATAAAGGCTTCAGAACGTGGTCTGCATTTGAAAGGCACTATACCGTGTATGCAAGGATTATTATAGTGTTTTCTATATTGGGATTTATTTAACACTTATGTAATTTGGTTACAGATTTTTGTAGGTAAAATACCAAGGGATTTGTTTGAGGATGAACTGATTCCACTTTTTGAAAAAGCTGGACCAATTTGGGATTTGCGTTTGATGATGGATCCTCTGACTGGTCTGAATAGAGGATATGCATTTGTCACCTTTTGCTGCAAAGAGGCTGCACAGGAGGCAGTCAAATTGGTGAGTTTCTATATTTTTGACACACAATGCAATGTATTTCTTGAATTGGGATTTGTATAGCTAAATCTGTCTTATCAATTTTGTCAGTGTGACAACCACGAGATTCGGCCTGGTAAACACATTGGTGTTTGTATTTCCGTGGCAAACAACAGACTTTTTGTTGGATCCATTCCAAAAAGCAAGACAAAGGAACAGATTCTTGAAGAATTTGCTAAAGTCACAGGTGAGGTTGCCTAAATTCCCACAGCCTAATTAATATACATTGCAACACCTTCAATCTGGATTATCTTCTATTCGTAATAGTCAATGTCAAAGGTGTTTTGTAGTTGCCACAAATGTAATGGATGATATTTTCAATGGAACAGATGCAACTTCACGTCAATTGGATTAATCTGGTTGACTATTCCCAGTCAGTTTTGGTGTTGCTTATTGAGCTACTCGGTATTTGATATCACTACTACAGCCCTTCCTAATTTACTTGATCATGTATTGTTTAGGTCTTGTGCGCCTCCTGACATGAAAGGCACTATACAAATGTAATTTTTTTTGTATCGTGCAGTGGATTACAATTATTCAATATCTATTCCAGGGATTCCCAATTATACTGGAATAAATCTATTTACTTCCTTCATTGATTTTCGAGAATTGCGACTTCTTTTCTTCTAGTTTAGTTTTCTTTTGCTTTCTTAACCAGTTCACACACTCTTCACGTTCTTCTCCCTTTCACTTGTTTCTCATCAACACTGTGAAGCAATATAATCCAAATTAGTTTCAGACTAGGATTGATGTATTCCCTCTATCTCTGCCTCCACTCTCGACTCCAGCACCACTTCTATCCTGACAGACATTCTGGATGAGAGCTAACCTTCTGCAGTTGAACGTCACATAAGTAATCATGATACCAATATCTAAAGTACTCAATTAATGATCTTATATGTTTTAACAACCAGTGTAGTTTTAATTATGAAAATCTATGTCATCCACATTACCTGCCTCACATCAGTGTGCAAGACTTCAGCCACTCTGCCCCCCCAATCTTTGGAATTCTATTCTGCAATCTCTGCCTCCTTCCAAGTCCTGCCTCAAGACCCTCGTCATCAACCAAGCCATCGGTCATCCCACTTCCCTCCAACCTTCCCAATCCCAACACCCACTCACTGTCCAGTTCATTGAGAATTCCCTCTGGCGTGAAAGGCGATATCCAAATGTAATTTTGTTGTTTTTGAATATTTCTAATTTTTATTTAACTGAAAAAGCTTTCAAGAGTATTGTAGCACAAAGTTTTCTTTTAAAAGCACAGAAAGGCACTTAATGATAAACTGCATAGAATTTGAAGAGAACAAATTCCAGATGGAGAGGAACAAATGAGAAGAACATTTGAACTGTATTTTAGAATATTTCTATCATTCTATTTTGGCAGAGGGACTCACAGATGTGATACTGTACCATCAACCTGATGACAAGAAGAAGAATAGGGGATTCTGTTTCCTGGAATTTGAAGATCATAAATCTGCTGCCCAGGCCAGGCGCAGGCTTATGAGTGGAAAAGTGAAGGTTTGGGGCAATGTTGTAACCGTGGAATGGGCTGACCCCATAGAGGATCCAGATCCAGAGGTTATGTCAAAGGTAAAGAGCTAAATGCATTACTTTGCAAACTTCACCTGACTTGTTGCAATATTGGTTTTGTATTGCAATTGTTCAACTAAATGTTTATGTGAACTATTGTAACATACACAGATTTTCCTGTGTATACATGCCTTATGACGAGGATCTACTTCAATTCTATAAATCGTGGTTAAAAAGCTTTCCCTACTTATTGGACTTAAAATTTTCAAAGGGTTATAGTTGAACCATTATAAGAAGTTAACACTTGATGTAATGTTTGTAATGTAATGTTTTTCATTTTTGACTCAAAACACAATTGCTGACTGTTGCAGGTAAAGGTGCTGTTTGTTCGTAACCTGGGCAATTCTGTCACGGAAGAAATACTAGAAAAGACCTTTAGTCAGTTTGGCAAACTAGAACGAGTGAAAAAGCTGAAGGACTACGCATTCATTCACTTTGATGAAAGAGATGGTGCCGTAAAGGTAAAGACTACAAATCAGTTGAGAAATGTTACAAAGTTGAGAAAAGCATGAAATTAACGTAACATGAATTGAATAAAAGCATGACATACTGGATTTGTTACTGCTGTGATCTATGATGTAAACTCATCACCATCTTTCGGCTGATGTGAAATGATGGACTATTTATTTTCTGAGGTCACTGCCAGTTAATTTGTTTAATGAGATGAAATCATTGATTGCAATTTTTAAAATTAGTTATATATGTAAACTTCCATAACCGAAAGCAGTTGTTTGTTTGGATAAGATGGGAGCATGAAAAACTGAACAATTTTTAAAACGTTTGCACATGAGTCACTTAATTCAATGGATATTGACTTATTTCAGACATTCAAATAGGAAATGTGTTGATTCAATACGGAATTGTGGGATAAAGTTTAATATTAGGAGGAGATGAAAAGTCTTTTTTTTTTGCAAATTATGAGGTGGGTTGAGGGAAGTAACCTTATGTTTTACTTATTTTTAATTATTAAGTCACTGGACTATGTCTCATTTCTGGGTTTAGAATCCATACCTGCAAATTCTCAGTGTACCATTTCTTCTTTCCCTGTACTGATTGCTTTACTCCAATGAGATCATCTCTTAGTGTAATGCTCTCTTTCCAACCCCCCCCCCCCCCCCCCCCCCCCTCACCCTGTGTGGCCAAATTGCAGGTGAAGTTCTTGGCCAAACAGACCAGAAGTCTGCAAATTTGATTTTCCATCTCTGCTGAGCAAGCTCATCTTATTTGGGACATCCAATTTCTGGCCTCACTGTTCCAGGGTTTGGGAGGAAGGAAATTGATCATGGTTCCCACTTGGCAATTTCAGTGTAATGAGTATGAAGATTTTGCAGTTTGGATAGTTTCTAAGAGAACTGGGTATGATGTACTGTACAGTTAAATAGCCTGTGCATGCTCTATCTGCGTCAAAATCCACAGAACAGCATCTTACACAAGTTGTTAGGTGGTGTTTACTCCCTGTATCTTATCTAACACATTTGAGAGAGGTTCACTCTGGTTCTTTCAGCTAAGAAAAGCAGCAGATTGTAAGCAATCAATGTCCCAACTAAATATAGATGGTGGGTACAATTTAGCTATCTTCACTGGTAAAAATATCGTTGTACTGATGGGATATCACAGGCAGTGTTAATTAATGCAGAGTGACTTTGTGTGCACAAAACTCTTGTGAATTGTGAAAATCAGCAGTATTTGTTGAATCAACTGCATCTATTTCTAAAATACTGATTGCTTCAGAGCAAACTGTCACACACTTGTAATAAACTTGAAATTTCCGCATCACTTTTTTAAATTCATGGACAAATTTGATTGTGTGTGTGTGATAATGGTGAATCAAGTTATTTTGGTTAAAGCCTTTTTTTAAGAATGTCTAACCCTCTAAAATACAACCATTTTAACAATATTTGTAGCTAGAGTTCAAACTTTACAATTAAAATGCTAATTAAGCAACTCATGGCAATTGTGTATCTTTTTGTGTGGCAGGCCATGAGTGAAATGAATGGGAAACCTCTCGAAGGAGAATGTATTGAAATTGTTCTCGCTAAGCCACCGGACAAGAAGAAGAAGGAGCGCCAAGCTCAGAGACAAGCTGCAAGATCTCAGCCGTGAGTATTGTGGAAATTGATTAGATTAAATTATGTAAAAATGTTCAGTTTGAAATCTGACTATTTTACTTCCACTCTGTGCTGAGATTGAGAATTCTTTCTATTTAAATCTAGCTGTTTAGGTCAGGCAATTGCCGTACTTTTTCAGTTATTGACTTAGCTCCCTTCAACCATTACAATTATTATAGTACAGGTATTTACGATGGTTCTATTTACACGGTTTCGATTTAACAAACATAATTCTTTCTAACACCTTTTTAGCGATATACGACATTTGGTTTCATTTTAACAACAAAAAATGTACACTGTAACCAAGTGTTTGAACTGGCCAATAGCATGAAGCTATGTCAGTGGTTCCCAACCTTTTTTTGCTGCGACCCAAATTAGTCTCCCACCACTAGACGGTGTTATCGTGATTGACGCTCAGCCAAAACATTATCTCTTTTGTGGACGTCTGTTTTGTGGACTCAGCTTTTTTGTAAGTATGCTCTTTACACAAAGTGGTTGGTGGTGTTGCATTTTTTTTAGGGTTAAAAGCTTTTTTGCGGTAAACGCTTTAATCTAGCGTTTTAAAAGCCAGCTTCTTTTGAAGCGACACCATGCAATTTAGAGCGATTTACAATCTACCGCATGTCTACAATGTCAGAAAAGAGACCGGTAAGTGAAATGAGCAGCAGTAATACCACTAATGGTTTAAAAAACCACAAAGTCATTACCGTATATCTCCGCGTATAAGGCGCACCAGCATATAAGGCGCACCCCCCGTTTTTGACCTTTTCTTGGTGAAAAAAACCGGAAGTATTTTCAATGATATTGCCGGCAGAAGGGAGGAGAGACAGGTAGGTAGGGAGAGAGAGAGGCAGGCAGCCAGGGAGGGAGAGAGGGAGGCAGGCCGGCAGCGTGGGAGAGAGAGAGAGGGAGAGAGGCAGCCCGAGAGGGAGAGAGGCAGGCCGGCAGCCCGGGAGGGAGAGAGGCAGGCCGGCACGGAGGGAGGGAGGGAGAGCGGCAGCCCGGGAGAGAGAGAGGGAGGGAGGGAGAGGCACGCAGGCAGGGAGAGAGAGCGGCAGGGAGTGAGGCAGGCAGACTGGGTTCGGCAGAAGGTAAGCACAGCACTGAAGTCCGCTGCTGCTGCCGCTGCCCGGGCGGCCGAGGCCGAAGCCCCGTCACGCGCTCCTCCCAACCCCCGCCGGACAGTGTCCAAACCCCGGCTGATCGCGCGCCGGCCGCCCCCCCTGTTTACTGTATCTCCGAGGCTCAAAATTGCTTGTACCTGCGTATAGAGCGCACCCCCAACTTTCGAGATCTTCCGACGTGAAAAAAAAGTGCGCCTTATACGCGGAGATATACGGTACTTTAGGTACTAAATGTGTATTTTGTGTGTTATTTTAGTGGGTTTAAGGTCCGAAAATTTTGTCCAAAAAATGCATCTCGGGTTATATAATGGGACCACATTCCAATTTACAACGTTTCGATTTGCGTGACATTTTTCAGGAACGCAACCGTGTCGTAAATCGGGGGATATCTGTACTCAGTTTGTCTGCAAAGTATCCATTGGCTTCAGTAATAGATAGTGTCAGCCCCTTCTTGATCTCTCTCCTCTCTAACATCCTCCCCCCCACCCCCCTCAAATCAGTTTAAAGCATCTCTGGTTATTTAAGACCAAATCTTGTTTTACAATCCTTAATGCATATTGGGACAATAGTGGGCTTTAGGGGGTTGAATCTCGGTTTGGTATTTTAACAATATTTTCTTCTTAGTGACGAGAATTGATGTTTGTTTCATTCTACAGGTAGGCATTTTAACAGTCAACAAGACTTAAGTATTATTGTCAAACCTAAACTTTGACTTTCCTGTTTTAAAATCCATAGGTATGAGGAATATTATTACTACCCTCCTCCCCGCATGCCAGCCCCAGTACGAGGCAGAAATCGTGGAGCCAGAGGTTACAGTTATCCTCCAGATTATTATGGATATGAAGATTATTATGATTATTATGGCTATGATTACCATGACTACCGTGGAGGTTATGAAGATCCATACTATGGCTATGATGACTATCAGGCACCTGTTAGAGGAAGAAGTGGCAGAGGTTCAAGAGGTGCCCCTCTTCCAAGAGGTCGCGGAGCTCCTCCATCCCGTGGCAGATCTGGATTCGTACAGCGTGGTCAAATGGCAGGGAGAGGATCTCGTGGTGCAAGAGGGGGACCCCAGGTGCAGCAAAGAGGCCGCGGGGTACGTGGTGTCAGGGGTGGCCGCGGTGGAAATGTAGGAGGCAAACGAAAAGCTGACGGGTACAACCAGCCAGATTCGAAACGCCGCCAGACAAATAATCAGAACTGGGGCTCCCAACCTATTGCTCAGCAACCCCTCCAAGGTGGTGATTATTCTGGTAACTATGGTTACAACTCTGAAAACAACCAGGAGTTTTATCAGGATACTTATGGGCAACAGTGGAAGTAGACCATTAGGGGTTCAGTAAGATATGACTCTTGATAGGTTGTCTGAACAGACTTCAAAATA
This sequence comes from Hydrolagus colliei, assembly GCA_035084275.1. NCBI lineage: Eukaryota > Metazoa > Chordata > Chondrichthyes > Chimaeriformes > Chimaeridae > Hydrolagus > Hydrolagus colliei. The sequence goes on along the minus strand of CM068744.1, from coordinate 77,214,312 downwards.
CAGATTGGCCTTAAATCTGATTGGCTGCCGCTCGCTAATTGGTGACACCTGGCAAGAATCCCCTATTCGTACATGTATATATTTTTTACAAAAAAAAATTCACTTGGACTTCACTGCGTAGCCTGGAATGATTCCCATTTGCTTGTGGGGAAGGCTTTTTTTATTTTTTGTTTTTGAAATTCGGCTGTTTGAATAAAGGCATTCCATGTAGTTTAGCAGAAGTTGGACACAATTATTCATCATGATTTTGCAAAAAAAAGATTGTTTTTGGAAATCTGGCTCACAACTAAACATTATAGTCTCATATTTGGCTTCAGTGTATGTGTACTACTGGTAGTTTTGTTTCCGTGGCTTTTAAAATTAAATGCATAACTTACACAATATGAGCTTGTTGCTTTTTCCTGAATTTCTTGTATTTGAAGTAATTAAAGAAAACTGTATGTTACAAACTTGCATTCCCAGGAGCAGGCAAGTTGACCTAAATACGTTTGTTTGTTGTTGACTGATATTTCAAATTACTACCAGTTCCTTTGGTTTGGCTTTTCCAGAAGTGACACTTTGTCAAGAGTTCATTCTTGTATTCTCTATCTACTGTTAATGTCTATTTCAATAAAATTTCAAAAGTCTGTCAAACCACATGAATTTAACCAAATTCCATTTTGTTGCGTAAATTTTCCTTTGACAGATTATTTTCAAAACTTACAAAAAACTGAACTAAATTCTCCTGCAAAGAATTCGTAATGGGAAAATCTTGGTACAATGGATGAATTGTGGAGGGTAAAGCTAAGAATTAATGTACAATTTAGCTAATTTTCCATTATAGAGTGCTTACATGTTTATATACAGCATTAAATATTGAGTATTTTAAGTTTAAGAAACCCAAGTGATGTATTGAAAACCAATGTCAGCAATACAGCATTTCAGGTCTTTATAGTATAGTGTAAGATAATTAATTGCCAATGATACACAAATATGAATGAAGAGTTCAGATTTAACTTTTGTCTTAACTCACTTGTTGCGCTGATTGGTGCATCATATAGCCTGAATCCTGCTGGAGTGCATAATCGATCTTGTGTCTAACTGGTGCGGTGGAGATGGCACCAAATAGTGCCTTGAAAGATGAATTATGTTGCGAAAGATTAAAATTAACTACAATTTGCAAGGTTTGCATTGCAATATCTTCATGCTCCCCAAATGTATTTAATGTTTCTTCGTGAGAATGAATTCATTCATGTTTGTGAAGAAACTACTGATAAATGCATTTTTTTAAAAAAATTCAGAAGAACATACTATTTGCTTATCCTTGGATTATTTATTCTTGTTATTTTAAAATGCTTCCAAGAATTGCACAGTCAATTTGCTCGATACGTTTTAAACCCAGTTACATAATTTGAACAATATGTTTGCTAGAATAGAAGTAGGCTGTTTGTGGAACTTTGAATTTAGGTTTAAAATAGGAGTGTACCATTTCTTTAAATATTGAACAATTTAATCATGAAAGAATGAAATTCTGAAACTCAAATGGATTTCTGATGAAACAGTGTAAGATTTTGAAATTAGACAAACCAAACCGTAACATTTTCCCTAAAACTTCATGTCACTAGCTGGAACCTACATTAAACCATTAAAATGATGGAACCAAATCTCTGCTTGATGTGTACTTGTACATGTATACATATTTGAATGGTAACGTATCTTGGTTCAGGAGATGGTTATGAAACTTAGCCCAAGTATTGTGTTTTATTGTAGTTAGAATCTACTGCCATTGGAAGATTAAAATGGTACACTCCTAACCATTCTTAACAATGCAATTGATTACAATACTTCGACCTTTGAGCTATAAAAATGTTGAAGCATTAATCTTTATAAGGAGACATAAGAAGCTGCATTTTCAAAGTGGCATTTAAAAAAAAAATATTTAATTGTTTTTCTTTCTAAAACTAAACTAGTTTTAGATCCCATTTTAATGGCTTCCTTTTGTTGCCTGGCTAGCAGGAAAACGAGGTCGAGGCCGGTCCTGATCTGTTTTGATGACGACTGACTTGCTATGTGGAGGTTACACTGGAAACTGCTAATGGAGATGATGGTAAGATTCCAGACCATGACGCCAAATGGAGACCAGGAACAGCCAAGGGAATGAGGATTGCTTCAGATTTCAACATACAGACTTCAGTTTTTAAATTTTGTATAGCAAATGTACCAGTTTTAAATGTCCTGAGGTAGTGTTGGGTGATCTTTTAATTTTGTTAGAATTTCATAATGGCCAGGAGACTTATACAATGCAGACTTTCTTTTATTAATGTGGCATTGTAAGCCACTATATTAGTTTTAAACATGGCCGAACCGATTGTACTACAAAATCTCTTCATCACCAATCACTACCTCACGGCAGTTCTACACCTGCAGAAAGGAAGTACGTACAGGTTTGAGTGTAATCGCCAAAATTTCAGGTAGTCGAGCATTCCAGAAGAAAATGGTTCTTTTCGGAACCTGACTTTCAAAAAGGGTTGGTTAACTATCTCAGTCGCCGAGGATTAAACTACCCTGCGTGTACTGTAAATAAAATATTGTAGACAAATGCAAGACTTGTTAAACTACATTAATCCACAAAGAGAACATGTTGTATTTTATTGTTCATCTGGATTTTTTTTTCCATTCATTATTATTTGCAACAGCTCTGGCTAAACTAGGGTATGTAAATTTATATTCTAACCCTAATTTTTATTTTCCAGAAATGACCAGAAACAAGTCTTGCCTTTGTCTCCAAAACTGAAATTGCTGTCATGCTATTTCAGATAATCTAGTTAGCCTTAGGTTGTATGATAGTTGAAGGAGATGTTACTTTTGTAAGTACTGAGATGTTGGAAATTAAAAATGCAATTTGACAGCAAATCATCTATTCTGAAATAAAATACAGTATCCCTTTTGATGGTTTCATATAGTTTATAGTCTACAAACTTATACAGATTGCACATATCTTCGTGTTCTAATGAAGTTAATATAAATCGCGTTCTCTGATCCAGTTCATTTGAACTGGATGTAAACTTGTAACTAAGCACACTTGGGTTTACTTTGTTCTTAAAAAGTTTCCCTGCTGACTTGGTATCAGTTCCTTTTGTAAATGAGTGATCAGAAATGTTCAACATGCTTTTACCTAGAGATTATCTGGTTCCTAACATACCGCAGCCCCACAAAATTGCAAATAAACCCTTGTTGAATTTTAGTAACACATTGAAAAACTACAATTGTTTGGGATTATAAACTAAGTTCAACTAGAAAGTTTGGGGCTACATCAGGAGAGTTACTATTAGTTATTAAATGGAGAAGTGTTTAACTGCCTTATGTGAGATTGAAATTGCTGCAGTATGCTTCGTTGAGGTTCAGTGATATTCTTTAGCTTCAAAGCAAATCAATTTTTTGGAAAGTTATTTTCTGAAAATTTGAAAATCCTTTTAACTCCAAACTTTGTAAACAGTGAATTCCCCCACTGTGTTTGTATGTACAAATGGTCCAAACCAAGAATAATGGACCGGAGTGGGATTTTTAATTAGGTGGCTGAGTAACCACCAGACAGATTGGACATTGGACTGAAGTCAGGAATAACTTGTTGAAAAAAGCGCCTTAGAATTGTGGGGAATGGGACAAGTTCATGACATTTGGTTCTGAACTGGTGACTACATCAGTTTCAGAAAAATAAAATGTTTCTTGTTTCATGACTTGCGCAATATTTGTTTTTTTGCATTTGATATGATTAACATTCCTCATGCAAAATTACCTAAATATGTCTAGTTATTGAGAGTTGATTTGAAAGATAAATGGGGTGTTCAAATATTTGGAAGGGTTGTTGAAAGCAGCTTGCATTTGATATCAGTCCTACCATGTCTACAAGGTCAGACATTTTATTTTATCCAGAAACATACGTTGCAGCTATTCTGCAGTTTCGGGTTGCTTTAAACCTCTAGGGAACCCTTCCAAAAAAAACAATTAGGGAGTTGCTACAATCATGTTACACTTATCCCAGTATGATTGTGTACAGCATAAATATTGTAGGTTTAATGTAATTGGCATTGTACATGTCTCCCGGTAATGGCTGTGAGGGTATGTTAGAACTTGCCTAGCAGCATAAATAAGCTTGCCTTATCTTGAACATCTGATGCTAGGGGTTTCTAGAGTTTTTTTCTCTTAAATGGATTAGGACCAAGTAGAAGGGATAGGGACCAAATCAATTCAACAAAAATCTAGGTAAAAGTTGTGGAACAGAAGGCTAAGATATGTGAAAATGCAGTTTTAACTCTTTAATCTCTATAGCCCATTAAAAGAGATATTGTGACTTAAAGATGCCCCGTGCCTCATATTCAGATAAAAGGGTTAAAATCTGGATGTAAACCAATATAACTAGGAAAAGGTTGCTTGGTTTCTGTATAATCTGATTTCAGTTTAAAACTACCTGATCAATCATTGCTTACATCCACCCATGGAAACTGGAGATGTTACTTGTCCTTTAACGACCTTATTGCTAAATGTAGCAATATTTCATTGGCATTGACCATCATTGTTTCATTCCTGCAGATAAACCTTGTTTTATACTGTAAGCTGGAGGTGAGTGTAACTTATTTTTGTAATAAAGATTTTGATTTTTAACTTTGTCTTTTCAAATTGAGATGTCTTTTTAGTTGCTAAAGGTGGCACAATTCTGTTGCATGAAGATTTGTATTCTATTGAAACCAGTTGGGGGTTCACATTTCTGTATTTTTCTCTTGTAAAAGTAGCAAAGCAGGAGTACTCTTGAAATGACAGGAGAAAAAAATGCATTGAACAGTTTGATTTGTTTTTACTGTGGTTTAAATGTATCAGTTTATCAATTTATATTTGCAAGTTGGCTTGATATACAGTATTTGTTACATGTTTGACACAGCTTATTTTAAACTGGTGATTGAAAAATACTAAAACAGAAATTGCTGGGAACACTCAGCAGGTCAGGCAGCATCTATGGAGAAAGGAAATGTGAGTCAACGTTTCGGCACCACGACCCTTCGTCAGTTCTGAGTATTCAAAAAAAAGTCACAAGCGACGTACTCTCTATCTGTGACTAGGGCTCCCTCTGCCTCCTTGTCCTTCTGTACTTCTCCACCGCTTTTGACAAGTCGATTATGCCTCCTCCACTGCCTGACCTCAGTCATCCACCTCAGTGGGACCGCACTCGCCTGGTTCGAGTCCTACGTCATAAACTGCCACCAGTACATCTCCACAAACGGCTTTTCCTGGTTACTTGCGTGGTATCCAAAGGATCCATCTTGGCCCCCTCCTCTTCCTCATCTACATGCTCCCTCTTGGGGATGTCATGTGCAGACATAGGGTACACTTCCACATGTATGCAGATGACACCCAACTCTATTTTTCCACCTCACTTTGCAACCCCCAGTCCCCCGATGTTCTGTCAGCCTGCCTGTCAGACATCAGGAACTGGATGAGCATGAATTTTGTTCAGCTAAATGTTGACGAGATGGAAGCCATACTTTTTGGATCTCATCAATGTCTTAATCGCACAGTTCTCACCTTACCTGCCCCTAAAATTCCAAACCCGTACGCAACCTAGGTGCCACCTCTCACCTCTCAGCTGGACTATTCCAATGCCCTTGCCGGTCTCCTCTCTGCTACCATTCATAAAATCCAGGTCATCCAGGATTCTGCCACCTGCATTCTTACCCAAACCAAACTGCTCCCCGATTATCCCAGTCCTTGCCAGGCTGCACTGGCTACCTGTCCCATAGAGGATAAATTTCATGATCCTCACTCATTTTCAAATCCAGAGCTGCCAACCCTCCCGATTTATGCGGAAGCCTTCTGCTTTTACATGCGCCCTCCCGATCCCAGATAAATAACTTCCGATTTTTTGCCATTTCATAATTTAAGCTAAATCCCCTTGCACCACCTATGTTTTAGTAGGGGAGGGATGGAAGAAATCAGTTTAATGGAGAAGAGAAAGAGGTGATCATTTCTGCAAAGAAGATAAGTCATTTATACACAAGCAACTAATCCCGGATTCTTTTTGATTGGTGAGCGAGGTTCGGGCTGCTCACCTCCATTAACTGAATTAGACCAAAACCTTCCACTTAGGGAACGTGGATTGTCACTGCACATGCCCCATTCCACTCTTTTCCCCCCCCCCACCCCCTCTCACTCTTGAAGCTGCCATATTGTTAAAGGACATTACGGACCTGAAACCTGTCATGACCACCCAAGCCAGTCAGGTGACAGGATGGCCTGAGTGACAAGCCTAGTGACCAAGTTGTCAAATGAGCATTACATTCCAGCAATTAATCCGAGTTTCTCAGTAGCTAAGTTAAGTAGGAGTATTCCAGATAGGGTTACGACTGTAGGACCCTCTATTGGTTGTACATGTTTGGGGATAGCAAGCAGTACCCAGGGACCTGCAACCCAGGAAGAGGAAATGAGACCTGGAGGAGAGAAAGATATGCCAATGGGGAGAAACAATTTTGAGAAATTGCCAGCTTAACAAAGATTTATTTAGTAACATTATTAATTGCCAAATACCTACAGATTATCTGAACATAGTGTAAAAGCATATGACCTCTCCAGTTACTCATATTTTTCACATAGTGTAAATTGTATGTGCTTAATATTCACAAATAAAACAGTGGAACAAAACATTTAATTTCACAATATTTGAATATTGCAGACGCCTAAATTATTTATAGGATGCAATTTAAGAACAAATGAAGATCAAATAAAACTCGATTGTCATTTGCCAAAATATGCTGCAGAAACTGCCACACGCAGGAGACACACAAAGGGAAGGCAAATGTGTTGTAGATCACAACTTTTTTTTTCAATTTTGCACGCCCAATGCTAAAATTAAGGTGTCCAGGGTGCCTGGATGCCTGTTAATGTCGAGCCCTGTCTTAACTATTGGCTGATACTGAAGTGATAGAGGCAATAACAAAATCCTTCCTGAAAATGTAACAAACCTTCTTGAAAAATTATTACAACCTTCCTGAAAATCTTCCTTGAAGTTTGGCAACTCTGCAAAACTCTTCACTCTGCACCCCCCTAACTCTGTGACCTCTCTCCTCACAACAGACCCATTGACTTCACTCCACTGGGTCTGGCCTCCTCCTTGTGCCCCGCATCCTCCACTCCACCATCGGTGGCCGTGCCTTCAGCCACTATGCCCCAAGGTTCTGGAACTCTCTCATTCCCTTCGCCTTGCCCCTTCCTACTTTCAGATCTCAGCTAAGTCACCATCATTAAGGCAATCCCCAAGAAGATTCCTTTTTTCTTTCTCAATTCTTAATCCTCAATTCTTAATTCTCAAGCTTGTCAAATTTACTTTTGTTTTCATATCTAAACAGGCCCTGCCAACATCTCTACATTCCTCGATAGGATACAAGCATAAGGGATATTATTGGATAATAGATTTTTCTCTTTCCTCTATTTGAGATACCTATTGGTACCTTTACCCTCTTAATATTTTTTTAAAAGTATTTAATTTAGAACCCCTTATGTCACATCATTTGTTCTTCTGTAAAGTGTAATAACTGTTGTAGTAATAATCCTTGCATTTGATATTGATCCTATCATGTTATCGAAATATCTCAAAGCACTTCACAGGATATACTGTAAAGTGGATTAATTACAATTTGTGGGCCAGTTTCCGCAACGCAATGTCCCACAAACAGCCATGACCAATTTTATCTAGGGCATAACATTGGACAAGATTGTTGACCAGGACACCAGGAGAAACTCCTGTTTCTTTTTGAACAGTACCATGGAAACTTTTAACACCCACCTAAACAGGAAGACGAGGTTTAATGTCTCATCTGAAGGACATCCAACAATGCAACACACATCTAACACTGGACTGGAGTTTAATCTACGACAATGTGATTCCAAATCCTGACATGGGGGTTTGATTCACTGGTCAGAGTCCACCACTGATCCAAGCTGACAAGGACTTGGCCTGCTCCAAGCCCCCCGCCCGAATCGCCCCACCATCGGAGGCCGGGCCTTCAGTTTCTCCGCTCCCACCCTATGGAATATCATCCCCCAATCCCTCCGTCTCGTTTCTTCCCTTTCCTCTTTCAAGGCCTGTTTCAAGACTTTCCTTTTCGACCGTGCCTTTTGTTCCACCCCGAATTTTTCGACCTCCCCTTCGTGTTTCACCCTTCCCAAACACTCCCCTCCCAGCTCGGGTCACACGCCTCCTGTGCAGCGCCTTGAGACGTCCTCCCAACGTGAAAGGCGCTCTATAAGTGTAATTTGTTGTTGTTGTTGACGTAGATGACAAATCAACAACAACAAAATTACATTTGTAGAGCGCCTTTCACGTTGGGAGGACGTCCCAAGGAGCTTAACAGTCAGCTCAGGACTCGAGCTTGGGGTGGTGGGGCAGGGAGGTAGGACAGCGACTGAAGGCACAGTCAAAGAGGAGGGTGTTGAGACCAGTCGTGAAGAAGGCAAGGGAGGAAGCTCGGCAAAGGAATTATAGGATGGAGATCCAAAGCAGAGAGGGGGCAGAGAGGCTGAAAGCCCAGCCACCAATGGTAGAACAGGTCAGGTGGGAAACATGGAGCAAGTCGGAGCCTGCTGAGCGGACAGGTTGATAGGGGGTCAGAGAAGTAGGACAGGGCAAGGCCGTGGAGGGCCTTGAAAGTGTGGACAAAGATCTTGAATTTGATGACTGACAAAGAAGGAGTTGCTGTAGTGGAGCCTTGAGGTGATTAACCCATGTGTAAAGGGGGTGAGGCAGTGATGGAGACAGGCAATGTTGCAGATGTGGTGTAAGTGCTGGTCATGGCATGCATATGGGGGAGGACAGGGTCAAACAAGACACCAAGGTTCCTGATTGGGTTGGTTAGATCAGTTCTTTCACTTAGTGGTTACAGAGATTAATAATCCCTTCAAACATAATAATAATTTGGTTACTCAAATCCAACTGTCAGTGGGACATTGATGTGTTCACCTACAAAATGTACAGTCAATTCACTTTACTGTATACTCTGCAAAACGGTTTGAGACGTCACAAAGACATATGATGCTACGTCAAATGCAAGGATTGTTATTATAATAATAATCCTTGCATTTGATATAGCACTGATCATGTCTTCTGGACATCTCAAATCGCCACAGAGAATATACTGTAAAGTGGAATTGACTGTATATTTGTGGATGAAATGCGGCAGCCAATTGCACACAGCGGTGTCCCACAAACGGGATTTAAATTACCGATTTATTATTGTTTTCTTGGAGGAATTATTATTATTATTAGGTAGGTGGAGTAAGAAAAGGTTTCGCCCTGACCTGCCTGGATTCGAACACATGTCTCACGCTTGTAAGGCAAGAGCTCTAATCACTGAGCTACAAATTTTAGAATATACTGCACTCTAACATGAATATTATGATGAAGATTGAAACCAATGGGAAGTTTTTCCGCAGAGAGCTGGATTCTGGTATCCATCGCCAAACGTGTCACCTCGGGGCGGGTTTATCTCCAAGGAGACCCCGCTTACCACCCCCAGGAAGGATGATCAACAGGATTGAAACTTGAAACGTTTAGGTCTGTACAGCCCGGAAGGGACAATGCGCACCTCCACGTGATGCCGTGGAGGTGAGATGTCGTCCAGTGCGGGCGCCATCTTCGTAAAGGAGGAGATGTGGAGGAGGCGAGGCAGCGGAAATGACGATGTGGAAGTGAAGGGGGCTGACCAGCCCGAGGAAACGGGAAACGTCAGGAGCGCGAGAGAGAGAGAGAGAGAGCGACGGTTGGGAGTTGAGAGCGAGCGCGGGGCGCGGCCCGGCCCCGGCACCGAGCCATGGCGGCGGCGACCGCCCTGTGAACCCAGACACGGCAGAGAGCGGCCAGAGATGATGCGGCCTCTGCGGAGGGGCCTGCGGGAGCTCGGGCTCAGGCTCAAGTTTCACCTCGTCCGTGACATCGGCCGCCAGTATCCCGTCTTCTGCTTCATCCTCCTCCTGCTGAGCTCGTCCACTCTGCTCTTAAACAGGTAAACACACCGGGCGGGGGAGGGGGACTCTTAAACAGGTAAACGCACCAGGCAGGGGGAGGGGGACTCTTAAACAGGTAAACACACCGGGCGGGGAAGGGTCTGCTATTAAACAGGTAAACACACCGAGTGGGTGGGGTCTTCTCTTAAACAGGTAAACACACCGAGTGGGTGGGGTCTTCTCTTAAACAGGTAAACACGCCGTATGTGGTGGAGGTGGGTCTGCTCTTTAAATGTTGGGACTTGGCACTCACCTATTCTGTGCTGACACACGAATGCAGTTCTGGAGTGTGGTGCAATGTTGGATTTTACTGTCCTTTGGATAACAACAACATTGCACTTGTATAGCGCCTTCACGTCAGGAGGACGTCCCAAGGTGCTGGACAGTCACCGTGTCAGATTGAACCAAAGTCCCACCTGCCTGTTGAGGTGGAGGTTTAAAAATTCTATGGTGCAATTTGAAAAGGGTAGGGTTTTATTATACAAATGAAGGTTGGAGCTGTGTTAAAGGCAATAAACATTCTATGTCTTTAGAAAAACGTTTTAAACTGTTGGGGCTTTGCCCTCACAATTTACGTTTCTATCCAAATTTTGAGCCTGGTAACTCCTTTGAGGACATTATTAATAGTAATAATCATCCTTGCATTTGATCTAGCGCTTTATCACGTCTTCAAGACATCTCAGAGCGCTTCACGGAATATAGTGTAAAGTGATTTGACTGTATATTTTCTAGGCAAAACCTGGCAGCTAATTGCGCCCACAGTGTCCCACAAACAGTCGTGGATTGAAGTGACCAATTTATTATATATATATATATATATATAATATATATATTTAAAGCTATTTTTACCTAAGTAAAGTGATCTGCAAATCAACTAACAACCAGGTTCCTAATTACTGCTAGGTAAAGAGAGGCATGTGGAATAAGAATACTTGACCGATATTTCACCCTGCTGGGAATCAAACCCAGAACTCTTGCATGCGAGGCGAGTGCTCTAACCACTGAGCTGCAATACACCATCTATTTGATAGCTACTGTATTTTATGTTTATACACATGTTCTGTTACGCATCAAATTAAGTCATCTTATTATTGAAGGCGATCTTCGATCTCACTACAGCTGCCTGAGAACAGCTCAGTTATTAAGTGCAGTTAATAATAATCAGCTGGAAGGGCCTCATGGTACAGTGTGCAGAACGTTGAGTCAATTGTGGGTGTAAATTGAAGATTAGCTCCAATTTGACACATTGAAAGAAAATACACTGTACAGTACTTGAATCAGCCCAACTCAAAATCAGGGACGATACTGTGAAATGCCTACCAGCGAAACTAACAATTGTTTCAGAAACTGCTGATGGGTGGGGGAGAGAGAACAATGTCAATACACTGTTCGTGGTGATGGGAGTTGGTATGATTAGTGTGGTTGATATTTTTATGCAGTGTGGGAATAAAGGAAGTTTATAGTGAGAGTAGGATTGGATTTAGTTACAATACCCACCACCAATTCAGTTGAACAATGTGTCCACACTTGCTATCTCGGCTTCCATATGAAGAATAGCTTGGATAGGTACCAAAGGGGGCATAAATATCAGCCACATGAACAGAGTAAGACTTTCAATTTGCTAATTGGTGTAAGAAAAAGTGAATAATCTCTTTCTCATTTTGGATTTGCTTTAAGGTATCTACACATTCTCATGATATTCTGGTCATTCCTGGCTGGAGTTGTCACTTTCTATTGTTCGCTTGGACCGGATTCTCTTTTGCCCAATATTCTCTTTACTATTGATCGAAAACCAAAGGTAATTTTAGATCTGTTTTACTATTAATAATATGCACAGTGCATTTACCATATAATTTCTTACTAGTAATTAGGTCATTTTACAGTATTGACATTACATTTGTAACTCCTAGTGTTATCATGGGGATTACAAGTAGTGTAGTGCATAGCAATATGGATCACCAGAAACTGGACTGGCACTTGATATTACTGCTTGATTATTGGGCATCGAACTGATTGGGCGTCTCTGGATCAGCTCTCTGGCTGCGTCTGAAGTGCCTGACTCCACTTATAGGCTTGCGAAGCTCCTCGTACGGTGACATTGCTTGAGCTGCCTTGATGAGACAAGGTGTACCTAGAGATCCATGCAAGGGTAGCAGCAAAACAAAAAATTCTGTTAAAATTAAGGGGATTATTTAATATCAAACATGTAATATTAAAATACCCATTTCTTTTTCAAGCAATTCTGGAATGAGAAATGTTAGCCTCAGTCATATATTTAAGAATGTCTGCAAAGTCATGAATTCATGAATTGTTAAATAGTGTACACTGAAAAAATTGTTGAATTTTTTTCTATGAGCTGCAATATTGATTTTTTTTTCCAGCTCGAACAACCGGAACTATTTCCCCAAGGTCACAGTTGTGCTGTGTGTGGGAAAGTTAAATGTAAACAACATAAGTAAGTTTAGTTTACCAAAATACATAAGTTTAGAACATAATTAAAATTTTGCATATGCTGTCATAAGATATACATACAATATTACAGCCAATGTGGGTTTGGACTCTTGACTCCTTGCAATTTTTTTTTAACTTGTTTGCAATTAATGGGGGTGGGAGGCATATCTGAGGATAAGTTATGTTAGTCTAATCTCAAAGTGTTATCTTTTGTCAGACCTACACTACTGCTGGAAAATTACCAGCCTTGGCTGGGTTTGAAAATTAGTTCAAAAGTGGATGCATCTCTGTCTGAAGTAAGTGATCTCAAGATTTCTAAGTTTATAGTTGGGTTTCATTTGACACTTGCTTCTAATAGTCTAGTTTTTGCAGTGATGCTCTGTGGAGACATTGAGCAGAGGTAGGCAAGAATTGTTGATTTTTGAATGGGCCGTTTCCTTAAAGTATCTTTCATAACAACAAAAGCAACACTTAATAATTGATGGACAAAGAGTGTAAACAATTAAACATAGAGCTTTAGTTTTTTGCTAACAGTCAAACCTTGATGTTTACAGATATTGGAACTAGTGATTGAAAACTTTGTCCATCCTTGGTACAGGTAAGACATGGTCAATATCATTTGATTTCAAATTAAACCTTGCAGATATACATTGAATCTTCTATATTTTAAAATGCTACTTCACGAATTGACTTGGACTTAAATTGCATCCGAATTCTCCATCTTAAAGTATTAATAGTACATGTTGATAATCCCTATCATGGTTTTCTTCCTTTGCCTTACCATGGTGATGGGACATCTTGCTGATCCAAAAAAATGTTTTGCTTACGTTGAAATTTGGATTTGTTAATATCCAGAACTTATTTAACATCCACAACAATAGGCTGATGGGACCTCGGTTTAATGCAGTGGCTTCCAAACTTTGAGTGGCGGCGCCCCACTAACTCAGCAACGTTTTCATTGTGCCCCCCATCCTTCACACTCAGCTGCACACACTCGGGTCCTCGGCTCCACTCGGATCCTTGGCTTCGTCTCGGCCCACACAGATTCAGGGGCTCGAGACTCTAAAGCTCCATGCTCCCCCCAGCCAAAGGTACTTGCCCTCCAAGGGAGGCGTGCCCCACAGTTTGGAAACCACTGGTTTAATGCCTTATCCGATGGGCGGCACCTTCAACACTGCAACACACCCAGCATTGCATTAGAGTGTCATGTTGGACAATGTAATTCCAAGTCCTGATGTGGGACCTAAATTCAGGGTTTGCCACTATTAAGCACTCCAGATGCTACCCTGAGAAAGGGGCACTATATAAATGCAAGTTGTTGTTGACACCACAACCCTCTAACTCAGAAGGGAGTGCTACCACTGAGCCAGCTAACTCTTATTGTATTTACAAATGTCTGAGGTTGATAATTCCAAGCATCTCATGCAAACCAGTTTATTTATGCACCTATTTTTCCTGATTTTACAGGGAAGTGACTGATGATGAAACATTTATTGATGAACTTAGGGCAACATTGCGCTTTTTTGCAGCTATTTTAGTCCGTAGAGCTCAGAAGGTAAGAAATGAAAGTCTTAAACTTGTCATTTTAGGTATAATTACTGTGACATTTGTCTCCAATCAGAATGCCTTATATTTCGGTAAACGTACAGAACGCTAACCATCCAAATTGACGGGAGTCATTGATATCCATGATAAGTTTCACTTTGGGAGTAGAAGATATAGAGATGGCAAACTAAATGAACAACTGTACCTGAATCCTTGATTGTTTGTAAATTATCTAGAAGTAATGCCATCTTTCATACCTTTGCACAAAAATAGAAAATAATCCGAAGTTGCATGATATTGTGCTCACAAATGTTTTTGCTTTATTTTATCACAGGGACGGTAAATAATTCTACTTATCCAAAGCCTCTACCTTAATCGCCAGAACTCCCTGCCTCAATCCCTCCATGTCTCTCCCACTTTATCTATCTTTAAAATAGATAAAGCTGGGGCGATCCCCAATTTAAGACCTACCTCTTCAATTGCATCCATGGCCACTCTCCCTCCCTAGTCCCCCTTGCTTGGCATGCAACTTCAGCTCTGCGCAGATTTTCAAGATGCTATCCTGCGTGAAGGATGCTGTATAAATGCAAGTTGTTTTTCTTAATTAATCTGTGCCTGTTTAACAAAGGTGAAAAAGATTTCACTAACCCAGTATCCAGTTTAAAGATTGGAACAGCAAGGAAAGGAAAAATGGGAGGGAAGGAAGCATTTACAGAAATTCTTTACCAGTTTTTCAGTACGACAACAACAACATCAACTTGCATTTAAATTGTACCCTTCACTAAGGGTTGTGTTTTGGAGAGTGCAGCTTCACTCAAATGACCAGTACCAAATTTGACAGTTTAATTCCTGATTGGATTTTAGCAACTCTGAAACTTGGCATTAATGTAGCATTTTAAATCGTTTTGAAATTTGATATGATACCAGATAAAATATTCCAGTATGATTATCTTTTATTCACTAGTCCAATATTCATTATACATTTCTGCAATAATCAAAATGCCTTCCATTATCAATAAATGTTACCGTATTTATGTCTTTAATTTTTTTGTGTGACATAATGATTTTTTTAAAAAAAGACTGCTGAATATGTGTAAATTGAACCATTATTAGGTACAGAAAATTGTCTTGACAATTTAATATGTATTTTCGCACATATATAATTCACTTTATGTTCAAGCTTTTGAATGGGAGAAGCTCGGAATCTAATAGTTAAGCCATATAATGTGTTATTCTGTTTTTTTTAAGGTTGATATTCCAATCCTGGTAAACCAGAAGTTGTTAAAAGCTGCCATGAAGCATATTGAAGTAATATCAAAAGCAAGGCAGAAAGGTAGTAACATGTCTTAAATTCTTCTGTTGTAAAAAAAAATAGGTGTTTGTACACCTGTAATAACTTTTAAGAGATTATCATCGTATGTGGTCTGACAAAGCAAGGCAGGTCCACAATAAATCCAAAGAATTATTGATTACCGTAAATCTCCACGTATAAGGTGCACTTTTTTCACGTTGAAAATTCTCGAAAGTGTGGAGGGGGCGCCCTATACGCAGATATAAGAAATTTTGAGCATCGAATATTCAAAGTACCGGTAGTAGATGAGAGATGTCTCGATATGCTTTCGCCGCTTCGTTCAAGCTCTCTGTCTGCAAATATGCTGAAGAGGCTGGAAACCGGGAGGCTGGCAGGAGATTCGGCGTCACTGAATCCAATGTTCGCCGATGGCGTTCAACGCAGTCTTCTCTGGAGGAGATGCCCAAGCAAAAGAAGGTGCTACGGAGAGGTACAGCCAAGTGGCCTGAACTGGAGGTGGAGCACAGCGCCTGGGTTTATGAGAAACGGCTTGAGGGGCATGCAATTTCAACGATAGAGCTTCGACTCAAGACCAGGGACATTGCTGACAGGGTGGGAATCGTCGATTTCAAGGCTAGCGTTTCATGGGCGTACCGCTTCATGTCTCGGCACGGACTATCCATCTGCCGACGTACGCATGTCGCCCAGCACTTGCCTGCCGATTTGGAGGAAAAGACCAGCTTCCAGAAGTACGTTATCAAGCTGCGCCGCCAGTATGATTACCCGCTCACCAGGATCGGCAACGCAGACCAGACACCAATCACCCGGAGCGTCACCATAGTGGCTAAAGGGTCAAAGAATGTGAGCATCACGATGACTGGCCACGAGAAGGACCGCTTCACAGTAATGATGGGCTGCACCGCCGATGAAGGAAAGCTGCCACTGTACGTTATCTTTAAGCGGAAGACTCTTCCCAAACAGAGATTCCCGCCCGGCATCTTCGTGAGGGTTCACCCAAAGGGCTGGATGGACGACGACCTCGTCAACGACTGGCTCCATTGCATCTGGGAGAGGCGAGTAGGAGGTCTCTCATGGCGCAGAAGCCTTCTCATCCTCGACTCCTTCCGCTGTCACAAGACGGACTACACGAAGGCGACCCTGCGGAAATCCAGTACTGATCTCGTGATGATCCCCGGCTGGATGATGTCGCTTCTCCAGCCTCTTGATGCCGCGGTGAACAAGCCCTTCAAGGATGGCCTGCGGAGGTGCTGGGCGGACTGGATGTTGGAGGGGGAGAAGACGTACACGGCTGGGGGACGGATGTGGAAGGTAGATCTCCCAACCATCTGCTCTTGGATACTAAAAGTCTGGGATGAGCTGCCAGGGGAGATCATCAGACGCGGCTTCCTGAAGTGCTGTATATCCAACAGCTTGGATGGCACGGAAGACGATGTGCTGTGGGAAGAAGACAACTCGTTGAGCACATCCGAGAGCGACGCAGCGACGCCGATCTCCTATATGCAGATTCAGACAAGGAATTTTGCGCAGTATTCGACGAGGCGACCGACGACGAGGATTTCCCGGGTTTTTAGCATAACAGCTTTACACACCAACGGCCCTTTTCAGGGCCACCAAATAACAAGAAAGAGTAACATGAAAATGATAGCAAAAATAGCAAAAAGCTTTTTGTTCACCAAGAAGTGGCCAAAAGTGGGGGGTGTGCCTTATACGCGGAGATTTACGGTATATTTTTGGTCAGGTGGGTGTCTCACATTCGGAAACCCATCACTGTGCTAAGATTATCCAAACCATTCTGAGTTACACCAATGTATTCACTTACATATGGAAATTGTCTGTGTTTGGAATGGAATACATGGTCTCTCCCTGGAGGAATGAAACCTACTTACCTAAGAGTACAACAAGTGTAATCGGCATAAGTTGACAAAAGTCAAATGAAGACCACAACGTGTGTTTTGGTGTAATGCTGGAGTTTAATCAGCTAATACCACTTACCCTGCTATTAATAACACTGTTTGGTAGTTTACGGCTGTTTGACCAACTAAGAACACTCAATCTGTCAGGGGTTTGACTTTCAGGTTAATAGGAGCCAAGTCTTAACCTCTGCCCCCTGACCCCACAACTGGCACACATGTTCCTATTCAATGAGCAATTGTTCCATCTGTTGAAAATAAAGAGCTTGAGCAGCAGCTATTTGGCTTTCACCAATCATAGTGAATAACAAGCCTACATGTACTTAATGGGGGTTGACCAATTCTTCTGTTTATCAATGATACTTCAGAGTGTAGACACGAGAACCCTGCAATCTAAAGCTTTAATGAGAAGTGAAGGGTTCCTATGCATGAAGCAATAACTCCAATCTTTCTGTACTTTAAAAAACTAGTTGGACTTTAGCTCAGGATAGGAATATACAGATTTTTGATTTAAAAAATCCTCTGTTATACTGCTCACAATCATAATTTCATGACCCAACGTTTGGATTTTATATCTGTATGGTTAATACTGTGCATTTATTCCTGCTTCAGTAAAAAGCAAGGAATACCTACAGCAAGCTGCACTCGAAGAGTATGGGCCAGATCTGCACCTGGCTCTGAGGAGTCGCAGGGATGAGCTACAATACCTGAGGAAATTAACCGAGCTGCTGTTTCCATACATTCTTCCACCAAAAGCCACAGAATGCAGGTAAATATAACAAGTTAAATGCCAGAAGAACTACTCCTCATGACCTCTTATGAAAGGTGCTGTATTTTACTGGTACAATTCTCCAGGTGGCTGGTTTTGTATAAATTTTGGTTCACTACGGAATTATTTATGCATTTTTGATTGAATGGTTATTCACACCTGTTCCATTCTGTTGCATATTAATGTAGTAGGGAGTATCCTGCTGGTGATCACATTCTTCTGTTTGATACTTAGTTCTCTAGCGCTGCTGATTCAAGAAATTCTGGCTGGATCGGTTTTTCTTCCATCCTTAGACTTTTTGGCAGATCCCGTAAGTGTTTTGTTCTCAAATAAATAAATGCCTGATTATTCTGCTCAACTTAAACATAACCACATATTAAAATATTAGTCTAAGTGCTTGCGTGCTAAAACCAGCTCTAATTGACCGGTTTGATGCATCGGTTAATTGTAATGATGGCTTTCATGCTAAACTTGAACTCATTGTCGATGCTGACATTGCAGTGCTGGGGAGTATGGCAGAGATGGCTTCTTTCAGATGAGACGTTAAACCAAGGTTCCAATTTGCCTATTCCAATGGACATTAATGACAATATGGTACTATTCAAAAAGAAAAGGGAGTTTCATTATTATATTAATACAGTATCCTTATCATTTAACATTTAAATTCAATGAGAATGCTTTTTACTTTTATGAATGACTTTACATCTTAATATAACAACCCTGGAAGATGGAGCTGGGATGGCACCATGGTCACTTTGGTAAATAATAAAAACAATTGAGGATTTAATTAGATTAAAAGTAAGATAGCCCAGTGGTTCGTTGGTCTTCAATATTATCCAGTTGAACCAGGATTAACCCAGACAAATTGTTCACATTGACAAGTCCAAGTTTTCAAAACCTATTGACTATAGTTTGAAAATCAAAAGGAAATTCAGATTAGTATATTTGGTACAAAGGATAACATGCATGTGGGAAAAGTTAATTGCAGCAAATTGTTTATGAGGGTTAAAGAGATAACTACTTGGATTTCTGAAGAAAAACAGGATATATTTAATGGTGCATTTAAGAGAAAGGTAAATTTGTTGGGAAAAATGGCCCTTTTATGTTATCCTATGTTGATCATTGTTTGCCATACTGCCAACAGGCAGTGATTTCGTTATTTTTGATTTCTGCACCCAATGGTCAATTATAATCTCTTCTCACTACCATATTAAGCCAAAAATAGGTAGGAAGGTACTTAAATGAAACAAAGCAAGAAAATGAGTGATTACAAGAGTATTTTTCAGACAAGGCACTTTTGTTTCAAATGTAAGCAAGATGAGCAGAAACTATTCTTGGTGACCTCTCTGTGGGGAATATATAAGAAGCTTATATTGAGTAACTGAGTGATGCAACATTATGTCTTTTTAAAAAAAAAATTGCAGTATTATATTGTGATCTTTGTTGCAAATATCTAAGTGAATTGTGTTTCCTTGGCTTTGGCAGGACACTGTGAATCATTTGTTGCTGATTTTTATTGACGACAACCCAGTGAGTACTGCTAATTGTAATGTAAATGCATTTCCTTCAGAAATTAAAATTCATCTCTCAGTCTGAATATCATTGTTATTATTATTCCTGCCATTCTTTTAAGCTTTACCTGATACTTTAATCTGCCAGGATCTACACGCTTTTATTTGGCCTTTCACGTTTGATTTGCCCTCTCAAAGTGGAACACCTTCTGCGAGTAAATAATCTGAAATCTGGAGGGAAATTGGCCCCCAGCGGAACATGGAAATGTATTTTATGCTTGTCTTAAAACAATCCTTTCTTTTTAGTTTCCAGTGAACACTGATAGGAAATTCATTAATTCATTGTATGAATGTTGGGTGAAGATAATTGGGGTTGGTTATCATGCTTTCCAGTGTTGAATAGATTGCCAACACTCTATGAATGGCATCTTAAGCTGTGTAATTGAGAACTGTTAGGTATGTGCACCTAAGAAATGTGCTTAGTGAGGAAAAATGGCAAAAATAAAGCATTGCAGCTGCAGTTCTTGTGCAGATTAATGGAATCCAACTGTTTTCTGTCATTAGCCTGAACCAGCGACAGAGCCCAAATCACCTTTGGTTCCATTCCTGCAAAAATACGCTGATCCAAGAAACAAAACACAGTCGGTAAGAATGGAAAATCTTCCCATTGTTAAATATCCAGTTGGTTACATATATACTACTGAATTAGCATTTTATTTTAAGTGAATGCAGGCAAATTTGTGTCAGCCTGGCTCAGTTGGTAGTGCACTTGCCTATGAGAGTGAAGGTTCTGGATTCATGCCCTACATTGGGACTTGAAACTCACATAACTTAAGAAGACACTCCAGTGCGATGCTGGGGGTTCATTGTTGGAGGTGCCACCCTTTGGATGTGACACTAAATCGAGGTCCAGTCTGCTTCTCCAGATAGACGTTAAAAATCTCATAACGCTGTTTGAAAAGAGATGGGGAGTTTATCCTGCTAGTCTGACCAACAATCCCTCAAGTTAAAATTGGTCACTCATTGCTTAGCTGTTTGTGGGACATTGATGTGCGCAAAGTATGCAAATGTGCTAATAACTGATAATAAAATGAAACCATTGGATAACAGAATAAAACCACTTCCACTTGCTGCAACTCCATTTTCATCAATTGGGAAAATATATAGTGTTTCAAGGGAATAAAACGATTTATAGTTTGAATGAAGTTAATAACCGTACATTTTACAATTGTGATTTAGTTCATATTTGCTTTTGTTGTATTTGGGAGTTTATGATAACAAACCTCAAACTATCATGAATTCCTTGCAATTCATTTCCTTTTTCAAGGCACATCTCTAATCTTACCTCTCTGACCATGCTTTCCTTGCCCTCCAGCATCCAAAATGCTTTTTGCAATGTCCTCCTGACATGAAAGATTATAAATAAATGTATATTCTATTGTGTTACAATTGCTTTTCATTTGTTTTCTATTTTACATATTTGAAGTGCATACTTTTAATTGTATTGTAACACGCTCATTAATTTTGGTTTAAATGCTAAGGTCATATTGACCATAATAAATTACTGGACACTGACTTCTTGTGTAGGTCCTTAAGCTGGAGCTAAAGGAAATAAGGAAACAGCAGGATCTTCTCTTCCGGTTCATGAACTTCCTGAAACAGGAGGGTGCAGTGCATGTGCTGCAGTTCTGTTTGACTATAGGTAAGAATGAGTACTTGTGGGGAAAGGATATGCTAGTTCCCTACTTTCTAAAATTCTGTTTTTGGTGTTGATCTTGTTTGCAACTTTAAAAACAGGCAGCTCATTCAACCTCTTCAGTCATTTTATCAGATCATGGCTCAACTTTTATTGCCATTTTGGAGTCCTGTAGCTCAGCGGTTAGAGCACTCGCCTTGCAAGTGGGAACCTGGGTTTGATTCCATGCAGGGCAAAATGTTGGCCAAGTTTCCTTGCTCCACAAGCCATTGATTACCTAGCTGTATGTAGGATCCCGGTTGTTAATCGATTTGCGGATTGCTTTTCCTGGTAATAATTCCTTTTAAAACAAAAAATATATAATAAATTGGTCACTTCAATCCACAATTGTTTGTGGGACATTGCTGTGCGCAATTGGTTGCCATGTTTTGCCCCCAGAATATACATTGAACTCATTTTACAGTATATTCTGTAAAGCACTTTGAAATGTCTCGAAGACATGATAAGGCACTATATCAAATTCAAGGATTATTATTTTCCCGTCTTTTCCATTACCACTAATTCCCCAGTATCTATTTATCTTCCTTCTAAACCATCACAGTTAATTCAGCTTCCTCGGCTGTGCAGATCCTGCTTGTCATAGCAGAACATTTACTGGCTGTATTGCTACCCACAATATCAGAAATACAAAACCAACCTATTTTCATTACCCATCGCTTCCTTCTTCATCTGTAATGTCAAATCACTGACACAAAATCAGATATGTTGGGAACAGATTAGACATGTTGATTTAGGCACACAGATTTTTTTAAATCTCAATACCAGGTCTGTGTTTCACCTTGGACAGTTCATGAAATAATCTGATGTCACACAATTGCAATTTTTTCTTTGAACAGAGGAATTCAATGACAGTATCCTGTGTCCAGAATTGAACGATGCAGAGATGCAGAAACTTCACGAAGATGTGAAGAAAATCTATGAGACATATTGTCTCGATGAGAGTATAGATAAAATCAAATTCGATCCTTTCATTGTGGAACAAATCCAACAAAGTAAGTTATCAATTATCAGTAAGGAAGTAAGTGCTATAAATTCCTCTTGCAGCTTTTCACATTATGAGACTAAGATGAACTAAGAGTAGTTGTGATAAAGATTGGTAACATAGCTCACATGTTTTTCTTTAACTGTGGAAATTTGCCTTGTGCAGTAAAAGCCTGTTTATCTGTGACCCGATCAACCGTAACTTCCGTATAACCGGCACCACAAAAAAAGTCCCCATTTGATTAACCGGAATTTATCCAGCACTGTGTAGTTTTTTTTTAATTGCTTTTTTTTTGTGTGTTTTCGGCCGAATATGTGTTTTTTGTGTGTTTTCGGCACGCGCTTTACCTGGGGTCCGAGGGTGCCGGATAAACAGGCTTTTACTATACTTAGGTTACTCCCCAGAGGTCCTGTCATTTTTCTTGGTTGCCTAAAGTTGCCTTTTTCATTTTTGTTTCTTAGGGATTGTACGTACATAAATGTCATCTTCCTGCTTTAGAGAAACTCTCATTCCCTTTGTTTTAATTCAGATTACTGCAGGAATAACCATGATAGTAATGTAATTGCAGGCGATTCTACTCTATTTTTTCTACTCTTTAATTCACACCTACAGATATTTTATTGCAAATTACAGACATGTGCATTAAATGATCTGACATCAAAAGCAACGATTGCATTTTGTAGCCTCTTTCACATCGGGATCACATCTCAAACTGCTTCATACAACTAGCTGAGTAGCCTGAGGAAATGTGGGGTCACAGAAATGGATCTTAAGGCAACAAGGAGTGGCTCAGCAATGAGTTTCAGACAGCAGAGGATGAGAAGCAGGCTGGAACACCCTCCAGATATGAAAAATAATCCAAAATATTGATTGCTAAAATGAGTACAATATATATTCTGATAGTATTCCAGTTTGGCTGCAATGCTGCTAAGGTATCAAATGTGGCTGGCCATCTGTATATTTCCATTAGTGAACATCTGGTGAGCTCAGTGTGTAGAGAGTTGTGTGATTATAGAGAGGACACTTTCCCATTTCAATTTAACCTTGTGCAAAACGTTGGTTTACGTGCTCAGCTTTGTTCCACACCAGTAGTGTAGACCTCCTGAAAGGTGCTTGGAACTCTAAGTTTCTACAATTGTTTCAAAATTAAGAGTTGAAATTGTCGTTTGTCCGGCAATGATATGTAAATTGTAAAGTAAGGCATTTATAATCCTAACAACAGAGTCAATTGGATGGTTTGTCATTGGATTTAAAACACAATGATCAGAGATTTTAACTAATCTGAAGGTCCATTTCACTGGACATCAGCCCAATACTCTGGAAAGCTAGGGTGTAAATTAGCCCAAATTTTTCATAGAATGAAGTTCGAGTTTTATGATTATCGAACAACTACGGTACCTAACTACTTCAATTAATGACGTCCAAAATTTCTGAGTTATAAATAGAAGCCAAGTTGTTGACTTCTATTCTGTAACACAGTAAATCACCATGAAGCACCAAAACATGTGAGCGTTTTAAAGCTGTTAGATGGATCTCTGTTAATGATAAATTTTCAGACTTTTAACACCAACTATATATAGTAAAAGCCCATTATTCTGGCACCCTCGGGACCTGGCCAGTGCCGATTAAATGGCATGCTGGATATTTGGGCAGCATGTTGCCGAAAACCCAACACAAAAAAAGTAACTTTAAAAAAATACCATATTAACAATAGACTAAATAATAACAGAATATTGTATGGATACTTACCAATAAAGCAATAAATATCGATTACAGTATATAAACACCACACACAATCACAAAGCAAACTTCCACAATGGTGGACGGAAGAGTTTTTTCCTCTTAAACGGGTACTCTACTGTCGATTTTTCCTCTTTTTTTCTTTCTCTCCCTCCTTCCCTCTGTCTCTTTCACACAGTCTGGCATCTCAATGGCTCCAAACCCAACCCCCCTCCACACCTCTCATTTTGCATCTAAATTAATCAACTCACCCCTTCTCTCCCCTCCTCTCCCCCATCTCTCTCTCCCCCTCCCACTCCTCTCTCTTTCTCCACCCCCCCCACTCTTTCCTTCTCTTCCCCCCCCCCCCCCCCCCCCCCCCCACCCTCTCTCCCTGCCTCTCTCTCCTTTTCCCTCCCCCCACCAAAACAGTGTATAAACCCACAATACTATCAGGCTACACAGGCAATGTAGTATCTGTCAGAGAGAGAGAGAGAGAGGAGGGAGGGAGGGAGGGAGGGGAAGGAGGGAAGGAGGGAGGGAGGGGAAGGAGAGGAAGGAGGGAGGGAGAGGAAGGAGAGGAGGAAAGAAAAAGAGGGAGAGAGAGAAAAAAGAGAGGGAGAGGAAAAACAGTGTCCCTTTAAAATGAAAAACCAGATGTGCCACTACTGGCAGCATTCAGAACCAATTGTACTGTACTCTAGTGCAGCAATCGACTCATTAAATGTGCCACTGGGATTGTGCCGGATAAGATCCAGTTAATCTAATTTTTTTGAGGTGCAAGTTATACGGAAGTTACAGTTGATTGGGTCACAGATAAATGGGCTTTTACTGTATTTATTTTTAAATGTAGATTGTGAAGGTATACATATGTTTAAAGCCTGCAATTCTAATTTGACTTCATTGATGCAGATGTTTATACTAATAGACGTTTACTCTTTTAGTTGCAGAGGGAAATTACAAAGATGTAGTGAAACTTCAGACCACACCCTGCTTGTTTGAGGCTTATGAACACGTTCTGTCTCTACTTGAAGCCGTGTTCACACCTATGTTTTGTCACAGTGATGAGGTATGGAACCTGCAGTTATTGTGTTGCTCATATTAGGTCATCAATACTGATGCTTCTATTAAAAGGGCTTGAACTAGATTTTCTCAAAGCGGTATGACGATACGTTTATACAGCTTGTTTAAACATTTATACTGCAAGTTTAATGGGGTATATATTTTAAAAATGCCAATTGGGTATGTGTTTTTCTGTTTCCACTTCCCTTTGTTTTGATCTTCGATCATGCCTATGGTCACCTCCCCCTAGCTCATCGACGAGCACTCTGAGACTCAACCCTGCCTGAGGGGGTACTATAAATTTATATAAATAAATATCAAAAGTTGTTGATCCCCATGCATCATTCATGGCTCAGGAAGCCAATCTCATCCCCAAACCTTGCTAAAACATGTTCTGAACCCAGGAGTAGGAATTGTATAAAAGCAAACTCCAGCAACTATCTCACCACTATTTAAGTTACGCGGTAATAAAAAGTTAAAATATATACAGTGAGCTGATGGGTTATTAGGAATAACGCAACTTAATACTGTAAGTTGTAAAATGCTGTTTGTAATGCTTGTTTTGTTGACCAGAATAACATTGTTGTTTAGCAGGATAAACATAAACTTCAGTTTTTATTTCAAATTTAATCAGATTGAATCTAGTTGTCTTGTAATAGAAAATATTGCATCTTACAAACCACCTCACATGATGGATACAGATGTGGCACTGGACAGATTCAGAATTAAATACTTTTATTTTAAGGATGGAAACAGTCGATCTTTTCCACTTATTTGGAAGTACACTTGTTAACGTCAGTGTTTTGCTCAGGGATCTTATTAGTGTAGTGATCTCTAACGCTATTAACAATGTCATAATAATACTTCCATTTGATATAGTGCTTTTCGCGTCTTATCAACATTCAAAGCGCTTCATAGAATATACTGTGAAGTAAATTGACTGTATATTTTGTGGGCAAAATGTTATTTGTTTATCATTTTCTCTTTGTTTACGAGTTCATTTTTTAATAATTGATTATTTGTTTGTAGTATTTTAGATATCTGTTGAAAGGAGCAGAATCACCTACACATAACTCCAAGCTCAACAGGTGAGTCCACATTGTTTAAGGGTGAACATATCTTGTCCTAGGTCCAGTGTAAGTGATAAATGATTGTCTTCATTTTCACTTTCCTTTGTTTGCCTAAAATACACTCTACTTCAGAATAAAATCCCGATAAAGGTCTTTAAATATTTTGATGATATGTTAAGATGCAATCTCAAATGCAAGTTTTTAAAAATTAATGTAATTGTTTTGAATTATAATGATAATAATCCTTGCATTTGATATAGCGCTTTTCATGTCTTCTGGACATCTCAAAGCACTTCACAGAAAATGCTCTAAAGTGAATTGACTGTGTGATTGTGGGCGAAACGTGGCAGCCAATTGTGCACAGCAGTATCCCACAAACAGTGTGGATTGAAATGACCAATTTATTATTATTTTTGAGAGATTATTATCAGGCATGTGAAGCAAGGAAACCTGACCAAGGTTTTGCTCTGGTTGGAATTGTACCCAGGTCTCTCGCTTGTAAAGCGAATTATTCATGATAAAAGTAGAAATAAAATCTGTATTTGTGTCTAGCTATACAGTGTACATTTCAAACGGGTAATTCATACTAAGAATTAAGTGTAAATTTAAAACACAGATAACATTTTTAGAGAATTTCAGAACAAAAGTTAACCACGATAATTTCTAATCACTGATTTATAAAGATTTGTGTGGGTTTTTTTGCCTCATAAAGGCACTTGCCCCAATTTACATATAGGTTTGGCTTTTTAAATGTGTAATTTGCCTTGTGATTCATAGGGACATACGGGTAGTTGTCTGAAAGAACAACATATAAATTAATTGACAATTCATTTCATCCTGTTTGTGTGATGTTGCAGCTGCATCGGCCTGGATACTAAAGTGATCTTAAATTAAAAATATAGAAGTTAATGTCATTTAGGTTTGTTTCTAAATTCATTCAACCCATTCACTTCAAGTGCTTAAGAATTTCCTAAAGTCTATTTGACAACAGGTATCTTATATTTAATATTTCACAAATTATCCTGTTGATAGGTTAAAATGTAACAAAAGATTTGCTATTTAAAAATTTCTCAATTAACGTGTTTTCTTCACCAGTGCCTGTGTGTGTATGTATGTGTGTTCACTGTGTTCTTGTCCCCGTTTATGTATTTGTACTGTGTGAAGTGTAACTCCTTGTGCCTGTTATTGCAGAAGTAGCCTGAGTTTGGATGATTTCCGGTAAGTACAGCAGAATGTTGAGAACATCTTTTGCTCCTGGCTGCCAATTTATCACATCATCCTCACTCTCAGGATTACCTAATCTTTTACAGAGCAGTTCTATGGAGTGCACCAATATCTGCCTTTATGATGAACTGTCTAATACTGTGTTCAGTTTTGATGCTTTGTGAATATATAGGCTCTTCTGGGCTTAATCCATAATGAGAAGCGGAATTTGATTAAAGTTAATATCAAGGATACTGTTTAGAAATATGTATATTTTTATTTAAAATTCTTTAGGTGTGTTTTGGATCCTTTTCTCTTGCAGAAAAGATTAGGTACTTTTTAAATGTAATAATTGCCCTGAAATTCCAAGTAATAAAACATTGTGTCCTATTTATTTTATTGATAGCTTACAATATCTTGCTTATGTAGGTAATTGAGCAATGCTTGTTTATTTATGTGTAAATAATAGATTGTTGGTACTATCTTGCCTTCGTGTCAGAAGGCTGTGGTCTATATCCTGTGTCACAGACTGTGAGATCATAGTCCTCGATGTAATAAAACAGTGAAGGGTGTTTATATAAGTGCAGGTTGTTGTAGTTTAGGCTGAAACCAGTGTAGATTTGGGGAGTGCAACAAACGCTATTTGGAGGTGTGGAAAAGGGGGTGTTATTTTGTTTCTAATATATTTTGTTTCTAAAATATAAGGCAAATGGGTACTGCTATGATGCAATCTGATAATCTAGCTTTTATTGTTCTTAAAACTTTAATGAAATAACTTTCTGAGTGAGTTTGTTTATGAGTTAGTGATTCAAATGAAACAGTAGCTTGACCTTGACCAGCAGGAATAATCATTAGCTTTTATTGTAGTGGTTACCTTTCTGAGTTCTTCAATTTTGAGCTGATGGAATAGACCAAGAGCTGAGCCCAACAAAACAGGAGCTTTTCTCATTTATTGATGAAGAGTGTGCAATGCTCTTTAAATACAATTTGTTATTGTTAGGAAGGCAACCATATTACAGCTCAGCTTTGACTAATCTGTATTTGAGTAACTGAAATAGTTTTGTTTAAGGCCTTAGTCATGTAGGAAATGCTAGGTACTGATATTAGATTATTACAAATCTGATTTTTTTTAAAAGCTATTTGAAGTTGGTTGCTCATTCATACATTTTTACAGCCATATTTTTCATTCATGCTTTTGTTAACATACAGTATTTTAATAAGCTAAGTTTTAGCTGTAAAAAACAATTGCTGAGAGTGATATGTGAATCGCAAGCTCAATCGGGGAGAAAATAAACAAAAAGGCAACTTTATCGTATTGTAAACTTAATTGGAAAAGCTGGAAACACAATAGGAACAGTTTGTTGTAAAGGCAGAACATATTGCAGCATGATTTGTCTCCTTGGCAGTGAGTAAATAATGCAAAATCAAATGGCTGGTCTTGGAACACTCCTGTGAATGAATGCAAGCCCCGTAGCTAACATTTAACTGTTTTTTGTTTCTCTGCTAATTAATGCTGCCTATTGGATATGTATATATTTAAACAAAACAGCAAATTTGAGACTACTTGTAGCCCTGAGAAGGAAATTAAGCTGGGCACTGAGGCTGCATCTCTAGGGCACGCTGCTTCCATGAACCAAGAGTCTTCATCTGCATCTGTTTTCCCTCATGTCCAGTCAATTCTAACACTTCCATCTGGCATTTTATCTTCTCTCCCTGCTGCTATAACGTAAGTCAGGGACCACATGCTTTTGTACAAAATGCATGAATGTTTGTGTTCAAGTACTTCATGCATTTAAGCTCACAGCTTCACATTTGTACATATCTATTTGTTCACTTAGTTATGTCTGGTGTATTATTATTGCCTAGTTTACAACAGTCATTTGGATGAGGAAAGAGGTTCAAATCTAAAACTTCTGTGTTTATCCCTCAATTGGAAGTGCAAGTATTATAACAGCAGAAATCATTTAGCAACATTATTTTATATTTGTTTTAATGGTATTTCCATTTGAATTGATCACAGCTATAATTACACCTAAGGTGATTGAAATCTTCTCAAGCTTTTTCTTGTTTGGTACTGTGATGCCCAAGATGTGTTTATAGTTTTAATTGAACATGTTCTATTTATACATTCATGAGGCATTGTGGAAAAAGCAATAGAATTATCGTTACAATCTCCAGCACAGAAATAACAGAAGAGGAGACCAGGGGAAGGACCTGAATACTGGGCAGCTTTGCCTTTGGTTCTGTTAACATTGTGGGCAATGAAAATCGCATGAAATGAAATCTCTGATGTTTTTGCAAATGCATGAGAACCTGACATCATCAGCCTGTTTGCATAATAACTTGAGGACACCTTCACATTTTCATTCCAGAGTCCAGTCTCCTCTGTGCATATGTAATGGCAGCTCTGACTCTGAAAGCTTCCACAGATTCAAGAAAAAACATTGCTTTCCTATTACAGATATGGGCTTGTATCTGAAGGCAAATAGTAGTATAAAAGTAGCAAAAATATTTGAGCTGATGTGAAGTGCTAGACAAAAATAATTGCAATAAAAACCTATTTTATGCCCTAATGTCCATTGTACAGTAAAAGCCCGTTTATCCGGCACCCTCGGGACCTGGCCAATGCCAGTTAAACCGCGTGCCAGATATTCGGGCAGCCAGCTGCCAAAAACTCAACACAAAAAAAGTACTTTTTTTAAACATACCATATTAATAATAGACTAAATAATAACAGAATATTGTATCGATACTTACCAATACAGCAATAAATATTGATTACAGTTTATAAACACAGCACACAATCACGAAGCAAACTTCTACAATGGCAGACGGAATAATTATTTTCCTCTTAAAGGGGTACTGTACTGTCAGTTTTTCCTCTCTTTTTCTTTCTCTCCCTTCTTCCCTCTCTGTCTCTTTCACACTCAGTCAGTCTGGCATCTCAATGGCTCCAAACCCAACCCCCCTCCACTCCTCTTATTTTGCATCTAAATGAATCAACTCTCCCCCTCTCTCCCCTCCTCTCCCCCACCTCTCTCTCCCCCTCCCACTCCTCCCTCTTTCCCCCTGTCCCCCCCATTTCCTTCTCTTTCCCTCCCACCTTCTCTCCCTGCCTCTCTCTCCTTCTCCCATCCCACCCCCCACCAAAACAGTGTATAAACACACGATACTATCAGGCTACACAGGCAATGTAGTATCCATCAGAGGGAGGGAGGGAAGAAAAGAAAGAAAGAGAGAGAGAGAGAGAGAGGGAGAGAGAGAGAGAGAGAGAGATAGATAGATAGATAGATAGATAGATAGATAGATAGATAGATAGATAGATAGATAGATAGATAGATAGATAGGAAGGAGAGAGAGAAAAAAACAGAGGGAGAGAGAAAAAGGAGAGAGAGAGAGGAAAAACAGTGCCCTTTAAGATGAAAAACCAGAAGTGCCACTATCGGCAGCATTCAGAACTAATCGTACTGTACGCTAGTGCAACAATTGACTCATTAAATGCGCCACCGCAATTGTGCCAGATAAAATCCGTTTTTTCAAATTGGGATTTTTTTTGAGGTACCAGTTATACGGAAGTTACGGTTGATCGGGTCACGGATAAATGGGCTTTTACTGTATATTGACCAACTAGTGTCTATCCTCCTTGGTGGGAGGTAAGCTGGGTCTCCTTGGTTTGAACTGACTCCAAGATGACCTAATTGACAATGGAATATCAGAAACAAGCCCACTGTTTTTGGCGGTCTCAGTTATCCAGTACCTGAGCCAGGTAGATCTGTATTATTATAAGGTACTGCTGATTACAGCATATCAACCCTGGCTCATCAGCAGGACTTGGAAGAGCAGACCAATCACTTATCACTCAGTTCCTGTTAACATTAGAAGCCAAAGCCCTAATGGGTTTGGTGGTCCTCGCTGGACAGAATGGCAAAGCTTGCTGAGCAATGTTCACAATGCCATGCTGTGTGGTTTTAGCTGGTTAGACTCCCAGCCATACCCCAACAAACACTCTCGGGTCCTCAGCCTTGGCTCTTGCCAACCTGCACGTAATACTTATCGGAATTTGGAAAGCAAGATATGTCCCTCCAGGGAGAGAGTGCATTCCATTCCAATACATGTCTCTGGATTTCCATGCAGAAGGGGGATGCATGGAACTTTCAGTTTTGTTTAGTAACTTTAGCATGGTGAAGAGTTTCTGTATTTATCTGATACGTTGCTAATCGAAAAACAATTGCATATATGAGGGGAATAGATCATAGGTTGAATAGGGAAAGTGGACAGATGACTGGGACAGATTAGTTGAGCCGAATAGTCTGTTTCCATGTTGCAAGGTTCTAATCAGTAATTGATGAGTTTCTTGGTGAGCTAGATTCTGGATTTAATGTGGAACATTTCGTTTTGCAGCACATGCTTCTAACATTCATAGGTTTATTTTTCTCCTTAAAAGAAGTGTCCAATTATTTTTCCTAATTTTCATGCCACTGGGCACTTAGGTTTATTTTGTATCATTGTGCAATATTATTACGTATTATTTAAAATTGTCACAATATTCACATTAATGTCCACAAACGATATGTTTTAATCAGTTAAATTGTTGTAATAAATGGAATGTATGCAGTGTTGCATTGAAACTGAACATCGTTAAGGTATTGATGGATTTTATTGAGTTGTGTACATCGCACACTTCCAGTTCATTGTGATTCACTGTTTTATAAGGAAAAGGATTAATGATTATAAATGTATTTCTAGTATTATTCACTGATTTTTTTTTAAAAGGTTCTGAACTTATAATGTCAGTAGAAAATAAAGTGTTCAAACTGTGTTCTAATTTGAAGCACTGGTTTCTTACTGTATCTACAAATGTAAATTAGTAAAATTCATCATTCCGTACTAGGTGTGAAATTTTGTGAAGACAAAATTGAATTTTCTGTCATTCAGGGGATCCAGTAAACGTGGAGAGTCTTTTGGAATAGCAAAAATAGGTAGCAAACTTAAAGGCGTTTTTAAAAGCACAACAATGGAAGGGGCTATGTTACCTAATTATGGAATAACAGAAGGAGATGATGATTTGGTAAGTAATGCCAAAATGTATAGCCTGTGCATTTTTGTCAGATATGATAGGCGCTATATAAATGTAATTTTGTTGTTGTTGTTACAGCTGGTATAGACTACCTTGGTTTTACATTTAGATTTTTAATAAAATGAATACAACAACATCTTGCATCTACAAAGCACCCTTCACATGGGATAACATCTCCCAGCAATTAATAATCTTTTGATTGATGATAATAATGTTATTCAAACCTGGTGAGTGGAGAAATCCATCTCTATACTGCATGTTTTGTTTATAACAACGTATATCTTTTGTAACTTGTTGTACCTGGGGCATATAGGAACTTGTATACTCCCATATTGTCATGGTCATTTTAATGTTATTACAGAGCATAGTGAGGAGCTGGTAAGCCATTATGTTAAAAGGTTGGCTTTTGTTACAGGTTGAAGAAGCATTGATGGTAGTTGAAGATGATTTGCCTGAAGAAACTGCTATAACTCCCAATGCTCACCGCAACCTCTCTGCATGGGAGATAAGCATTCCATATGTGGACTTCTTTTTTGATAATAAGAGTGAGAAAACTCCAGTGTTTTGTATTTTCGTAGAACGAAACGACAGAAGATCAGGTAATACAGATATATTGTTGATGTTTCTTCCAGGTAGGGGGAGGGGCGAATCTATGTAGTGTGGCCAATGATCTGAAAACACTAGAAACGGGTATAAAAATGAGTTTAATCATTGGAATACCTCCAGTAAGCATGTTCTGAAATACCAGAACCCTTCATTATCCCATGACTTGGAGAATCAGCCCATTCATCTCCCAAGCAGTGAATAAAATTGTCTTTTCAAAACTCTTTAGTTACAGAAAATATGTGTTTTGTAAAATTGGATTAATCTCCATTGGATTCGACCAAGTACTAAGACCAACTTTCTATCCCATCCTTCCATTGCCAAGGAAAGGATGTCATGGTGTTCATTCCATAATGGTTTATTTTGGGGGGTGAGGTTGGAGGGTTGAAACTATGGAATACTGTGGGTTAACAGAGCACTGACCAACCCAATGACCACTAAGCCACATGTGGCCATTTTGGTTTTCAGATGCGGCTACTTATTCATTGTTGAATCAACTTGCATTTCACAATATCTATCTATAGAAAGAATATTGACTGCAAATTCACTTGCTTTGTGTGATCCCTCACACGTTTTCTGTAAATGTTATAGTGTAGCTTTATTGTTGTATATCATGCATACGTCACATCAGCAGCTACTGAGACACAACGGTGCAAAACTGCATACCGTTACTGTGCATATGTACGGAGTTTACTATCTACACCAAGTCCTTTTTCATCTATACCAAGTCCTTTTTTACGTCTCTCAGTGCTACATCTGTAACTACTTGTAAATTTGGGTTGGACAGCACTGGGTTAATACATATAAAAATTTCGCCCATTGTTTAAGAATCTTCTTATTTTTTTCTCTAGTTATAGTTCTTTCTCTGGTTATTTCAAAGCTGTTAAATGGGTGAAATATTGGATTAACATTTATTACAGAACGAGTGAAACAGATTAAAACATTTGAACACATAGCACTAGCTACCCCGATGGTTCAATAGGTAAAGCCAATTTCAAACTTGAACATGAATCAAGTTGAAAATCAAACAACTTCTTATTCAGTCCTTTGAAGTCAAATGCTAATCGTCTTCGATCAAAAGAGTCCTTTAAAGCAGTTTTACAGTCATTTCACCATATCAGCAATCCATCTGCTAATCTTGTATCCTTTAAATGCATATGCCTTCTTGGGAATTGGTCTTCAGATCATTTTAATTTGCTTTTCAGAGGGATGTGAGAGTGAAAACTGGTCTGCCTACAGAAGATATCTTGAATTCTATGTTCTGGAGTCAAAGCTAACAGAGTTTCATGGTAATGTGCCATCAAAGATATGCTTAAAAATTTATTTTTGAATTAGTATATCCAGTCACAATTATTTTAACTCACTTCGTGAAATTTAATTATCAATAGATTAATGTTTTGTTAAATACAGAGAAAGTTTCTTTAGCCAGCAGCCAGCTAATCCCGGACGCCAGGTAAATCGGACATAACAATGGGCCCCAATATTCTCGACTGTTTTAAATATGACAGTTAATTCGACAAAACTAAGTTAATCCGGATAAAATGTTGCCCTGTTCCCCGCTGTGTCAATTTACATGAGCCTCGAGAGGTTCTGGAATGGAGATGGCAGGAGTCAAATTGCAATTCATTGACAGTGGACTCCAGCCATTCACAGGAAGTTCTGAGCTGTCAATCAGTGAAAGGGCGGAGGAATGGAGGAAAAAAAACACAATAATAAAATTGGTCATTTAAATCCATAGCTGTTTGTGGGACAGCTGTGTGCAATTGGCTGCCACATTTCGCCAACAAATATACAGTCAATTCACTTTACAATATCAGAACTTACCGGGGAAACTCAGCAGGTCAGGCAGCATCCGTGGAGAAAGGAAAAAGAGTCAACGTTTCAGGTCTACAACCCTTCGTCAGTTCTGACAAAGGATTGTAGACCCGAAACGTTGACTCTTTTTTCTTTCTCCATCGACGCTGCCTGACCTGTTGAGTTTCCCCAGCAACTTCTGTTTTTGTTTCAGATTCCCAGCATCTGTAATATTTTGTGTTTTGTTCACTTTACAATATGTTCTGTGCAGCGCTTTGAGGCATCTACAATACATGAATAGAATAATAAAAGCGCTATATCAAATGCAAGGATTATTATTATAAATCCTGTGAAGTGCTTTGAGACGTCCCCTGACCATATAAATAGATTCGGATTATCTGTTACCTTGGGTACCTTACTGCTTGTCTGATTGTCTAGGGCCTAGGATGTCTTTCCGATGTGAATAGCACAACACAAATGTAATCTGTTATTGCTCCTGTAATTCAACTTTCCTGTAACACCAAGGTGGCATTTTCTGAACTAGAAATAATAATAAATAATAATGATTCTTGCATTCATGTAGATGCTTATCATTTCTTCAAGACTTCCGCAACTCTTCCCCCAACCTCTGGTACTCCATCCCACAGTCACTCTGCCTAGACCCTTCTTGGCCTCCTTCAAGTTCCACCTTAAGAACCTCCTCTTCGACAGTCCCATCAGTCACCAAAAATCCCCCCTTTCCCTCCACCTTCTCCATCCCCGACCCATATTGGGTTTGAAACAATGACTGTCCAGTGCCTTGGGATGACCTCCTGACATGAAAGACACTATGCATGTGTAATTTTGTTCTTGATTGTATATTTTGTGGGTGAAATTGAAGGACTGAATGCCTTGTTCATTTGATTTTAGTTCAGATATGTAAATGTTAAGGCTCATGATTATCAAATGTGTATATAAGGTATATACTAAGGTACAGCAGATATTACTAATGTTCTTACACATAGCTCTTGAGTTTGTTTGTTAAACTTTATGGTAAAGTGTACATTGACATGTTGGCTGATTTGTGTTTTAGGCTCTTTCCCGGATGCTCAGCTTCCTGCAAAGAGGCTCATAGGACCTAAGAACTATGAGTTCTTAAATTCCAAGCGAGTGGAGTTTCAGGAGTACTTGCAGGTATTGTCTAACTAGTGGATTCATTCTCACATGGTTTCTTTTATTGTAGATTTTCACATGCCACATATTACGATGATCTCAAGATAGGAAAACAACTGAGGAATCTGTGGTGTCAAACCCACAAGCATTTGCAGTAATTGAGTATATATACTAGCCCTGCTCTCACAAATAACTAACATTGCCTTTGGAACTCTGCCCCAACTACCCTTTTTTAACATTATGTAATGAGTTCTGAATAATGATGATTTCAAAGATGTTTTCTGGCAATGCATGAATATAGAGTGTGAAGTAACTCCTGTAGGTAGATACATATTTCTACGCAAGGATATTGTTCTTGAAAGAAAATAACTATGGAATAAGTTTTTTTTAAAGTATTGGTATTATACATAAGTGGAAAGAAATTCTAAACTTCCTCTTATTTTTGTAACATTTTAGAACATCCTGAATATTGCAAATTCTTCCATATAGCCTAGTTTTGAAATGCGTTTTCAGTAACTTTTTTTTCCCAAGAACCCTAGTAAACTAAATTTAAATTTGTGTGAGTCCATTGGCAACGATATTGACCTATGGGTCAGCGTCGTGGGTTCCATCTCCATGTTGGGACTTCAATAGCCTCGACTGGGAGTTCATTCCAGTGCATTCTTGGGGGTTTACTGTTGTTGGAGGTGCCATCCTTCAGATGTTAAAGTTCCCGTGGTACTATTCAAAAAAAAAAGACAGGAGATTCCCTGGTGCCCTGGCCAACAAAATAAAAATTGAGCAGTCACTTCATAACTATTTGTAATTTTGTGCTTATATTTGAATTACATTGGTGCGCACACATTGGCTACTGTGTAGTCTCTACAATTTGCAGTAAAATCCTGTGAAGCTCTTTGAGAAGTCTTGCCATTCCACTATATCAAATGTAAGGATTATTATTTATGATTAAGACAATTTAAAATGTTCCTAAATTCTGGACACTCTGAAATGCTAAGAAAATAGTGTAAATCTAGATCTACATATAATTTTTTCCTCAAAACAGTCCAGGTACAGAGGGAGTCATCAGTTAGGAAGCTGTTGGGTCAGCTTTTGAAAGAGGTTATAAAAACTCATTGAATAAGATACCATATCTTACATAGATGTTCTCTTGAAAACCTGATTCGTTAGGAATTTTGGGGGTTCCCAAAACAGGGTAACCCCACCCACCTCTAATATTAGATAAATATTATCTCTAGAGTTTTTTGTTTGAATGCATCAACTCAATACATTGATTAGTAGAAGAATAACCTACAGAGAAATACAATGTTATGGAAATGATTTGCTCAGTGGCACACTGCATTTTCTTATACAGGTATCCCCCACTTAACGAAGGGGTTAGGGACTTCAAAACTCCTCGTTAAGTGAAAATTGTGTTAAGCGGGCGGGTGGGAGGTCCCTACTGTGTTTCCGTATGTGAAAAAAATTGTTTCCAGTAATGCCTTGCATCTAGCCTAGCACCCAGCGCTAACATTTACAGTGTATCAGCAACGGCATAAGGTAGGTAGCACTGCTATTGAAGGCAGGGAGAGAGAGTTAAAGAGAAAGAGACTGACAGAGAGAGAGACTGTGAATGAGATTGTGACAGCGAGAGACTCAAACAGAGAGAGAGAAAGAGACACAGAGAGACTGGGACAGAGAGAGAGAAAGAGAGAGAGACTGGGACAGAGAGAGATAGAGAGAGAAAGAGACACAGAGAGAGAGAAAGAGACACAGAGAGAGAGAGACATGGGGAGACTGAGACAGAGAGAGAGAGAATGAGAAACAGAGAGACAGAGAGGAGACAGACAGAGCATCCTGCCACTTAAGCTCCTCCCACACTGCAGCGCTTTCTCTTGGATTAGGTGGCGCTGCAGTAAGTGTGTGTATGTATGTGCGCTTGTGTCGCGGAGGCTGCCGGGAGACAAGAAGCGCGCGAGATTTAAACTTTTGTTATAGCGAGCGCAGCCTTCGCTAAGCACATAGTGGGGTACAAATAGAAACCCTCGTTACAGTGAAGTTTCGTTAACAGGGCGTTCGGTAAGCGGGGGCTACCTTGGTTCCATTAGATGCCTATTGTATTCTGTTCAATTTCCTTGTATGTGCTGTGATGAAATTATACTGTTTGTGCTTGTATAGAATCTGTTGAAACACCCAGAACTAAGCAACAGCCAGCTTTTGGATGATTTTCTTTCTCCTGATGGCTCTGAATCACAGTTTCTCGACAAAATTTTGCCAGATGTAAATCTTGGTGAGTACACTATGGCCTGAGTGCATTCTTGCTCTAGTTGCTTGCTATTTGTGGAGCCATACATATTTACCCCTGTAACTCTAACCACTGTGAACATTGTCAGAATTAATGTTCGAAAAACATTATTTCATATAGTGTTCTGAAAAATCAGAATGAGAAAGGAAAGCACGATGGTTAAATCTCCTATTATTTTCAACGAAATATACAGAGTTGAAACAATCCCAAGGATAGTAGTATGGTCCCGCTGTACAATGTTGTTCCAGTTGAAAAACTGAATGTATAAGGCATGCCATATGAAGACAAATGAGAGACTAAATACAAAGATAGTCATAGGATTACATTTAAAATTAGTGCTGAACGTCGGGAGCAAAATATTGATGCTGTCATTGCAGTGGTAAAGTTTGTGGTACAATTGAGAAGCTTGTAGTGGATGAAACTCTTCAGAATCGGTGTCCCCTACAAATCCAATTCCAGACAACAACGGGTTGAGGGCAAGTTATTCCTGTGTTCAGCGACCCCGCTCCATAAATCATCAACGGCAGTAGTGATTCCTGATGTGAGCCTCACAGGGAGAGCGAGCTGTCAGCACCTACACAAGCCGAGGAACTAACTGACCCGAACAGATACTACATTTGATCTTAGCCAAATGGCTGGGGAGTGATCTGTTGTAGTTCAGGAGGGTATGCCGATAGACCAATGCCGCACATAACTGCACGTATGGGTCTTTTAAATCATAGTCTAGGCTGACTTCAAATTAGTGCTGGGGAAACGCATTAATTTTTTGTCTTAATTGTCCTTTGGATGAAATGTTAAACTGAGGTCTTCTCTGCTTATTCAGATGGACATTAAAGACCCCATGACACTGTTCAAAAAGAGAAGCGAATTTCTCCCAGCATTCTGGCCAATAATTAATCCTCCAGATAAAATTGTTTACCGTAAATACCCGCGTATAAGGCGCACTCGCGTATAAGGCGCACCCCCCACTTGACCTTTTCTTGGTGAAAAAAAACGGAAGCATTTTCAATGATATTGCCGGCAGAAGGGAGGGAGGCAGGAGAGACAGGTAGGTAGGGAGGGAGAGAGGGAGGCAGGCAGGCAGGGAAGGAGAGAGGGAGGCAGGCAGCCAGGGAGACAGGCAGGTAGGCAGGCAGGGAGGGAGGGAGGGAGGCAGACAGGGAGGAGGGGGAGAGGGAGAGAGGCAGGCAGGCAGCCAGGGAGGGAGGGAGAGAGGCAGGCAGGTAGCCAGGGAGGGAGGGAGGGAGAGAGAGAGGGAGGGAGGCAGGCAGGGAGGGAGGGAGGGAGGGAAGCCGGCAGGTAGGCAGGGAGGGAGGTAGGCAGGGAGGCAGGCAAGCAGGCAGGGAGAGAGGCAGGCAGGCAGGGCGGGAGGGAGGCAGGAGAGGGAGGGAGGCAGACTGGGTTAGGCAGAAGGCAGGCAGCAGGCACAGCACTGAAGTCCGCTGCTGTTGCTGCTGCCTGGGCGGCCGAGGCCGAAGCCCCATCACCCGCTGGACACAGTGACCAAGCCCCAGCTGACAGCGCGCCGGCCGCCCCTCCTGTTTACTGTATCTCCGAGGCTCAAAATTTCTTGTACCTGCGTATAGGGCACACCCCCAACTTTCGAGATCTTCCGACGTGAAAAAAAGTGCGCCTTATACGCGGGTATTTACGGTATACATTCCTTGGCTTATTGCTCTCCATAGCATATAAATGCAATTATCACATTATGCAGAAAAGTTGTGACGTGCTTTGAGACATTTTTGATGTAAATTGTGTCATTGCCTCATCATTGCATACTTCAATAAATCCTGTGAAGCGCTTTGAGACACTTTAACAACGTGTTGAAGCGCTGTAACAAATGCAAGAATCATTATTGGATTTACTTAAAGTCTGATCATTAAAAATGGAATCGAAATAAAACTTTTGTTTCATGGAATATTGAGAAATCCTAGAATCGTTTTTGAACATAGTATTGTGTTTGTTACAGGTAAGATTATCAAGTCTGTCCCCGGAAAGCTGATAAAAGAGGTATGTTACCCTGCGTGGGGGTCACTATATAAATGCTGTTCAAAGTTATTGTTCATTTTATATTGAATAAATTAATTTGCAAAAACTATTGCTGAAAAGGGAAGGGTTATTGTTAATGTATTGTAAACAATAAATAAATTGCTGTAAATATACCATGCAGCACTTACTGGTTCCTACATGTCACACTCGCAATGTGATTGTACATTTTTCATGTTGATATTGTTTAGAAAGGCCAGCACCTGGAGCCATTCCTCATGTCGTTTATTAACTCCTGTGAATCACCCAAGCCTAAACCCAGCAAGCCAGAACTGACCATCCTCAGCCCTACATCAGAAAACAACAAAAAGGTATTGCCTTTTTTTTTCAAAATTAGATAATAAAGTACTTCGACTTGGAATTTCCACATTTCATAAAAAGTATTGTGCCAATTAGCTTCCTTTTTTAAGGTTCGCGTGATCCATACTTTTATGTTGTCTTCAGCAATACTTTATTATAAATAATAATCTTGGGGAGGAGGTAAGTATGGCTTTTTTGCAACTGATGGATCCAAATGGCAGATTTGATATGAGTCACTGTTTGTGATTGATCTGACAGCCTGGCTTATAAACAGGACTTGAGAGTACAAACCAGTCAATTGGAGTAAGGTTTCCTCCGCATTACGGAACGGCGATATGGGAATTTCCTGATATGGATATATCGGTTGGCTCATATCGACATATACCGAAATATCGATATTTTTAGTTTTTCGTACTGCGCGCGCGCATTCCGGGTGCGCGCGCATTCCGGGCCTATCTTCACAGGAGGTAAATATCTTTTTCTCTCTGTGTCTCTCATTCTCTCCATCTCTGTGTTTTTCTGTCTGTGTCTCTCTATGTCTCTCTGCCCTCTCACATCCCCCCCCATCTCTATCTATCTGTATATTGTCACATCCACCCCGTCTCTCCCCTCCCCCCCCCCACCGTCGCTCTCTCGCACCGCCCACCCCCGTCGTTTCTCTCCCCCACCCCCCCCACTGTCTCTCTCCCCCCCCAATCCCCCCCCGCCGTCGCTCTCCCCCCCCCCAACCTCCCCGCCGTCACTCTCTCCCCCCCACCCCCCCAGCCGTCTCTCCCCCCCCCACCCCCCCCAGCTGTCTCTCTCCCACCCACCCTACCCCCCCAGCCATCTCTCTACACCCCCCCCCCCCGCCCAATCCCCCCCCGCCGTCGCTCTCCCCCCCCCCCAACCTCCCCGCCGTCGCTCTCTCCCCCCCACCCCCCCTATCTCCTCAGGAGGTAAATATATTTCTCTCTCTGTCTCTCACTCTCTCCATCTCTGTGTTTTTCTGTCTGTGTCTCTGTGTCTCTCTCACATCCCCCCCATCTCCACCCCCACCCCCCCCACCGTCTCTCTCCCCCCCCAATCCCCCCCCGCCGTCGCTCTCTCCCCCCCACCCCCCCAGCCGTCTCTCTCCCCCCCACCCCACCCCCCCAGTCATCTCTCTCCCCCCCTCCACCCCCCCCCGCCGTCTCTCTCCCCCCCCCCCCCCCCTGCCGTCTCTCTCCCCCTCCCCCCAGCTGTCTGTCTCCCCCTCTCCTCTCCCCTCCCCCCCAATGCCGTCTCTCTCTCCCTCCCCCCCAGCCGTCTCTCTCCCCCTCCCCCCAGCCGTCTCTCTCCCCCTCTCCTCCACCCCCAGCCGTCTCTCTCCCACTCTCTCCCCCCCCAGCCGTCCCTCTCCCCCCCAGCCATCTCTCTCCCCCTCCCCCCCCCAGCCGTCTCTCTCCCCTCTCTCCCCCCCCAGCCGTCTCTCTCCCCTCTCCCCCCCCCAGCCGTCTCTCTCCCCCTCAACCACCCCCCCCAGCAGTCTCTCTCCCCCTCACCCCCCCCACCCACAACCGTCTCTCTCCCCCCACCCTTTGCATACCTGTATATTGTATTCGAGGACTACGAATACAAGATGGCGGCTTTGCACCTCTGTCTGTGCATTGTGTACAGAGATGAGCATTCTGGGTCTTGTAGTTGATTGTGCTCGCATCCCGATTTTTTACCTCGATATATTGTTTTTTCGATATATCAATATTTTTAGAATGTCTATATCGGCATACCGATATGAAAATCATATCGGGTTTTAGCGATATACCGATATATCGCCGTTCCCTACTCCGCACTCATCTTCTCTTAACTCTGCAAGTCAAATCCCTAATGGGTAGAGGCCAAGCTTGCCAGTGTCCAGTCTTAGGCTAAGTAGTTTTAGTTAGTTGCACTCCAGCAGTACTCTATACAGAAACTCTACAAATGTGGAACTTAGGGTCCGTCGATATGGAAATTTTCTGATTTAGATATATCGATAGGCTCATATCGAGATATATCGATATTTTCGGGTTTTTCGTACTGCGCATGCGCGCACGGCGCGTGCATTCGGTGTGCGCACGCATTCCGGGTGCGCGCGCATTCGGGGCCTATCTCTTCAGGAGGTAAATATATTTCTCTCTCTGTGTCTCTCACTCTCTCCATCTCTGTGTTTTTCTGTCTGTGTCTCTCTCACATCCCCCCCATCTCCACCCCCACCCCCCCCACCGTCTCTCTCCCCCCCAATCCCCCCCCGCCGTCGCTCTCCCCCCCACCCCCCCAGCCGTCTCTCTCCCCCCCAGCTGTCTCTCTCCCCCCCCCCACCCCCCCAGCCATCTCTCTCCCCCCCTCCACCCCCCCCAGCCGTCTCTCTCCCCCCCCCCCCCAGCCGTCTCTCTCACCCCCCCCCCTAGCCATCTCTCTCCCCCTCACCCCCCGCTGCCGTCTCTCTCCCCTTCCCCCCCCCCAGCCTTCTCTCCCTGCCCCACCCCTTGCATACCTGTATATTGTATTCGAGGACTATGAATACAATATGGCGGCTTTGTACCTCGGTCTGTGCATTGTGTATAGAGATGAGCATTCTGTGTCTTGTAGTTCAATATGTATGCATTCCGATTTTTTACCTTGATATATTAATTTTTCGGTGTGTCGATATTTTTGAAATGCCTATAATGGCGTATCGATATGAAAATTATATCGGGTTTTAGCGATATATCAATATATCGCCGGACCCTAGTGGAACTCATAGTTTAGTTTGGAGACTCTTGAGCATGGCAATGGGTTCTGCAAGTGTGTGTACCTGGTTGATCAAAAAAAGAAGGAATGAACACTGTAGAATTTCATATTTTTGTGCAACAATAATTTGTGGGGAGAAATCTTGTATATATTATGGTTTTGAAGATATTAAATAAATTATTTTGATTTCCTTCATTTGCGACCACATTCCTGGTAGTGGCGCCAATTATTTTAGCTCCAGTTGGTGCTCTTAAAAGGCACCAACTGGGATTAGAATGTTAGTTGTACTCCACAATCTTCAATTCCCTGGCTTCCCTGAAATCTAGAGCTGTTTCCAAATGCAGTCAACCAGTCTCTCCTCAAGCTCTGCTCCACTCCCCATGAAAGCTGCTGTCAACAAAACCCTTCTCAAATAAATCTACCCTTGATTCCCTCTAGTCTCTCACTTCCGTTCCATTGCCAACCTACCCTTTCTTGCCAATGTCCTGGAACACATTGTTGCAAGTCAACC
This sequence comes from Hydrolagus colliei, assembly GCA_035084275.1. Taxonomy (NCBI): domain Eukaryota; kingdom Metazoa; phylum Chordata; class Chondrichthyes; order Chimaeriformes; family Chimaeridae; genus Hydrolagus; species Hydrolagus colliei. Next base: position 77,170,505 of record CM068744.1, on the reverse strand, counting down.
TCGGTCACATCTCTCCCTCCACGTCCTCAACCCCCTGCATTTTGGTTTTTACCCTGCTCACAGATAGGGCTTGCCAAAGAATCAAATGTAAACTTCTTGAAGCTAAATGTGGACAAAACGGAAGCATACTCCTTGGCTCCATATTCCTTTCACTTCTGTGGATTTGAATTGCTCAACCTTCCTGGGCTCTCCCACTCGCCGAACTAGTGCGCAATCCAGGCATCCGGTTCGACCCCCAGCTTTCTTTCTTCCCCCACATTTGATCCTTGACCAGAACTGCCTTCCATTGCCACTACATTACCCACCTCCAACTGTATCTTACCCCAACTGCAGCTGAAACTCTTATGCATTGTGTTTATCACCTCCCATTTGGATTATCCAAACGTAATCCTCGCCGATCTCCCCAGCTCCACTATTCAATAGATCCAGCTCAGTCCGAACTGCAGCCAGCATACTGACCCAGACCAAACTTTGCACCCGTATGTCACCAGTTCTAGCCCAGGGTCCACTGGCTCCCTATCACCGAATGGATCGACTTCAAAATCCTCACACTTGTGTTCAAATCCTTTCACTATCTGGCATGTCCCTCCCTCTCCGACCTCCTCACTCCCCAATCCATCACCAGGCGCCTCTGCTAGACTGGCACCAGCCTCCTGCTCGTCCCTCGCACCCTCTGCCACACACAGCCCCTTTAAACAATATAAAACATATTGCGCCTGTGAACAAATGATAGTTTGTTCATTCAATGTTGTGGTTCTGACGAAGGGTCATGGACCCGTCATGTTGACTCGCTTTTCCTTTCTCCATAGATGCTGCTTGACCTATTGAGTGTTCCCAGAGACTTCAGTTTTTGTTAAAAAATTATTGTATTGGAGATTTATACTAGGAAATGCCATTGCTTTACAGGACACCCAATTCACAAAAAAATCTCAACCTCAAATCACACTCCAGTTTCTTAATATTCCCAGTGTTCATTGAAGACAACAGCAAATTATGCATCTATATTGTTGCTTTGCACAGAGCTCTCATCAGCTCCTAGGGAAAGTGAATGGTAATATCAATGTACTCTTTCAATGTAAGTGGTGTCAAATCACTGTTGAGCTACAATATTCAGAAAGCATTAAAGGTTACATAGTAACCAGTGTGTCACAGAACTAAAATGAGGTAACTTGTATGTTTCATTGTTGAAGGAAAATTGCAGTTATTTTGATAGTTCTAATAATAGTTCCTATTTTTTCAGCTCTTTAATGATTTGTTTAAAAACAATGCCAATCGCTCTGATAGCACAGAGAAGAAATATAACCAGAACTACTTCATGGAAATGATGACCTTGGATGGAGTTTATGATTACCTGATGTATGTGGGTAAGTGAGTACATGTATTTAGATCAGGTTAAATAATTGAATCCACTGTGTTGTACCCATGGAAGACTGGCCTCGGTGTCCAGCAGGAACAATGTAGTCAATCCAGAAATTATACCATTTGCAGCCAGAGATGCTGCCGTGACTAGATGTGCACTGTTGTATATGGAGTGCAGCTACAAATAGACGTTTGATGGATGTTCTGTATGGAAGGGAGTCAATTCACAGGATGTTAAACGCAGACACCGTTTAAAACCATCTATGAATCTGAGCTGGTGGTAGTGTCCGGCGATATATTGATATATCAGTTATATCGGTTTAATTTTTCATATTGATATGCTGATATTGGAAATTTGAATATATTGGTATATCGAAAAATTCGGTATATTAAAAAATCTGTCGCAAAACATCAGTATGTAGTGTCCGGCGATATATCGATATATCGGTTATATCGGTATAATATAAAACTTTTTCAACTTACCTTGTCGCCGGCATTGCAAACTTCCTGGGCCTAGAGCGCGCATATCTGAATGCGCACACACACCGGAATGCACGCGCACCTCCGAATGCGCGCCCATACACAGGATATAAAAACCTGGTGATATCGATATATCGGTATATATCGATATGAGCCCACCGATATATCGATATCAGAAAATTTCCATATCGACGGACCCTAGCTGGTGGACAACTTACCGTTAATTTTTATGTATATGAGTGCGTGCTTTCTCTATTTAATTTTGTTGTACTCAAACATTAGATTTTCTAATATGCAACAATCATCATGAGAGATTTGTACAGTGAGAGATTTTAAATAGTGTTATTTAAAATTTATGATATATCAAATTGTAGAATGGATGATTTCCTTTTCATATTTTTTCAAAGACTGTAGATCAATTTAAAAAAAATCACGAAGAATTTTCCAATGCTTCACACCAAAAATATAGGACCTTGGGCCACACAAAGGTTTTAACCTCACTGTCAGTTGGAACATGATATTTTAAGACTTTCAGATAGTATGTCAGAACCCTCATAAGCTAATAACATTGCTTAACTTATTAAGAGTCAGCTTGGCTAAGTTGGTAACACTCTCACCTCCTTGTCAGAAAACTGGGAGTTCTAACTACTGGTATAAATTAGTATGACGACACCAAAACAAAATTATATTTGTATTGCCCCTTTCACATCGGGAGGACGTCCCAAAGCGCTATGTTTTGGTTGATGACAAGGTGATGATCTTTTTGAATAACATAATTGGAATGTTATTACAAAAAATTACAAGTACAGGAGGGGAATCACATTATTAGTTTTGTAGGTCTGTTGTACTGAACTGATTTGATTTTTTTTTAGGCCGTGTTATTTTCCACATACCAGACTGGTTGCACCACTTGTTAATGGGTGGAAGAATTCTCTTTAAAAACACACTTGAAGCCTATTCAGACTGTTATCTTCAGTACAAGTTGGACCAGTTACTCCAAGAACATCGACTGGTTTCTCTTATTACTCTGCTGAGAGGTGAGTAACTTCGATGGAAATTGCTAAAATCATTTGATAGTAATAATAAGAAATATTCCTTGCGTTTGATTAAGCACTTTTGATGTCTTCTAGACATCTCAAAGTACTTCATGGAATATACTGTAAAGTGAATTGACTGTACTGTAGTGTGAATTGTAGGCACAACCTGACAGCCAATTGCATACAGCTATGTCCCACAAACAGTTGTGGATTGAAATGACCAATTATATACTTTTTTTTCTTGAGGGATTATTATCAGGAGTGTAGAGTAAGGAAACTTTTCCAAGGTTTCGCTCTGCCAGGAATTGAACCCAGGTCCCTCGCTTGTAAGGCAAGTGCTCTAACTTCTGAGGTACAGGACTCCACAGTGACAGCTTTTTTGGGGAAAAAAAGTCCTTTCCTGGAAAGGTCCTTGGGTGCTTTTGTTTTCAGTTGATTCACTCTTTCTTCATGGATTTCGCTTGTAAGGTCTAGACTAGTGTCCGGCGATATGTCGATATATCGGTTATATTGATATGATTTTTCATATCGATATGCCGAAATTGGAATTTAAAATGTACCGATATATCGAAAAATTCGGTATTAAAAATAATATCGGTCTATCGTAAATATCGGTATATCGTTTCCATCACTATATCGGTATTATCGGTATAATGCGAACTTTTCCAACATACCTTGTCGCCGGCATTGCAAACCTCTTGGGCCTAGAGCACGGAATGCGCGCGCACATCGGAATGCACGCACCCCCCCGAATGAGCACGCATGCGCAGTATTAAAACCCCGGAAATATCGATATCGGAAAATTCCCATATCGACGGACCCTAGTCTAGACAGATTTCTTAGACAAAAGCAATCACCAAACACAGACAGAATTTAAATGCACCAGACTGACATTGCTATCAGTGCTGTGGTCTTTTAGTCCTGAGAATTCAACAGATTGGCTTTTGAAACTTCATACTGCATTGAACAGTAAAGTATTTTACTGTTAAACCCCTTCCCAAACACTCCCCTCCCAGCTCGGGTAACACGCCTCTTGTTTAGCGCCTTGGGACGTCCTCCCGACGTGAAAGGCGCTATATAAATGTAAATTGTTGTTGTTGTTGTATTGGTTACTCCTGAAATGTGGTATCTTTTATTCTAGTACTGTATGTCCAGCTCCTTGGGATGTCCTCCCAACATGAAAGGCACTATTCAAGTGTAATTTTGTTGTTGTTGTTGTAGATGCTGTCTTCTGTGAGAATACCGAGTCACGCTCAGCTGTAGACAAGCAGAAACGAGCAAAGCAAACTTTTGATGAAATGATGAACTACATTCCAGGTGAGTAGTGTCCCTCTGCCTCCTCAACCTCCTGGATCTCTCAGCTGCTTTCAACAAAGTCGACCACGCCATCCTCCTCCATCGGCTCTCCTCCCTCATCTACCTTAGTGGGACCACACTTGCATGGTTCGAGTTCAAGCAGCTGAAACTCTCATTCCAGACCCTATCACCCTCATTCTCGCCAAACTCCACTGGCTTCCAATCACCAGAGGATTCAGTTCAAGCTCCTGGTCCTCACCGTTAAAGCCCTCCATAGCCTTAAAGCCCTACCTCTGCGACCTCCTAACCCCCTATAAACCTTTCTGCTGCTCCGCATCCCCAACCCGTCCCACCATTGGTGGCCAAGCCTTCAGCCACTCTGCCCCCAAACTCTGGAATTCCATCCCGCAGTCCCTCTGCTTCGCCCCCTCCCTAGGCTCCTTTAAGTCCCGCCTCAAGACCCTCCTCTTCAACCATGCCATCGGTTACCCCCCTTCCCCCCACTTACCCCCCCCCTAATTTCAATGAGTTGAGGTGGGACCTAGCCAAGGTGGATTGGAAAGAAAAATTGGCAGGTAAGACAACTAACGAGCAGTGGGCAGCGTTCAAAGAGGAGATAGTTCAGGCACAGGTCAAAAGCATCCCCACAAAGGTGAAATGTAAGGCATCCAAACCTCCCTGGATGACTAAGGAAATCGGGGCCAAAATCAAACAAAAAAAAGAGGCTTATGATAAGTGTCAGGCTCAAACTTCAGAAGGGAACAAAGCAGAATATAGGAAGTGTAGGATAGAACTAAAAAAGGAAGTTAGAGGGGCAAAGAGACTGCATGAAAAACAATTAGCGAGTAAGATTAAGGGGAACCCTAAGGTTTTTTACCAACATATTAAGAGTAAAAGGTTGGTCAAGGAGAGGGTGGGGCCAATTAGGGACCTAGGAGGAAATCTCATTGTGGAGGCAGAGGGCATGGCTGATGTACTGAATGAGTACTTCGCCTCTGTCTTCACAAAAGAAAAGGATACAGCCAATGCCATGGTATTAGAGGAGAGGGTAGGAGAAATGGATAGAATAATTATAACCAGAGAGGAAGTGCTAAAAAGGTTGACGTCGCTCAAGGTGGATAAGTCACCTGGTCCAGATGGGATGCACCCTAGGTTACTAAGTGAGGCACGGGAGCAAATAGCAGGGACTCTGGCCACGATCTTTCAATCTTCCTTGGACACAGGGGTCGTGCCAGAGGACTGGAGGATAGCTAATGTTACTCCCTTGTATAAAAAGGGGCAGAAGGACAAGCCTGGTAACTACAGACCAGTCAGTCTAACGTCGGTAGTGGGCAAACTTCTAGAGTCCATAATCAGGGACAAGGTAGATCTTCACTTAGAAAGATATAGGCTAATAAAGGACAGTCAACATGGATTTGTTAAAGGCAAATCTTGCCTTACAAATCTGATAGAATTTTTTGATGAGGTAACGGAATGGGTGGATAATGGTAGCGCAGTTGATGTAGTTTACATGGACTTTCAAAAGGCATTTGACAAAGTGCCACATGAGAGACTTATTATGAAATTAAAGGCCCATGGCGTAAAAGGGACAGTGGCAGCGTGGATCCACAACTGGCTGCGAGACAGAAAGCAGAGAGTTGTAGTGAGCGGCTGTTTTTCAGATTGGAGGGAAGTGAGCAGTGGTGTGCCACAGGGATCGGTTTTGGGACCATTGCTGTTTGTAATCTACATCAATGATCTGGACTTGGGTGTACGGAGTACAGTTTCCAAGTTTGCAGATGACACTAAGTTAGGGAGAATAGTAAACAGTGAGGAGGATAGTAGCCATCTGCAAGAGGATATAGACAAATTGGTAAAGTGGGCAGACACATGGCAGATGAAGTTTAATGCAGAGACGTGTGAGGTGATGCATTTTGGGAGAAGAAATGAAGGGAGGCAATATAGGCTAGATAGTACAATTTTAAATGGTGTGAAGGAACAGAGAGACCTGGGGATTTGTGTTAGTGACTCGTTGAAGGTGGCAGGACAGGTAGACAAGGCTGTTAAGAAGGCATATGGGATACTAGGCTTTATAAATAGGGGTATAGAGTACAAAAGTCAGGAAGTGCTGACTAACCTCTATAGGACTTTGGTGAGGCCTCAGCTGGAATACTGTGTTCAATTCTGGTCACCACACTACAGAAAGGATGTGAAGGCATTGGAAAGGGTACAAAGAAGATTTACTAGGATGGTGCCAGGATTGAGGGACTTCAGCTATGAGGAGAGGCTAGATAGGCTAGGGTTATTCTCTCTGGAGCAGAGAAGATTGAGGGGAGACCTAATAGAGGTTTATAAGATCATGAGGGGTTTCGACAGGGCAAATAGAGAAAAACTATTTCCACTCGTGGGTGAATCTGTGACTCGTGGTCACAGATTTAAAATAGTTTCAAGGCGCAGTAGAGGGGAGCTGAGGAGAAATTTTTTCACTCAGCGAGTTGTTCGAACCTGGAATGCATTGCCTGAAAAGGTGGTGGAGGCTGATTCGATAACAACTTTTAAAAGGGAATTAGATCTTTATTTAGGGAGAACGGGTCTATTAGGCTATGGGGAGCGGGCAGGGCAGTGGGATTGAATCGCTCTTTTCAAAGAGCCGGCACAGACTAGATGGGCCGAATGGCCTCCTTTTGTGCCGTAAAATTCTATGATTCTATGATTCTCTCTACCCTCCCTGATCTCATCTGATCTGAAGCACTGACTATCGAGTGCTTTGAGACATCCTCCTGACGTGAAAGGCACTATATAAATGTAATTTTGTTGTTGTACTTAACTAACTGCCTCCATTTCATCTCAGGAAATGGTTTCTCCTCCCACCCCATCCCGGTCACCTGCGTGGCTCCCCAGAGTTCCAGCTTTGGCCCGCTTTTCCTCTATATACTCCCTCAGGGCGATGTCATCCACAGACACAGGATAAACTTTCATATGTATGTGGATGATACACAAATCTACTCTGCTTCCTCCAGTACCAGAAGATCCGATTCATTCAGAATTCTGCGACCCAAACTCTGTACCCACATCTCACCAGTTCAGGCTCAGGCTCCACTGGCTCCCCATCCCTGAATGGATTGACTTCAGCATCCTCACACTCGTTTTTAAATCCATTCACTCCCTGGCACCTCCCTATCTCTCCAACCTCCTCATTCCCCAAACCACCAACCAGCACTTCTGCTCGACTGGCACTGGCCTCCTACTGATCTCTTGCACTCCCTAAAACTTTGGAACACTCTCACTCAATCCCTCCATCTTGCCCCTTTTCCCCACATTTTCAAGTGTGATATCAGTGTGAATGAGGAAGTGGTTGTAGACTTTCTTCCTCAAAGGTGCATTATTGGGTGGTGCAATAATTAGGAAGCTTAATAATTTTATAGCCAAAGACACAAAACTATTTGGACTTGTGGACCAGCTGGTCTCCCATTGGAGTGGGAAATCCATCTCCAGGCTGGAGGAAGCACGGCAAGAACTCTGCATTACATTTCTTGGTGCCCAAAGAAATTAAAATGCTTTTCTCTAAATTTGAACATAAAAGGCAGCAGGAAGTAGGGAGGGTAAAGAAAAACAAACTAGTTTCAATTGTAGTTTTGATCCATCATGTACTGTGTATACTCCATGAGAGGTGAGGAGCAGGAAGGTGAGTTGAGTGACTATCACAACACAAGGGTAACTGGGAGGAAGTGCTCACCATTACTCCTCTCTCCCTTCTTGTGGACCTGGTCTAGGCTTGTACTAACCAGAGAGCTGAACATTTCATGATTACATTATCTAGGTACAAAAGAAAAGTTGATCGCTTCTATTTGTGCTTGACCTAGGATTCCAGATACATCTGAATTGTACGTCTGCTGGTTTTAAATATATTTAATCCTTTTGTAGCAATGAATTTTCAGTGTTTTACATCTACTTCCAACACAGTACAACCAAATGTTCTGTTTCTTGGCAGATTTTATTGTGAAATGCATTGGAGAAGAGGCTAAGTATGAAGGGATCAGACTGCTGTTCGAAGGGTTGCAACAACCAGTGCTGAATAAACAGGTACCTGCATGTGAATGGCCAGTCATACCTCAAGTTTGTCTTGCAGATGCATTCCTCCTCCTCCCAAACACTTGTTATAATCTATCTTGTGCATCTCTATGGACACTAAAGGACATCGTTCCTCACAGGCTAACCCTAAAACCATTGTCTTAAAATTTAAAATAGCACAAAGCTGATTTCTAGAAATTCCAGCAAATGGCTTCTAAATTAAGATTGGATTTTAGTACAACCTCAAATCACAGACAGTGAATACAACAAAATCACATTTATAGAGTGTCTTTCACGTCGGAAGGATGTCCCATGATGCTGAGGATAGTCTCAGAATAGAATAGTTTTAGAGCTAAATATTTTAGGATTTTCAGTTCTTCATCGCAAGACATTTTAATTTGCTACCTATTTTGTTGCCTCATTATTCATTGTGCAGCACATTCGATGTAGACAGTTTCTCTGAATTCACAATGTCACATGGATGATGCATACCTGGAGTAATACAGGTATCCCCCACTTAACGAAGGGGTTAGGGACTTTAAAACCCTTTGTTAAGCGAAAATTTCGTTAAGTGAAAGTTTAACTGTATTACTGTATTTGGCGGCAGACAAAATGCCGCCCCGACCTGAGCCTCCCCGCTAACATCAGTTTAGTTCCTAGCGGTTCCTAGCTCTAATACTTTTGGTGTATTGGCTGCTCAACCTAAAGTCCGGAGTTCCGGAATGTGACAAAAATTGCAGGAATAAAACGCCAATCCTACCTGCTGTAGGCCAGGTCTTCACAGTCACCGCATTGAAATATCGAACCTGGGCCCAGGCATTTCCTGACTCGGGACGTGCTTCTTTCTTCCTCCCACTCTTCTCTTTCTCTCTGACCCCCTACCCTCCTCTCTTTCGCTCTGCTCCCCCTCCCCTCCTCTCTTTCTCTCTGCCCCCCCCTCCCCTCCTCTCTTTCTTTCTGCCCCCCCTCTCTATCTTCCCCTCCTCTCTTTCTCTCTGCCCCCCCTCTCTATCCCCCCCTCCATCTCTATCTCTCTATGCCCCCCTCCATCTCTATCCCCCTTCCCTCCCTCTCTATCCCCCCCTATCTCTCAATCTTTATCCTTCTCTATCCCCCCCCCCCCCCCATATCTTAACTTATTGGTGTATTATTGAAGCCACCAAACATCCTGCCACTTAAGATCTTCCCATATGGGAGGTTCTGCACTGCTTAACTGACGCTATGTATGTATGTGCGCTTGTGTCGAGAAGCGCGCGAGATTTAAACTTTCATTATAGCGAGCGCAGCCTTCGCTAAGCACATAGTGGGGTACAAATAGAAACCCTCGTTATAGTGAAGTTTCGTTAATAGGGCGTTCGGTAAGGGCGGGCTACCTGTATTTAATTACCATCAAGAATTATCACCACATTTCCATAAAAGTCTTATTAATGTTTGTTCTATACCATCAACATTGTTGCCCAAAAAACAGCAAATGTGATGCCAGTGTGATTACTACTAAAACATCTTACTAGAGTTGCTTTTGACAAGCAGCGTAGCACAATAGTTGAGCAGTTTTTAAGATGTTTCTGCATTTCTAAGTTGGTAATTATTTAGCTAATCATGTAGACATCATTTTTTATTTACTTTTTTTTGCTTTCATTTCAGCTGACTTACGTTCTGCTGGACATTGTGCTACAGGAACTTTTTCCTGAGTTAACAAAGGTAAGAGCAATGACCACGTACTAGAACTATTATTGAAAAGTGAATAAATCGGATCCATCAACACTTATTACCGTTAGTAGTTGTGTGCTTTCCATATCAAATAGTGTTTGTACTGAGCATGTCTAAGGGGAAAACTCGGAACATAGGCGATTTGCCCCATCAAGCCTATCCCCACCAGTTTTCAAGGTGTACAAGTAGGTGGCCTATATTGACTAGACTGGTTGTTGGTGTAAGTCATTCAATATTTTGATGCTGACTGTTATGACTTATGTGAATGGTATTGTTGTAATTTCGATGATTAGGTTAGGAGTAAGCTCTAGGGAGAGAATATTTGCTCCATTCTAAACATGGATATTTCTATACAGAGATGGCATACCTGAGGATACTCTTTGATACTCTTAAACATAGTGGTTTTGTTTGTATGTGTGGCAGATATCTGTCTGACCAAAGAAAAAGTATCGGCTGACAGTATTTACCTACTTTGATCACTTTCCCTTTGGTGAAAAAGTAACAGCTACAATATAAATACGATACCAGTCAAGCCAATAACTAATTAAAAAAGGCCCTTTGAGTTCTGACGAAGGGTCGTGGACCCGAAATGTTGACTCGCTTTCCTTTCTCCATGGATGCTGCCTGACCTGCTGAGTTTCCCCGGCAACTTCTGTTTTTTTTAAAAAAGGCCTTTAATGTTTTACCTCATCTTAGCCCTTGTAAGGTAGAGGCTGCAGAAGGCTCACACTTTGCTCCACAGTCCAGAGTCAGGCTCTTGTAATTCCCTGTTTGAACAGAAACCAATAAACAACAAATTTTGTGAAAGAATTGTGAAATTAAGTAAACCCAGAGGATAGAATGGAGATTACTGAAAATAATTGAGAACGGATATCAGGCAAGATGATGAGGCGATATATTGTGGTTAATTATATGCATTCACAAGGCGTATTACATTATCACTGTTAACTCTTAAGTGCATCAATCTTTTCATTCAGGTGATGGAATAAGGGATCTATTTTCGTATCTGAGTTTCAAATCTAATTTCCACATTACATTCATTTTTCAAAAAGTCATCCAATGTTCTATTGGTTCTGTTCATTTGCATTCTGGTTTTTGCAAGCACCTGAATATCACTAAAATATATATATATTCAGTTACTACAATAGCAACAACAAATCTTCCCATTCCTTTTGCACATTTCACAAGTCAGTCCCCATTATGGTAACCGACCACTACAAATTGCATTTATACAGCATCTTTCACAACAGGAAGATGTCCAATAGTACAGGACATTCTAAGGATGAATTTGTTCCCAAACTGGGGGGTGGTTGGGAGAGGTCAAGGGATGGTTCAGAAAGGTGACTGAAGGTGTGGTCAAAGAGTAAGGTCTTCAGATGGACGTTAAAGGAGTGGGTGAGGCGAAGGGAGAACTCTGCATGGAGATTGAGAGTGTGGGGGCCTGGGGGGATGTGAAGCAGGCAAGAGGCTCCTGATTGGAGGAAGTGTGTAGGTTGGTATAATGTTAAGCTGATTTGGGACCAGATCAAAGGGGTGAAACTTATCTTTTTAAACTTGAGTACAGGTAGACCCCGCTTAACGTCGTAGTTTGGTTTTGAAAAGTGTGACTTTAAGCAAAACAAAAGTTTGCCAGTTATTTATAATGCACACATACCCAATTTAAGATTTTCTCAAGTGCGGTATCTCAGAGGCACATTACTTTGAAGATTTTGCTCCAGTGCAGGTAATGGGTGATTCAATGTGAGAATTTGCAGTGCTTCTATTGTATATACATCCTTGGAAACAACGTTGGGAGATGGGAATGTTAACAACTCACTGAATTCTTCAGAATTTGTTGTGTTTCCTAATGATCGTTCACTGCCTGTTCCAGGTGCAGAAAGAGGCTGCCACTGTAGCCACGTGGAAGTGAAGAGTGCTGGTACCCATCTCAATGTAGGAGATTCTATTTCAGAAGCTTGTGTGCAATTGACCTGTGCTGTGTACTGTATATAAACTGCAAATACATTTAATTATGTGTAGAGAATATCAAATGTTTTTAGTCAATTCTCGTGCTTTGTGAATGAGAACTGATGAATTTGGGAAAATGTACCTGTGGCTACTCTACATTAATAAAGGAGGTGACATTGTGTCAGAAGCCCAAATCATCTTGTGACTGAATCGAACTTTAGACCGTGCCTCAGATCTGATGTTCATGATTGAGGTAAACAAAAATAAATTGTATCAGTGTTCTACCTGTACTTGAGCAAAGCTAGTAAGTGTTTATAGAACAGCAGTTTCCAAGTGATACTGTCTAAACCGGACCTTGAATATCTAATGTTATCCCTTCTGCGAACCAGTAAATGTATTGGGATTTCAAAATACAAGAAAGTATAGAATTAGAAACACACTGAAGTGGTTGAAACAAATTTCTGTTGGACTGCGATTCAATGCCCTAATAAACCACAAATATTTTAATCGTAATAAATAGTTCTACAATGCAACAGTTCAATGCATCAAAGATCTGCCACAAGAGGGCACTCTCAGCATTGGTACAGCACGTTTGCTGAGCTCATGAACCACTGCTATTCAAACACCTTGAGGCGTCTGCGTTCTGTGGAAAATGAACTTAACAAACACCTCTGTTCAGATTGTGAATTGGATTGTGAAATATTTGAGATTTAAACTTTTATCACCTTACAGGCTACACCTTTTAATATAACTATACACCAGAGTGGTGGGTGTTGGGGGGTGCTTGGGATGTGTAATAGTCCTTTGTTAGATGAGCAAAGGAGGTGGGCAACAACCACAAATTACAGTTGTACAGATAGCGCCTTTCACATCAGAAAGACACCCCAGGGCGCTGGACAATCGGGTTTTGGACTTTACTTGGTGAGGTGAAGAGTGCAACCATGAATGGTGATAGTGTCTGACAGCGGCTGAGGTGAGGAGAGGCTGCCGGGAGCCTTGCTGGAGGGCCTCTGTCTTGCTGACATTGAGATGGAAGAAGTTGGTTCTCGTCCAGGACTTGATGACAGGCAATTAGCCACGACATCAACAGTCCTGGAGTCCAGGGTGGACAGAACTTCTAATTGTCTCTTTGACCAGCACTATCTCTGCACTGTGAGCAACAACTTGCACTTATTTAGCCCTCCACACAGGGTAACATCTCAGAGCGCTTAACAGTGTCAGAGCCTGACTCCAAGTGGTGGGGGGAGGGGGGTGGTGGTCGGGATTGAAGCGGTGGAGGTGTTATGATAGATGCTTTGCAATATAATTAAAAAACATATTAGCTTAGAAGGAATATGATTATTAAGAAAATTATGTAGGTAGTTGTGCGTACGTGCACACATACACACACAAGCCAGGTTTCTGTAAGCCTTCCCTCTTATTGCACACGCTCTCCAAATTGCTAACTGATGAGAGAATTTCAGTAATTACTTTAGTTTTAGTTCAGTTTAAACTTGCCTTGAAGGATTGTGGATTTATGGATGAAAAGAAAACAGGAGAGCACATTGAGACTAGTAAGAGCTGCTGAGATAAGATATGGACAACATCTGCACACACCCAGTTTACCATTGTATGGGAGAGCCATCTGGTAAAAGAAGGGAGGTGAGTACAGGAAAATTAGGAAAGACCATGAGGGTAGGAAGGAGAAGAATGGGCAGAGTGCCGTGAATCAATTATGTGGAGACCATTAGAAGAGGTTAGTCAATTAAAGTATGAGGTAAGGAAAGGTACAAGGAGGGAAGAGCCAGTTTTAGAGTAAGCGAGGTTGGTGGAGAAGTACAACCCTGACCTTCCAGTTTCATGTCATTTTAACTCTTCTTCCCACTCGCAATCTGACCTCTCCATCCACGATCTCCTACACTGTTCCAACTACAGCTCAAGCCCAAGGAACAGCACCTTATCCATCTGCTAGGGATATTACAGCCTTCTGGCCTTAATATTGATTTCAACAATTTCCATAACAGCTCACCTTTCCCCTCTTTTACAATTATCCGATCTGCCTTTTCTTGGCAATTTCCACCCCCTTGTTTTAACGTTATTAACACCTCTTCTCTCCAGTTTTGTTGCAAGCTTCCCCTTTTGTTTCACAACATTAACATCTCTTTAACCCATCACCCCCTGCCCTCTACCCCATTTTCTCCTTTGTCTTCCTTGCCTCTCCCTTTCTGTTAGTCCTTAAAAGCCTCTCCCTCCCAACATGCCGCAGTTCTGACGAAGGGTCGTGGACCCGAAACCTTGTCTCACTTTTCCTTTCTCCATAGATGCTGCCTGACCTGTTGAGTGTTCCTCGCAATTTCTGTTTTTGTTTTGTGACTTGAGATTGGCTTTGCTTTTATAGGTTAGATTGTTGAAACAGTGAAATCAGTAACAAACACAGCTTTTAAGCAGTACATATTTTATTTTGGGGATAAACAAACATGTGCTTCCATTTCTTCAACCATATTCAATCCAAACTAAATTGTTGTAGATTCATCTCACAAACCACATAAAATCCATTTTTTCCCTGTAATTTCACATCATATCGGTGATCAATGTGTATCAGACATGCTTCAAAATGTATGTATAGCAACAAAACAGCTCTAAATAACTAATAACACTGTTAAATTGTGATTAGGATGTGGAAACTGTACATAACAAATCTTAACAGTTTTTAAAAAAAAGCCAAGTCTGACATAAATCAATTGGTTTGATGCACACACCAATGGTCCCTTTTTCCAATGAGAATACTGATTTCGATAGTGAGATGGGAACTTCTATTTATAAATCCTTTACCCACCCTCTGCTTCAAAATGCCAAAAAGAAGCACTGCAGCATTTGTAATAGCCATGTCAGCAGCTAGAATCGGACTTTGGAAGATGACTCACAAATTCAGTGAAGTCACGCTGTAACTGAGAATTTCTATGTTTGTGTGCTGCAGTGCTACATTCTGGTTGGTACGTATGTTCAGAATCTACACAGAAAAAAAGCGATGGGAAAAATTATTTTTTATTGTGGTTTGAACAGTAAATCATAAGTGTTTCAAAATTTGGTTTCAAATAAAAATTGCCTCAAGGCAAAAAATAATACTACATGGTGATGGGTTTCCACTTGTTTCAGAAACCCGGCTGACCCCCCAAAATCCTACAAACTCTGTGCTGTAATGACCGCCAAAGTGTGCAGAATAGATGCAGGATCACGTAAAGAGAATGAACTCTGCTAACATACAACTAAACAGGACTGTAATGTGAGAAATATTAAAACAAGTGATTGCCTTATTTATGTACGCAGGTCATTTGATTCCCTCAAATACACCAATCATCTTTCTTTTGATACAACAATCCTTTTCAGCAAAAGCTTCTACATGGCTTCCTCTGGTTGGATCATGGTTGTTTTCGAGCTGAGCACATCAGCGAGCATGTGTTTGGGGATCTCGGAGCCTCTCACGGTTAGTGTGTAGCAGGCATCTTCAACTTTTGCTAGGCTTTGTTTCAATGTGTAAAGCTTCTTGGAGACTTCATATGGTCCAGTGTTGCCAATGTAAATAAAGCCATAATAGACAGCACGGAGGAACTGGCTCACCTCAAAGGGGGTTTCAACATCTCCATTACCTACACTGCTAATACACATCCTCATCAGTTCACCAGTCAGATCAGCAATCCCTAAGAGGTAGTCTGTGGGAGTCACCTGCAGACTCAGCACCTGTTGGTTTGGATTCTCAGCCTCTGAATTGGCTAAAGATGAACACTGATGGAAAATGAAAGACAGGATTAAAGGTTGGGTACAAAACTATTAGCTGGTGCTCAAGATCATTTTAAGAAATTAAAAACCTTGGAAAAGGTTATTTATAAACTTGAAATAATATAGCAGCTGAAATTTTGAGATGCCTGTGTCATTTACTGTATATGAATAGTGCATTGCGTGGATGGCTAATCATTTTAATACCTAAAAGTAATGGAACATACAAATCCTTCATAATCTGATTATAGTTTAACTGGATTATATTCAACGTCAACCTGTTTTAGCAAGGTTTCTGAAATCTGTAATGCAGGAGATTAGTTCATTGAAAAACATTTACAAGTTGTTGATCGATGGATGGTATGCATTCGAACCAGTGACGATCACCTTATTTACCTAAGCACACTACAGTAAAAGGCTGTTTATCCGGTACCCTCGGGACCTGGCCAATGCCGTGCCGGATATTCGGCCGAAAACGCAAAAAGATATAAAATAATAATTTCGATGCATTTTTCCGGATAAATTCCAGTTAATCGAATGCAGACATTTTTTGCAATGCCAGTTAAACAGAAGTTACGGTTGATCGGGTGCCGGATAAACGGCTTTTACTGTATATAATTACAAAAACATAAAATGTCTTCACTTTACTTATTAAGTTCAATTTACATACTTGTAAATAGAGTGGTAAAAATGGCTGACTTCTAGGTTGTGAAGTCTGCCAATAACATTTTCAGCTCTTCAGACACAGAGAAATTTTCTTGTGCAGTTGGCAAACATGGAATTGAAGGCTGGTTTGGATGCTCAAGCATGGTAATAGGTTTCCGCTAGCATCAGAAACCCAGCTGACTAAAAAACACCTTCATAATGGACAGTGGAAATTGATGTACTGCACTAACTTCAATGGAGTTAATATCCCAATCCTCCAAATCAAACAACTTGCACTTGTACAGCGCCTTCCAGGCCAGTTGGCACCTCAGAGTGCTTAACAATGGCGGAGGCTGACTTCGAGCCAGTGATGGGGGATGGGGATTGTGGGGCAGTGGCCATAAGCTTGAATTTTCAGGCTGGACTTGAAAAGGGGGATAGAGGGAGCAAAGCTCTCATTCATTTGACTCTCATTCAGGGACTGAATGAGACTATAATCTAGAGTTTGGGGGTGTAGTGACTGAAAGCACAACCTCTGATGGTGGGGCGGAGGGTGCAAAGGATGAGCAGGAGCCCGGTGCCAGTCAAGCAGAGGCGGTTTGGGGAGTGAGGAGATTGGAGAGGTAGGGAGTGAGTGGATGGGAACCAGTGATGGGGAGCCAATGGAGCTTGGTCAGAACTAGTGCGAATGAAATTTGATCCAGGTCAGTATGCGGACCGCAGAGTTCTGAATCAGCTGGATCTTAAATCCCTAATATGTACCTCTTCCCTGTGAAAATAAAGTCTGACATGGAGCCAGGCTGAGCATGCCATAGCTATTGAAGCTTCTTAGTGCAAATAACTGGTGTTATTTGAATAACAAACATCAGAACTCTCCACCACAACTAGTGTATCATTAGCATTGCCCCCACTTTACTAATTCTTTTTAATTTAAAATAATTTTTTGTAAAAAGAGAGCTGCTTCTCACCTCAGAGTCCCCAGTTTGTTCCTCTTTCTTTGGAATAAAAACTAAATGCTTATTAATTTCTTCTAGGCTAATCAAAGATCTGTTCTTAATAAAATGCTGGAATGAAACAGCTTCCACATATTCCTGGATTCCTGTAAATAACAAAATGAAAAAGCATGATTCACACAAGAAATACTATTCCTCTGGAGGAGGACATGTTTGAAATGAGACTGACATAGCAATCCACTTGGCTTCTCAATACAAATACATTTGCTGTCACAAAACTGAAGGCATCCCCACACCTCTCTAAAGGCAAATTGAGATTTGGCAGATAATCACGGGTTTATTGTTTATTTAGACCTCCGATAATCGTCTTTCATGTTCAAATTATTTTCTTCCATGTATGTACATTCGAGCTAATAGATTTTATTAATATGGTACGTTACATTTTTTTAAAATTTAAATTAAATATTGTTTTTTGTGTTTTCTGCCAAATATCCGGCACGCGCTTTAACCTGCGTTGGCCAGGTCCCAAGGGTGCTGGATAAACAGGCTTTTACTGTAATTAGAAAACATAAGAAGTAAGGAACATGATTATTAAGGCAATCATATAGGTATTGTGCGCACACACACACACACAATTAACAGTCAGGTTTCTGTAAGCGTTCTCTCTTATTGCCCGATAACACACTACCCAAATTGCTAACTGATGAGAGAATTTCACTAATTACTTTAGCTTTAATTCAGTTTAAACTGGCCCTGAAGGATTGTGGATTTATGGATGAAAAGAAAACAGGAGAGCACATTGAGACTGGTATGAGCTGCTGAGATAAGATATGGGCAACATCTGCACACACCCAGTTAACCATTGTATGGGAGAGCCATCTCGAGGTCTGGGAAAAGAAGGGAGGCGAGTATAGGAAAATTAGGAAAGACCATGAGGGTAGGAGAATAATGGGCAGAGTGCCGTGAATCAATTATATGGAGACCATTAGAAGAGGTTAGTCAATTAAAGCATGAGGTAAGGAAAGGTACAAGGAGGCACCAAAGGATAACAAAGTCAGTTGAAGTAGAGAGTAAGGCAAGCATCACCAAGAATCAGGAGACATCAGGACGTCCAATGAGGGAAGGGTTAGTTTTAGAGTAAGCGAGGCTGGTGGAGAAGTATAAAGATAGGAAGGAAAGAGTGACTCAATACAACAGTTGGGGAGTGTCTCAGGATGGAAACCGAGATCTCTAGCCTGCAGCTGTTGTCCAGAACTATAGGAACAGGTAGCATGGTTCCAGTTGTTCTTTTTACAAGCAGGGAAGGGCCAGTTACAGAAGCAAGCGCCTGGTAGTGTTCTGTTCATGTTTGTAACATTTTGTAGTGTGTGTTTGCATAAGTAAGAATAAAACCAGCTTCAGCCAATACGGTATCATCAGTTATTTCGGAACCCTAAGTTAAGATCAGTGCAAAGGTCTTTCTCTAACAGCGTTTTGCTCACAAAATATACAGTCAATTCACTTTACAAGTATATTCTATGACGCACTTTGAGATGACTCAAAGACATGATAAGGCGCTACATCAAATGCAAGGATTATTATTATCAAACTGTTCCCACTGCAGAGCTGCAGAAATCCATGCCTAGTGCTCAAATGCTTCAGCCATACACAAAATCAAGTTGGGAAAGAAAAATAAATCTATAATTAATCTGAAGGACCATTAAAGTTATTTTTTGTAGCAGCAAAAGTCAATCGATGAAAAATCTATTTTCACCCAAATTTGATTTAAATTTAAAACTGAGCTATATTTGTGCCTAGAGTTACCCTAGAAGCATATAGAATATGTGCAATTTAAATCTTAAATGTTATAAGCAGCAACAATGAAACTGCAAATTCCTTTTATCATTCACATTATGCTACTTCCCTTTAGTTAATAGATTTCCCCTTATCAAAAGGGAAGTATGTCTGTTTTTTCAGTATTGAACTGACAGGATTCCAGCCAAAGACACATTAGAATGGAATTCCATTATCTAAAGGCAGGCTGGGCCTCCATTAACTCTATTGGTTTTACAGTGTTGACAAATGAGCAGGGGCATCACAGCAGGGACCTAATCTTAAAACTAGAGCTTAACCAGAAATTAGAGCAGAGATCATTTCTTCACTCATAGGGATGTGGAAATATAAATGTAATTGCCCAGAGACAAAATCAATTAAATTGTTTAAAAGGGGGTACTGTATACATAAACTTGAAGTGAGGGATCAAGAGGTGTGGAGAGATGAATTACAAAGATTTGACATGAAGGCATAATGTGGGAGAATGGCTTACTGATGAGGAAACCGGCACAACAATCGGAAGGTAGATTCAGGGAGGGGGAGGTAATCGAGTC
Organism: Hydrolagus colliei; assembly: GCA_035084275.1. Taxonomy (NCBI): domain Eukaryota; kingdom Metazoa; phylum Chordata; class Chondrichthyes; order Chimaeriformes; family Chimaeridae; genus Hydrolagus; species Hydrolagus colliei. The sequence continues at coordinate 77,150,909 of CM068744.1, read as the reverse complement.
AACCATCTATAGTGGTCTCAGTAATTCAGTTCCTGAGTCAGACAGATCCACACTACCCAATCAGTGCTATCAATGACCAGCTAATAATAATAATAATAATAATCCTTGCATTTGATATAGCGCTTTTCACATCTTATCGATGTCTCAAAACGCTTCACAGAATATACTGTACAGTGAATTGACTGTATATTTGTGGGCGAAATGCAGCAGCCAATTGCGTACAGCAGTGTCCCATAAACAGTTGTGGATTGAAATGACCGAATTTATTGTTTTTTTTTGGAGGGATTATTATTAGGTGTGTGGAGTAAGGAAACTTGCCCAAGGTTTCTCCCTGATCTGCCTAGATTCTAACACAGGTCTTATGCTTGTAAGTCGAGTGCTCTAACCAGTGACCTACAGGAGCTCCAAGATATGTGGTTTCAGGTGGTTAGACTCCAGCAAAAAACCCCAACGGAAACTTTGGATCCCCAAGACTCAACTCTTACCAATTTGGGATTCATATTCTCCAGAATTAGGAAAGCAGGATGCTTTCCTCTAGGGTCCGTCAATATGGATATTTTCCGATTTAGATATATTGATGGGCTCATATTGAGATATACCGATATATCGATATTTTTGGGGTTTTCGTACTGCGCATGCGCGCGCACATGCAGGGTGCGCGCGCATTCGGGGCCTATCTCCTCAGGAGGTAAATATCTCTCTCTGTGTCTCTCACACTCACTCTCTCCATCTGTGTTTTTCTGTCTGTCTCTGTGTCTCTCTCCTCTCTCACACTCCCTCCCTCCACCCACCCGCCCACCCATCCATCTGTATATTATCACATTCCCCCGTCTCTCTCCCCCCCCACCCCCCGCCGTCTCTCTCTCTCCTCCCCACCCCCCCCCCGCCGTTTCTCTCTCCCCACCCCCCGTCTCTCTCCCCCCACCCGTCTCTCTCCCCCCCTCCACCCCGCCCCCACCCTCTCTCTCCCCCCCCCCACCCACCCCCGTCTCTCTCTCTCCCCCCCCACACCGCCGTTTCTCTCTCCCCCCCCCCACCCCCCGTCTCTCTCTCCCCACCCCCCGTCTCTCTCCCCCCCCCCACCCCCCCCCGCCCTCTCTCTCCCCACCCCCCCGCCGTCTCTCGCTCCCCCCCCACCCACCCCCGCCGTCTCTCTCTCCCCCCCCGCCGTCTCTCTCTCTCCCCCCCCCCCCACCCCCCCCCCCCCGCCGTTTCTCTCTCCCCACCCCCCCTCTTTCTCCCCCCACCCGTCTCTCTCTCCCCCCCACCCACCCCCGCCGTCTCTCTCTCCCCCCCCATCTGTCTCTCTCTCCCTCCCCGCCGTCTCTCTCTCTCTCTCTCCCCCCCACCCGTCTCTCTCTCCCCCCCCCCCCCCCCGCCGTTTCTCTCTCCCCACCCCCCGTCTCTCTCTCCCCCCACCCGTCTCTCTCCCCCCCCCCACCCCCCCCCACCCTCTCTCTCCCCCCTCCACACCCCCCGTCTCTCTCTCTCCCCCCCCCACACCGCCGTTTCTCCCCCCCCCCCACCCCCCGTCTCTCTCTCCCCACCCCCATCTCTCTCTCCCCCCCACCGCCTCTCCCCCCCCCCCACCCCCCCCGCCCTCTCTCTCCCCCCCCCACCCCCCCCGTCTCTCTCCCCCCCCCCCACCCGTCTCTCTCTCCCTCCCCGCCGTCTCTCTCTCTCTCTCCCCCCCACCCGTCTCTCTCTCCCCCCCCCACCGCCCCACCGTCTCTCTCCCCCCCCCCACCGTCTCTCTCTCCCCCCACCCACCCCCGCCGTCTCTCTCTCACCCCCCACCCGTCTCTCTCTCCCTTCCTCCACCTCCCCCACCCCCGCCATCTCTCTCCCCTCATCCCTTGCATACCTGTATATTGTATTTGAGGACTATGAATACAATATAGTGGCTTGCACCTTGGTCTGTGCATTGTGTATAGAGATGAGCATTCTGGGTCTTGTAGTTCAGTGCGCACGCATTCCGTTTTATTCGATATATCGATTTTTAGATATATCGATATTTTTGAAATGCCTATATCGGCATATCGATATGAAAATTATATAAAAAATGATATGAAAATTATAACCAATATATCGCTGGACCCTACTTTCCTCTAGAGAGAGAGGAAGTGCACTTTCAATTCCATTCCAAATACAGTAAAAGCCTGTTTATCCGGCACCCGATCAATCATAACTTCCGTATAACCGGCATTGCAAAAAAAAAGGTCTGCATTCAATTAACCAGAATTTTTGGAGGGCATTTTCGGCCGAATATCCGGCACGTGCTTTAACTGGCATTAGCCAGGTCCCGAGGGTGTATTTTTCGGGATAAATTCCAGTTAATCGAATGCGGACCTTTTTTTTTTGCAATGCTGGTTATATGGAAGTTATGATTGATCGGGTGCCGGATAAACAGGCTTTTACTGTATAATCAAAATGCTGCTTATACTTAAGCTTCAATGGAAGGGATTCATTTTTAAATGTACAGGGTGACCAAAAAGTCATGATGCCATTTCAATGACTAATACGTCTTAAAGAAATTATGTTATTTTAAAGATAAAAGGGTAGATATCCCTTTTGACTTTTTGGTCACCCTATATTTCGCTTCAGCAAGTGGGGGATGTCCTCCCGATGTGAAAGGCGCTATACAAATGTAATTTTGTTGTTGTTGATGTTGTTAACGTTAAATGCTAGCCTTGCAGGTTGGTTGAAATATTTAACTGTTGTTCCACCTTCAAATCTCTTGGGGAAAAAAGTTGTCATTTATGAGGGTATTGATACCAACATTCCTGAGTGCTGTGGTGGAGGTCATGCATCATTAAGCTATCGGTAAATCTCTGCAGTACAGGCAGAATGCACATAAAACCAGTCCAGTGCTTTAAAGTAAGCAGAACTTCAGGGGAAAAAAAAGCCTTGATTTCCCTCCAGCAGACTTCTAAGCACTAATTGCCACCAAGTGCACTCAGAGGGGTTCAGTTTCTAAAAGAACAAAAGAAAATGTTTCCATCCTGCCTTGTTAACTAGGTAGGAAAGACAGAGCACTTATCTGATTGGCCTGCCACATGAGAATATGTGGATATTTCAGTGCTGTTTCTTTGGTTGGATTAAAGTGGCTTAGCTGTTCTCTACTTGTCCTGATTCACCACAAAGCTATTACACTATTTTACAATAACACATATGTATTTATATAGATCAGTAAAGCCCCACACTAAATAAATATGTTAATGGCAGACACCGTGCTGGGAAATGATAACGAATCCAATGCGACATCTGTAGAATTGTCTTGAAAAACAAGGTCATCGAATCGTCGGTCAGAAATTTTCTGGCAACAAGATTATATAACAAAACACAAAATACTACAGATGCTGGGAATCTGAAACAAAAGCAGAAGTTGCTGGGAAACTCAGCAGGTCAGGTAGCATCCTATATAACATCTCTTTGGTTTGCTTTAGATGGTCTTTTGAAGCAACAACCACCCCAACCCTCATAGCTACTCCAGCGTTTTCATGACATGCCTCTCCTACTATAGGCACAACATTGGGACTTTGTCAGGATGGAGTCTGCCGTTCTGAATATCAAGCGATACTTGATTGTTCTTCTGCTACATCACTACACTGTTACAGCACAAAGAAAGATCACACAGTGCCTGAGATTTGGATCAAAGCACTGGAAGTCATCTCTTCCTACCAAAGCAAATATTCTGCAGGAAAATGTCCAGAGGTTGTGAGTGCAAACCAGATAGACATCAGGACTTTGAGCTTCGACCACATCAATCCCACCCTCACCCAGCTCTTTTGGCTCCCTATCCCCCAGAGGATCGAATTCAAGATCGTCATCCTCACTTTCAAGGCCATTCACAGCCTTATGCCCTCCTCTTTCCGACCTGCTATCCCCCTATGAACCTGCCTGTCCCCTCCGTTCAGCGGGCTCCAGTCTGCTCCATGTCCTCTGCCCGACCCGCCCTACCATAGGTGGATGGCTTTCAGCTTCTCTGCCCTCATACTCTGGAACTCCATCCCACAGTCCCTTCGCCTTGCTTCCTCCCTTGCTTCCTTCAAGACCCTCCTCTTCGATCGTGCCTTCTACTACCCTCTCAACTCTCTCTCTCCCTTCCCCTCTAACTCTCTTCCTCCCCTCCCCCATACCCTGCACCTCCCCCTTGCTTGGGTCCCAACCTGACTGTTCAGTGCCTTGGGATGTCCTCCCAGCGTGAAAGGCGTTCGAAATGTAATTTTGTACAGAAATATAATTAGAATGTAATTTTGAATTACATTCTAGAAATGTAATGTTGTTGTTGTTATTGAGCTCAGCTGTACTCATACACGTAGAATAGCCATTCTGGAGGGCAGACTGCACTATGTGGAATCATGTGCTTACAGAAGTCAGCATCTTGGGAAGAGAACAGAAAATTGAAGAGGCAACTTTCCCCACTCTCACACAAACAAGGTTGTAATATTGAAAGTGAGTTGTATGATGGTAGTAACGTTAAATAACTGAATAACATTCAACAACAACTTCAATTTATATAGCGCTCTCTACGTCGGATGGCATCTCAGAGCGCTCAGAGCGATTCATAAAATATTAAACAAAACGGAGCCAAACTAAACATAAGTTTATAATACTTTCTATTTCAGAATCTTACAAGTGCTTACCTGCGGTGTAGTTATTCTAGATGTTACACAGGAATGCCAAGTACACAAAGGATCACTTGAATAAATAGGCAGTTATAGATACCGTGGTGTTGAATGCCATTGGGTGCAGAATTTAATAATACTGTGTCTTATTCTAAAACTGCAATTCTCTGCTGGAATGGCACCCTATCAATTTTCATGGTGCTAACCAATGTGGCACCCTAAAAAGATGTCTGTTCTACCACTGTACAATCTAGAAACCCTGTTTGTTTGGATGTCAGGCTAGTATTAATAACCTCATTACAGTAAAAGCCCGTTTATCCTTGACCCGATCAACCGTAACTTCTGTATAACCGACACCTCAAAAAAAACAGGTCCCCATTCAATTAACCGGATCTTATCCAGCACAATCCCGGTGGTGCATTTAATGCATCGATTGTTGCCCTAGAGTACAGTATGATTAGTTCTGAATGCTGCCGGTAGTGGCACTTCCAGTTTTTCATCTTAAGGGGCACTTTCCTCTGCCTCTTCTTTTTCTCCCTCTCCCTCCTTTTCATTTTCTTTCTCTCTCTCCCTCTCCTTCCTTCCTCTTTATCTCTCTATGTCTTTCTGACTTTCTGTCTCTCTCTTCCTTCCCTCTCTCTGACGTATACTACGTATTGCCTGTGTAGCCTGACTATATCGTGGGTTTATACACTGTTTTGGTGGGGGGTGGGGTGGGAGGAGAGAGGCAGGGAGAGAGAAGGTGGGGGAGAAAGAGAGGGAAAGAGGGAGGGGGAGAAAAAGAGAGGAGTGGGAGGGGGAGAGAAAGGTGGGGGAGAGGAGGGGATGAGTTGATTAATTTAGATGGAAAATGAGAGGAGTGGAGGGGGGGTTGGGTTTGGAGCCATTGAGATGCCAGACTGACTGAGTGTGTGTGTGAAAGAGTGAGAGGGAAGGAGGGAGAGAAAGAAAAAAAAGAGAAAAAATCGACAGTACAGTACCCCTTTTAAGAGAAAAAAAACTCTTCCGTTCGCCATTGTAGAAGTTTGCTTTGTGATTGTATGCAGTGTTTATAGACTGTAATTGATATTTATTACTTTATTGGTAAGTATCCATACAATATTCTGTTGTTATTTAGTCTATTATTAATATATGTTTAAATTTTTTAAAAAGTTTTTGTGTGTTGGGTTTTCAGCAACTTGCCGCCCGAATATCCGGCATCCGGTTTAACCGGCATTGGCCAGGTCCCGAGGGTGCCAGATAAACAGGTTTTTACTGTATTTTGGGAAGATATTCTCCTGTGTTACAATAATTTGAATGTGAGTATGGTGCCATTGGGAACATATGTCTGACAACAAATGGTGAACAAACCTGGAACTTAGTACATGATACAATAGAATCAATATGGGATGAATGGCAGATAAAAGATGACAAACAGATACAAAGAATTTACAGGAAGACAGCTTGTCAAGGTATTTGGCAATAACGTCAGTACCCTCACCAGTTACACTCCAATGATTTTCGAATTTCCCAGGAAAAATTGTAATTATCATTTGAAACCAACAGTAAAGTCTTAATCAAGAGGAAAGATCAAACAAAAATCAACAACAAATAAGTGTTGGGCTTATTCATAAAAGTAGTTCTACAAAACATTCTTGATGCAATTTTCCTGTGGGGAGGCAGCAATGTTTCCCACAGCAAACAATGTTACATTAAGCAGACGCTTTAAATTAAGACATTGTTATTTGAAAGATATCATTACTCTTTACTTTCTGGTAAAACCATTTGTGAAATTAATGGAGTCAAAGTTATGGCATTCCTAAATAAATTTTGTTCATTATAGAAGGAAACATTTTAAAATACGTTATGCATTCCAACCCTCCTACAACCCCAAACAATCTTCCAAATAATTCCGATTGGACTCAAAATTTGGCTAAAAAACCCTGGAAGCTTCACCAAAACCGAGTCCCTAAAAAATCTTATAGAAGAGATCCTCAACTAACTTCTAGACCTGAAGAGGAATTTTCAGGGTTCCCTATTCATAATGTGCCACTAAAATGGCAAGGCTATTCCTAAAGAATGCCTAAAGAACAGACTGTGTAGATCATGGATAGCCAACCCTTTTTAAAAAAAAAAACTATTTTGCACACACATATTGTGGCCATTCCTGATGTAGTGGAAATGTCACATTTTGTCAATGATTTTAAGTGCTCAGTAACACTATTCTGCATGAAGTGTGCTAGTTTTTATTGTTGATCTTCTGAGGTTAAAATCAATGCAGAACAAAGTCAATGGCCCCTTGGAATGCTTCATCATTAGTGAATACTGTACAGTGAAAAAATTGCATTCCTCAGCAATGATGCAATGTGTTCATAAGCACAATTGATCAAACTATTATAGTGGTGTTTAAAGCTGTGGATGGATGGATTTTCTATCTGATGAAACAATGCATTTATAACCAGCACTTCTATTAGTTTGTTATCATAGTAATGATTTGTTTCAACAAAGCTTCCAGTATTATAGGACTAAGTGTGCTCCTTCTTTCCATACTTGGTAAAGGTGGATATTGAAAATTGTGTGCATGCAATTATATTTTATAACATTATTAAGGCAGTAATAATAATTCTTGCATTTGATATCGCGCCTTATCACATCTTCTAGAATTCTCAAAGCACTTCAGATTATCCTCGTCCTCACTTTCAAGACCATCAATGGCATTGCCCCTTGCTATCTCTCTGACCTGCTAATTCCCTACCAACCTGCCCACCCGCTCCATTCAGCAGGCTCCAGTCTGCTCCATGTCTCCCGTCCAACCTAAACCTACCATCGGTGACCAGGCTTTCCGCTTCTCTGCCCACACACTCTGAAACTCCATCCCACCTTCCCTTTGCTTCGCTTCCTTCCTTGCTTCCTTCAAGGACGATCTCAAGAACCTCCTTTTCAATTGTGCCTTCTGCCTTGTGCCTTCTGCCACCCTCCCACCTCTCTCCCTGCCCCTCCCCACTACCCTGCCCCCCTCCATGCTTGGTTCCAGATCCTTGACTGTTCAGCGCCTTGAGACGCTCTCACGATGTGAAATGCACTCTATAAAAGTAATTTTGTTGTTGCATATTGCAAAGTGAATTGGGAGAAACGGGGCAGTCAATTGAATACAGCAGTGTCTCAAAAACAGGCATGGAATTATTGATTAAATTCTAATTATTATTTTAGGGATTATTTCCCCCCCAGAAAAACTATCTTCTAATCGTTTTATCAACCAGCTTCCCACTTACTGCAAGGTAAACAGAGGAGTGTGGAGTAAGGAAACGCCCAGTGTTTCGGCCTTCCCATGAATGCAACCCAAGTCCTCTTGCTTGCAAGGCGAATGCTCTAAGTACGAAGTACAGGACTCCACAATATATAATGCCATAACCTAGGGATTCAAGGCATAATGAGGAAACTTCAAACTGTTTATCCGTTAAGCTTGTCCAGCACTTTGGGATGTCTTCCCAATATAAAAGGCTCTGTATAGATGCAATTTGTTGTTGTTGAACTAATGCAGTTAGTCAACATTTAACTGTTCATTATAAACTTACATCATGTAATTATCTGCCAATTGCCAGCTGTCTTGTTAGCTCTTATTAACACAAAATGTCTTTAAAATAATTATACAGTAAATCCTTGTTTATCCAGTACCCAACTGACCAGCATACTCAACCAACCGATACCTCCCAATACAATTCACCATTCCAGCAACTGGATCTCATACCGTAGCCATCTGGAACACTTGCGGTATTGCTCACTTTGCACAAACGCGCAATGCATGCGCATGCGCACTTATTAAACTTACCGACAGGGCTGCCGCTACTTTTAGGCGAACTAGGCGGTCGCCTAGGGCGCCAAAATTTGGGGGGCACTGACCCTGGAGCACGTACGGTTTCCCGCTCATGGTGAAAATTACTGCTGTCGTCTGCTGGGGTATAGTGGCGGAGGCATGCGAGTTAGCAGTAAGTTGTCCGGAGAATACTTAATAGTTAAATAAAATAGAAGTATGTTTCATAAATAAATGTATAACTATTACCATTACTTTCATTGATAATTAATTATATGAATTATTAACATTATTAGCTAATTAGCTTATTAACATTACCTTATCAACAGTTATTCGGGGGGCACATCAGAAGGCTCACCTAGGGCGCCAAATACCCTTGCGCCATTCCTGCTTACCGAACACTGGAATGCTTTTTTACCGATCATTTTACCAAGTGTGCTGGAATGCTTTATTATAATAATAATAATAATAATAATCCTTGGATTTGATATAGCGCTTTCCACATCTTATCAATGTCCCAAAGCGCTTCACAGAATATACTGTAAAGTGAATTGACTGTATATATTTGTGGGCGAATCGCAGCAGCCAATTGCGCACAGCAGTGTCCCACACACAGTCGTGGATTGAAATGACCAATTTTATTATTGTGGGTTTTTTTGGAGGGATTATTAGGCGTGTGGAGTAAGGAAACTTGCCCAAGGTTTCGCCCTGACCTGCCTGGATTCAAACACAGGTCTCCCCAGCTTACAAGACAAGTGCTCTAACCATTGAGCCACAGGAACTCCACTTGTTGGTAAGTATCCATACAATATTCAGTTATTATTCAGTCTATTATTAATATGGTATGATTTTAAATAAGTTAATTTATTTTTGTTGGATTTTCGGCAACTTGCCACTCGAATATCCAGCATATTCGATTAATCGGCACCGTTAAGATCCTGAGGTTGCTGGATAGCAAAGGTTTTACTGTAATATTTTCATAAAAAGCAGATATCGCAGAGTGGCATTAAGGTAGTAATCATAGGTTTGCCGCTACAACCCACTCAAACTTTGTCCCAGATGCAATGTTCAGCACATGGAAGAATAATCTTGGGATACAATTATAAAATCCTTGAATTTGATGTACTATAAAGTGCAGAGACTCTATTTTGTAGGCAATTCTGACAGTACTACTGTATTTTTCCTTTCGTGCAAGCAATCTGAATTTGGAAATGCTGTTTCTAAAGAACCCATGAGCTAACAAGCCAATAATGCTAAACATTGGGATTCAAAACAAATGGGGAAAAAAAACATTTCTCCACCAGTGGACAATCACAAAGACATTTTGTATTACATCAACAATCTGTCATTTACTCATGAGGTACCAATCGCTTTCCCAGATATCTTTGCCACATCGTCTCTGTTTTCTAGTTCAAAATTATTTCCTTTCTGCCGGAAATTATTTTATTATTTATTATAATCTGTCCCCAATGATTTTCCATCTATTTTATACCACTTCCATTTTTAAAAAAATCCTATTTCCTCTTGATTTATTGTTTCAATTTATGTACAATATTCTTTCCACCTTCTCTCTCCTACATACCTTGCCTCTGGAAACGAGTGCAGCTCTGCTTAGCTTAGTTTAAGAGTAGGCAAGAAATGTCAACATCAACCTTTCCCTCTCCTCAGGCACCGTCCCTACCTCCCTTAAAACAGCCACTATCCTGAAGAAACCCTCCCTTGATGCGTCGCAACCATCAAGCTATCGACCCATCTCCAACCTCCCGTTTTTATCCAAGGTCCTTGAAAGAGTGGTTGCCTCCCAGCTCCGCTCTTTCCTTTCAACTCACTCACTCCTTGAACCCCTCCAATCAGGTTTCCGCCCTGTTCACAGCACAGAAACTGCCCTGGTTAAGGTTACAAATGATATCCTAACCGCCTGTGACCAGGGCTCCCTTTGCCTCCTCGTCCTCCTTGACCTGTCTGCTGCGTTCGACACAGTCGATCACACCATCCTCCTCCAACGTCTTTCCTCCCACCTCAACCTTCAAGGCACAGTCGTTGACTGGTTCCATTCCTACCTGACCCACCGTTTACACATTGTATCTTCCAATGGTTTTTCCTCAAACCCCCACACAGTTTCTCACGGCGTCCCTCAGGGCTCTGTCCTCGGCCCCCTCCTTTTCACCATTTATACGCTCCCTCTGGGCGATGTCATCCGCAAACATGGGGTACATTTCCACATGTATGCGGACGACACCCAGCTGTACCTTTCTGCCTCATCCCTCAACCCCCAGACCATCGATGTTCTGACAGCATGTCTGTCCGACATTGAGTCCTGGACGAGGGACAACTTCCTCCAATTGAACGTGAGTAAGACCGAGGCCCTCCTGATCGGCTCAAGCCAGCGCCTCCGCACATTGGGCGCTGCCAGTCTCAACATCCAAGGCTGTACTCTCCACCTCACAAAGCCAGTCAGGAACCTCGGCATCACGTTCGACCAAAAACTCTCCTTCCTCCCCCACATCCGTGCCTTGACCGGCACCGCTTACTTCCACCTGTGCAACATTGCCAGGCTCCGCAATTATCTTACCCCCCATGCTGCCGAAACACTCGTGCACGCGTACATCACCTCAAGGCTGGACTACGGAAACTCTCTCCTCATCGGCCTCCCCAGTTCCTCCATTCACAGGCTGCAGGTCATCCAAAACTCTGCAGCCCGTGTATTATCGTGCACCCACCTCCGCGACCATATAACCCCACCCTCGCCCGTCTCCACTGGCTCCCCATTCTCCAGAGGATCGAGTTCAAGATCCTCGTCCTCACTTTCAAGGCCTTACATGGCCTTGCCCCGCCCTATTTAACCAATTTACTCTCCCCCTACAAGCCCACCCGGACCCTCCGTTCAGCAGGACTTGGCCTGCTCCAAGCCCCCCGCCCGAACCGCCCCACCATCGGAGGCCGGGCCTTCAGTTTTTCTGCTCCGACCCTATGGAATTCCATCCCCCAATCCCTCCGTCTTGTTTCTTCCCTTTCCTCTTTCAAGGCCGGTTTGAAGACTTTCCTCTTCGACCGTGCCTTTTGTTCCACCCCGAATTTTTCGACCTCCCCTACTTGTTTCACCCCTTCCCGTACACTCACCTCCCAGCTCGGGTCACACGCCTCCTGTGCAGCGCCTTGGGACGTCCTCCCGACGTGAAAGGCGCTTTATAAGTGTAATTTGTTGTTGTTGTTGTTACATTTCACACAAACTGAAGTCTGAAAATACTCCTTAAGTTTTATGGAAAAGTTGCATGATGGACATTTGTACAAGTACATTACATTTTCCTCCCAATACTACCTTTAAATTCAATTTCTAAAAGAATTGATGCAAAGAAATACTCATCAGGGAATTTACTGCTAACATTGTATCCGGTTCCTCACTAATTTGGTAGAAGAAACGTTAAAAGTGCCTGTACTTTTTTATGTAAACTGTACAGTTAATATCTCCTGATATAAAGCAAACTTGCAACCTCATGTTATCCTGTAATCTGCAATAATGATGTTGAACGGTTCAGATACTTCTGCATGGCGTGAATAGTCAACCACAGGTAGTGCGGTTAAAAATTAAACCAAAATCTACAGTAGACCTTTTTGTAACATGTTTCTTGGGAGGCAGTCAAAAAACAAACTGTTACAAAGGTATGTTAAGAGTCAATATATTTACACAGTGAAATGTGGATGATATTTTACAGCAGTATTTACTTTGCCTAACATGTGGAAAGCATTGAAGGGTGGTGTAAAGTTCTCTATCTAGACAGTGAAAGTGATGAATTTGTCAATTTTTTAAGAAACATGGTCAGTATCAGAACTGATTTTCTCTTGTGTAACAAGCCTCGATTTCCATTCTCCTCTGAAATCAGAGATGAGGTCTCATCAATCTGAGATGAGTCGCTTTGCCACTGTCGAGCACTCGAGGGCTCTACCCTGTGTGAGGTGCGCAATATAAATGCAAGTTGTTGTGGTTGTTGACCACCTTGCATTAAAAAAAAAGTCATCCTTGGTTGAGATGGCAGAAAGCCAATCTCATCCCCAAATTTTGCTAACATGTTTTATGAAGTCAGATGCTATAATAATAATAATAACCCTTATATAGCACCTTATCACATCAGTTAGACAACTCAAAGCGTTTTACATAATAAATTGTAAAATGCAGTGACTGTGTGTTTTGTAGGTGAAACGCAGCAGCCAATTGCGCACATTATTCCCTTTGTAAACTCACACAAGCAATGGTCATTTGAGAGGCTAGCACAGCACAAATGGCACTCATTGAACTGTACTCCAGGAAGTCAACGCCTTAGGGACAAGAAAAGGGTGGTGGTGGGGGGGGGGGGGGGTTAAGAAGAGGAATGTACTTGGAGGACAATTGCAGTCATCTAAATAGTCTCAGCGTTCTAAAACGTTGTATAGTCTCGAAAAGGGAGTTGATCCCTGAGCAGTGATTAAATAGATGCAAAAGATTTAATTTTCAAATGGATTAGAAAGATATCTGACCCAAGCATATGCAGGTCAGCGTGCTTCATAATGGGTCATTTTTGTATCTTTGTAGGCAGCTTCCAAGAACAAGGGGGTTACATAAATGTTATTCACCACATCAAGCTTATTAAGTTCTATTAACGTTAGGAGTTCTTGTGGGAACTGCTGCTAATCATGGTTGCTGGGATGTTTAAAATAAATCACCAGTAAACATAATCATGAAGTTCATTTCAAAGCTCCTAGATAACTATTATAAAATAGTTTGGGCATTAGCGTTTCCTTTCAAAGTTGGCAGCCATCAAATCTGATGGTAAAAATATTCAAGATTGTAGAGGGAGACAAATGGCTAAAGTTTACAAAAATTAAATGCATCTTGGCCTGTTCATTTTTGCATCATATGAAAATGTGTAGAAAAGCTAAGCAACAACTTGCGTTTATATTGTGGCCCTTCATGTAGGATAGGTCTTGGGAATGCTTTACAAAGATAGGATAGAATGCTGAGCAAGTGAGAAGAGGAAAGTGATCACAGGTGCAGTCTGGTGGATAGGTTTTTTGGCATGATACAAAGACAAGTACAGAAAGGGTGAAACAGGTGGGGTTCCATACAACATTGGGGTCTGGAGATTAGGTTAACCATTCTTCACCACATAGCATTTTTAACAGCTTCAAGTTCAAGTTGAGGAAGATGGGGCCAGGCAAGGATGGGGATGACGATGAGCCTAATGTGGGAAAGAACATGAGTTCTAGAAAGTCTTCAGATTGTGTTGGCAAGTCAGGTGATTGTGTTGGGAAGTCAGGTGAGTAAACAGTTGGCGAAGTCAAGCCCAGACATGACAGAAGCATGAAGAAAGGTTAATTTCTCTTCCACATTTTTGAAAAAAGTTTTAAAAAAATTCTGTGGCTTAAATCACAGTCCACAATAGGACCAGCCCATAATATGCAAACACATCCATGATCTTACCATTATATTTATTATCAGTGATGATGGAATAATATTGCCCGGCTCCGCCACTGTGTCACACTGCCGGCCACTGAAACTATCACACATGCATTCATATTATGGCTTGACTATGTAAACTCCTTGCTTGTCGGCCTGTCCAACTCATCCCCCCAGAACTCGTCTCTCCAGTGTCCTCTTCTGCACTAGGCTCCGTGACACTATCATTCCCACCCTCGTCTGACTCACTTGGTTTCCCTCCTCCTTGACCGTGGTTTCAATCAACCTCCTTCCCCCACCCTAGCCCTTCACCCTCCCCAATATCTACCCACAGCTCGGGTCCAGAATACTGTCTGTCCAGCACCTTGCGACTCCCACCCGACGTGAAAGGCGACATACAAATGTAACGTTGTTGTTGTATATTCTATGAAGCGCTTTGAAATGTCTCGAAGATGTGTTAAATCACCATATCAAGTACAAGGATTATTATCATCATGTGAAAAAATATAGAATATCACTTCTACACAGGAAGAATCAATGAAACTATTCCCCGCACCCCTCCACCGGTTCATAATACAATCAACAAAAGGTGTCTTAGTGTATTTGGTTTTTCTGGATTACAAAGCACAAAAGTAAACAGAATATGCAAACTTCTAAGAGCAGTTTGACAGGAGTACAATTCTAGACTGGCAAGATCACTAGAACAGTGGGATTTTTGAGTACATTAGAAGTTCCATTCCAGAAGCACGTTGTTAAAACTCTCCAAGTTTGGTTAATGACTGAAGTGATTACTGTTGGCAAATATTCCCTCCTTTTTTAATCAAGATTTCATATTGTCCTTAATGGGAAAACCTGACAACATGCACCTTTATAACATGGAAAATTAATGACTATCCTGCAGATGAGGATAGGTAAGTAGGGTCTCAAATCCTGGAACCCCTGCAAGCCATTAACTCTGCATACCAAAGTCTTAACAGTTAGGGTGCTTGCTGGACAACAAATGGGAAGTTTGCCAGACAGTGTTCACATTAGCAAGCTATGCTTGTTAAACTTTAGTAGTACCCCAACACGAAGGCTGGGTTCCCCAAGCCTTGGCTCTCACCAACCTGTGCCTTATACATTCCAGAATTAGCTAAGCAGAATGCATCCCTCCAGGAAGACAATATGCGTTCCATTACAGAATCATTTCCATGTGTTTGTAACATGCAATTGCGAAACTCGGGATAGTACGGAAAGTCAAGCATGGTAATGGTTTCTGCATACATCAGATACCCAGCTGACCACAGAACACCAAAGATTAAGGCGATTTTTTTTTCAGTACCGTATATCTCCGCGTATAAGGCGCACTTTTTATTCAGGTCGGAAGATCTCGAAAGTTGGGGGTGCGCCCTATACGCAGGTACAAGCAATTTTGAGTGTCGGAGATACAGTAAACAGGGGGGGCGGCCGGCGCGCCGTCAGCCGGGGTTTGGTCAGTGTCCGGAGGGGGTTGGGAGGAGCAAGTGACAGGGCTTCGGCCTCGGCCGCCCGGGCAGCAGCAGCAGCAGCGGACTTCAGTGCTGTGCTTACCTTCTGCCGAACCCAATCGTCCCGAGTCCCTCCCTGCTGCTCTCTCTCCCTGCCTGCATCTCTCCCTATCTCTCCCAGGCTGCCGGCCTGCCTCTCTCCCAGGCTGCCGCTCTCCCTCCCTCCCTCCCTTCCTGCGTGCTGGCCTGCCTCTCTCCCTCTCTCTCTCCTGGGCTGCCGGCCTGCCTCTCTCCCTCTCTCTCTCCCGGGCTGCCGGCCTGCCTCTCTCCCTCTCTCCCTCTCGGGCTGCCGGCCTGCCTCTCTCCCTCCCGGGCTGCCGGGCTGCCTCTCTCCCTCTCTCTCTCCCGGGCTGCCGGCCTGCCTCTCTCCCTCTCTCTCTCCCTGGCTGCCGGCCTGCCTCTCTCCCTCTCTCCCTCTCTCTCTCTCCCGGGCTGCTGGCCTGCCTCTCTCCCTCTCTCCCTCCCTGGCTGCCGGCCTGCCGCTCTCCCTCTCTCTCTCCCGGGCTGCCGGCCTGCCTCTCTGCCTCTCTCCCTCTCTCTCTCTCCCGGGCTGCTGGCCTGCCTCTCTCCCTCTCTCCCTCCCTGGCTGCCGGCCTACCTCTCTCCCTTTCTCTCTCCCGGGCTGCCGGCCTGCCTCTCTCCCTCTCTCCCTCCCTGGTTGCCTGGCTGCCTGCCTCTCTCTCTCCCTACCTACCTGTCTCTCCTGTCTCTCCTCCCTTCTGCCGGCAATATCATTGAAAATGCTTCCGTTTTTTTTCACCAAGAAAAGGTCAAAAACGGGGGATGCGCCTTATACGCGGAGATATACGGTAACTATTTCTATTCCTTTCCCCTCTGCTCAATATTCCAATTTTTCACAACAATTGACATTTAACATAACCTTAATACAAATGACTTGGTATTTCCTCAACTAGAGGAACAGTGCCATCCTGGTTGCAAGAGCCAAGTCAGGCTGTCCCCAGCCCATGGGAACCCACAACCTTTTGATCTATAATTTAACTTGGGATCCAAATATCTCATATCACCATTGACAGATATCTGTGACCTGATTTTTTTTTTTAAATGTGAAGTGCATGATAAGACAAACCAAACATTTGGAGGTTTTCAAGGATGAATTTACTCAACTGAATAATGGCCTTTCTCAACCAAATCCAACTACAGTAAATGCAACATGTTTCCAGTACTAGGGTAGATGCAAATGCCTACACCATCATCAACATGTGTACAGCTCTGAAGAAAGCTGTGGAACTTTAGCAATAGCAAAGGAAGAAATATTTATTTTGGGGAAAAATATTTCCCTCTTCCATAGAATTCATAAAAATAGCTGAATATTTAACTTGCCCATATAATATGCAATCAATTAACTTTACAGTATATTCTGTGAAACGCTTTGATATGTCAGGCCTTCAGCCCCTCTGCCCACCCTATGGAATCCTATCCCTCATTTCCTTCGCCTTGCTCCGTCCCTTGTCTCCTTCAGGGCACTTCTCAAGACCCTCCTCTTCAACTGTGCCTTCAGCCCTCCACCCTTCCTAATCCCGAACCCCAGTTTGGGTCCGAAACACTGATTGTCTGTGCCTTGAGACTTCCTTCCAACGTGAAAGGCACGTACAAATGTAATATTGTATTGTATAGTGTATGTCAAATGCAAGGATTATTGTATTACACTTCAATACTGTAACCTCATCTTTGAACATCACCTATCTACAGAACTCCAAAACACACTAATCTGGTCATAATACCAATGTCACGATCATTAGTTACTGATGCTGTAACAATAGTAATCCTTGCATTTGATATAGCTTCTTTCACATCAAGAAATCCCAAAGTGCTTCACAGGATTTTAGTGTAAAGTGATTTATGGACGAACATGGCAGCCAAATTGCACCCAGCAATGTCCCACAAACAGGCATGATGTATGTCAGCCTGGCTTAGTGATGGGACTCTCGCCTCTCAAGTCAGTAGGTTCTGGATTCAAACTCCACATCAGAACATGAACTCGCACAGTTTTAGATAACAATTCAATGCAGTGGTGGGGGCTGTTTCTTTGGATGAGATGTGAAACCAAGGTCCGGTCTGCCTGTTCTGGTGGATGTTAAAGATCCCATGGCATTATCCAAAAAGAGAAGGGACCTTTTCCAGAAGGGACTGGCCAACAGTTACCCAAATAAAATATGTCACTCATTTCATGGCGTTTGTGCGATAATTTCCAGAGCCTTGGGATATCCTACTGATGTGAAAGGTGCTATACAAATATAATTTTGTATTGTCCACAATTGGGCTGTCACATTTGCTTACAAATATTGCCACTCTATAATCACAATAAATCCTGTGAAGTGCTTTGAGATATCCACCCAATGTGAAAGGCATGGTACCAAATGCTAGGAATGAAGTGAATTACTAATTTTATTTTGGGGACTGTTGGCCAGGACAACATTCTTATTTTTATTCTAAACAACCTCATTTCTGGCTACAGCAAGCACCAACTAGGCTAGATTACATCAGATAACACTCATTCTGAAAGTAGAAGGTTGCTCCAACATTGCACGAAGAAAGGAAGCTTTATATTGCTTAGGAATGGGTCATGATACGTGACATAACCCACATCCCACTTTATCACTAACATTTAATAAATGAAAACCATGTGATTCAATTGCAGACTGCAATTTCCTGGCATTCAACTGATAACAGCGTGCTTCACAAGCTCTAAAACACAAATGCTGTAAAATTAAGTAAAATTACAATAGTGTATCCTTCATGTCTACAACATGCTTATGGAATACATACTTACATATCTGGCCTTAAAAATGTAATCTTCATTTACAATTTAGCTAAAGACTTTTTCTCTTTCCCCCTCGCCCCCCACTCCCATTTCCAGCTTCCTCCCTCAAAACAAGCAGCAGATTTTCTGGAAGCTTTGCCTAGTTATTAATCATTTCCCCATACGATGCAGCAGGTTCTTGGCACAGTTCTATACTGGCTTAGTTCTGTGAACTGAGCACCAAGGGTATTTAATTACACTTAAAATTTACATCTTAAGAGTGGGATAATGCTAATTAGATGGAACTGACAAGACCAAATCAAATTTCAGGAGGGTAAACTATGATTTATGTTTAAAGCACATGAGGAAGCATTGTCTGTCCCTGATAAATGACCTATTAAACACACTTACTGAGCGGAAGTACATACAAGAGGAATACGGGGAGTGGCTTCACTTGTTTTGTAATTCCCTTTCGTAATTATGTAAATGCTAAATTTTTTTCTCGTTTCTGTTCTGAGGACTGCTGAGCACACTCGTCAAAAATCTCTTGGTACAATTCTAATTAGTGCAATTGTTGGTATCCACAACCATAATACTTTATTAATCTTCTATGTCTGAACTATCTGTTACTCATCCCAAACTATCAAAAAAAAACGTTAGTATACAGGTAAACTCCGCATAACATTGCCCCGCTTAACGTTATTTTGTTATTACATTGCTGATACATTGGGAACATATATTCATTTAACATTGCGATGTTCACTATTATGTCGTTCGCACGGGTGGAAAGGGGTGGGCACGATGGTGCTAGGACCTGGGAGTGAGCCAGGCCGGCACCGAGAGAGACATAGCCAGCCGGCAGCGAGTGATACCGGCAGTGAGAGAGTGAGCCCGGCAGACAGTCAGGGAGCAAGTGAGTGAGCCAAGGAGTCAGTCAGGGTACGGGTGAGTGAGCCGGGCAGTCAGGGAGCGAGTATTATGCTTTTTTTAAAAAAGAAATTCTGACGAAAAATGTCCAAAAGAAACTAACTCCAGTTTTCACATTCATTCTTATGGGAAAAATGTATTTGCTTAACGTCGTTTCGCATAAAGTCGTACTTTTCAAGAACCAAACTATGACGTGAAGCAGGGTCTACCTGTATATTAGTGTCCGGCAATATATTGATATATCAGTTATATCGATATAATTTTTCATATCAATATACCGATATCGGAAATTTGAATATATCGGTATATTGAAAAATTTGGTGCGGAAAGAAATATCGGTATATCCACAAAATATCGGTATATCGTCAACGAATGCCACATTACAGCATACAGAAAATATACAAACAAAGGTTCAAATGCCCATTACGCTCCCTTAAACTAACAAAAAACCATAGATAGCATTTAACTGATCTTGTCCCTGGGATCACAAACCTCCTGGGCGTACAGCACGCATTACTGAATGCGCGCGCATTCCCCTTCTTCCCTCCACCCTACCACCAAACACAGACATGCGCAGACCGGTCATTTCCCCTCCTCCCACTAAACACCATTTCCGCGCATGCGCACAAGATAAAAACCCGGTAATATTGATATATCGGTATATATCGATATGAGCCCACCGATATATTGATATCGGAAAATTTCCATATCGACGGACCCTACTGTATATAAACATGAATTATCTATTTCCAACTTCAGGCACACTCACCATTTTTGAGAGTAATCTCATCTTTCCCCAGTGAACACTTTGATAAAATAAATGTTTCATACACTTACATCTATGTAATTTCGCTTTTATATCAATGACAAATGAGCAGGATTATAGCATACTTACACTTGAAAAAGGTGGTAAATACAGTGAAGCTGCAATTTCTTAGGATTTGAATAAACAACACTGAAATTAACTATATTTGAATAAATAAATCAACACTTTCAAGCTGTGGAACATTTAGAACAGTGCAGTTCATCTCCTCTCCCGCACCAGGTTGCGTGAACCCCACCCGGCTCCACATGCCCCAGACAACAGAGTTCAAAATCCTCGCCCTAGCCTTCAAAGCCCTCCAAGACCTGTTGTGGTCTGTTCCATGTCCCCTCACTGCCCGCTCTACCATCATAGGTTGGGACCAGCCTCTTTGCCCCTACCCTTTGGAACTGCATCCCACAATCCCTTCGCCTTGTTCTCTCCTTTGCCCGCTTCAAGAACCTCCTCTTTGACCATGCCTTCGATCATTCTCCTAGCCTTCCTCCGCCCCCTCCGCCCACCAACCCTCGTGATCCTAACCCCTTGATTGAGCCCAAATCCCCCTGACCAGTGCATTGGGACGCCCTCTCGACATGAATAGCGATATACAAATGTAATTTGTTGGTTATTTGCTGTTGTGCAAAAAATTACCACACACAACTTAGATTTTAGTTTAAACTTCCACCCCCATATCACTTACAAAGCTTGAAAGTAAATCATGGAGTGGAAAGGTTAAAATGCCTGTATCTGACCAAAAGAAAGATGATCTCTTGTGTTTAAGGTGAAAATAGATTATATATCCATTTAGTTTTTTAACTTATTGACCACCTGCAAGTTGGTAACAGTTTAATGTTTCCAGTATTAAGAGTGTAAGTCCAAAGGCAAATGTTTATTTTTTTTAAAATCACTGCTTCTATGTAAAAACATTAATTTAGCTCTTTACCTGGAGAAAATGCTCGGTGAAACTGGTGCATATCTTCACCCACTAATTCCTGGGCAATTTGTTGGATTTTTTGTCTGATAACTTCAAATTTGTTCTCAGATTCATTCAATAGTTCTTCTACTTCAGCAACACTGCAAAGGGAAATGCTTTTAGACCATCAG
The DNA here is from genome assembly GCA_035084275.1 of Hydrolagus colliei. Lineage (NCBI taxonomy): Eukaryota > Metazoa > Chordata > Chondrichthyes > Chimaeriformes > Chimaeridae > Hydrolagus > Hydrolagus colliei. Next base: position 77,129,940 of record CM068744.1, on the reverse strand, counting down.
TTAACAATCATAGGCTCTAAACCAGTGGTTCCCAACCTCAGGTCCCGACCAAAATCAGGGTCGCGGGGGTCCTCATTAGGGTCGCGAAGGGTCATCAGAATTTTTTTTGTTGCTTTTTTTAATGTTAAAAAAAAATTATGCTGAAAAGTGCCCGTGACCACACCGCCGACCAATTTGTATGAAAGACCGTACTAGCGTTGTTTCTGTGTTTAGCGGTTGCGCTGAATCCACAAAAGAGACGGAGATATCGTCTTGCCTGAGCTTCGTTTCTGTCACGCCGTCGACCCCCTAGGGGTCCTGTTGGTGCATAATTTAGGGTCGCAGCAAAAAAAGATTGGGAACCACTGCTCTAAACATTCTAAACTTAACTTTGTGGATGTTGAGTTAACAAAGCAAAGTGTTAAACTGAATATAGAATCTGTAGAGAACAGGAGGGCACGAGCATTGACTTTCTAAGGAGAACACTGAACAACATGAACATTGTTGCCATTAGAAAGCTGTGGAGTTCCTGAGCAACGAGCGACATATATATTCTACAGGGGATGTTGATCATTATTGATCAACAAATGCTGAATAAATATGGAGCGAGGAATTAAAGCTTGATTACGGCAACTCCCTTCTTGTCGACCTCTCCAACTCTTCCCTCCACAAGCTGCAGATCATCCAAATCATCCAGAGGATCTCAGAGGATCGAATTAAAGATCCTTGTCCTCACTCCACAAACTCCATCTCACAATTCCTTTGCCTTGCTCCCTACCTTGCCTCCTTCAAGACCAGTCTCAAGACCCTCCTCTTCGACTGTGCCTTAAGCCGCCGTCCTACCCCTCTGCCCTCCCTCATCCCAACCGTCCCCCCACCCCACCATACTCGAGCCCTGACCCCTGACAGTTCAGCACCTTGGGACGTCCTCCCAAACTAAAAGGTGCTCTACAAATGTAACTTTCCCATTCAGTTTCCAATAACCCACTGGCCAAAGCACTAACAGATGGGGTAAACCTAGCTGGACAAGCTGGCCAGGCAGTGTTCTCAAGCACACTCCAGGGTCCCCAAGCCTTGGCTCTTGACAACCTGCACCTAATATTTTCCTCAATTAAGTGAGCAGGATGTGTCCCTCCAGGCAGAGTGTGCATTTCATTCAACAATCTATCTCTGGGATTTTCATGTGTAAGTGGGATGCATGGAGATCTTAGCTTGGTTTAGATATTCTTGAGTATGGTGATGGGTTTCCGATTATATCAGACACTCAGCTGACCAAAAAAAACAGGTTAGTATGGTATGCTGTGAGCAAGTGCTGTGTTCATGTAGCAATGGAAAACATTATTATTCAGTGGTAAACACAGAAACACCAGAAATAATTAATTACACAATGACATACAGGATAAAAAGACAGATCATATACTGCACTAGCAAAATCATAACATGAAAATTAATTTACCTGTAATGGTTCACCAGTACAAGCCTTTGCAAGTATTTTGGGGGAGAAAAAGCCTAAAATTACCTAAGATATAGAGACATTATCCTACACATTATTATCCTATATAAATGCAAGTTATTTTTTGTGATAAGAATAATTTATCACCATTGGCAGTCTAAGTGAATATACAACAGGAGGTCACAATATTAAGGAAAATTAAAATTACATTGCGTATCTATTTATTTTATTCTTGCTTAATTCTTTGGTTTGAATTATTTTAAGTATGGTAATCTTAAGTTTGGGAGAAATCTAATTTCCAACTAAAGGGATTGAGGGTGGTCATCAGATTTTTCTTCTCATCTGAGTTCAGGCATTTCCTATTTATCATCCGAGAATGAGTCACAAACCAATATTTTATTTTCATGGATCACTTAAAAATAATTCTTGCATTTGACATTGCACCTTATCATGTCATTGGGATGCCTCAAAGCATCTTCACAGAAAATATGGTAAAGTGGACCGACTGTATTTGGTGGGCGAAACTAGGAAACCAATTGCACACAGCAGTTTCCCTAAAACAGTCTTGAATTGACTGCCCATTTTTTTACCTCTGGATTATTACTCCTGGAAAGTGATCCACCAAACCCTTAACAATCGGGTTCCTACTAACTGCTAGGCATGTGGAGTAAGAAAACATATCTAAGGTTTTGCCCTGCCGGGAATCGAACCCGGGTTCTCCTGCTTGCAAGGCAAGCATGCTAACCACTATGCTAATACGACGATTTTAAAAGTTCTGCTGCCAGAGTTGAGGTCAAGTTATGATTTCCTTTTTGTTCTCAAAATTATGAAGGATATCTGCTTTCAAAATCCATTCAATAACCTCAACATCTCAATGGGGTCTTAAAAAGATTTGAATTACTTACCTGGTTACTCTCTGCAGAAGAAAAATAGTCCGTTTACTCTCGATGGTTACATCACGACTGAGCTTCACCAGCCTCTCGTGCTTATCATGCCTTGCATCAAGCTCATTTTGAAATGCTTTTGAAAAAAGAAAGTCAGTCAGTCATTACCCTGATTCAACTTTATTTGTTACAACATCAATCCAAAGGATCACACGATGCTTCCTTGTAGGACAATAAAACTATTGATTATTTTTCTTCCCAAAGTTTTATGACAAATATGTTCTCATGACTGGAGCAATTTTAGTGGGCTTAGTACAATGGAGTCCTGTTACAACACAGTGTTTAAAGTCCATAAAATTTGAAGCCACACTATTCAAACCCACTCTAACTGATTTCACATGGAATGCACGTACTGGTGTGAGTTCCCGTGCTACAAAAAGAGCAGGAAGTTATGTCGGCAGAGACCTGGTGACCCAGAAGCCAGCTAATGTTTTCAGCCCAGGAAGCTAGCAAAATGGAAGTCTTTCAGGTCCTAAAATTTCTGCCCACATCACTTCCTGAGCTTGGTGGCAGATTTGTGATTCCAAAACTGCCTTTAGTCTGACCCTCATATAACAGGTCAGTTGGGGTCTATGCTATAACAAGTTATAGTATGGCTACTCGACAACATTTCGAGGATTGTAAAGTTTGCTGGTGATGGCATCACACCTTTGCACTGTGCACATCAAGCTGGCTGGTTAGCAGCAACTGCTCTCTGTCAAGCATTTTTGGCATTTGCTAAGGACATTCCACAGGTACATTGCACCTGCAGACCATGAACAAGTAGCGAACCAATGGATTACTGTAGCAGGAGATATACTGCATTTCAGTTGACTGCAGATCCATCCTGTGCCCCCAGAAGATCCAGGTTCGCCTATGCCAACTCCCTGCTGGTCAGCCTTCCCAATGTTTCCCTCCACAAGCTGCAGATCACCCAGAATTCTGCATCTCGTGCCTCCCATGCACCAGACTCCCATCATACCCACCCTCACCCACCACCCCATTCCCCTGAGGTCAGAGTTCTCCTCCAACAAAGAGTTCAAAAGAGGCTCTGACAAAAATCTCACAAAAGATTGTAAAAAAGCATACAATACTGGGGAAAAAATGATATCCTCTAAAGGGGAGAGGGAAGAATTTAACCACAGAGATACAAGACCAAACTACAAAAAAAACACTTACACTTGAATGACAATAGCACTGGTGAGGACGGGTTTACTTTATTTTCATTTTCTTCCTTTCGGTTACGTGACTGCATGTTATCATGCTTTCTTTTTCGAGATCCACCTGTAATTCAATAACAAAAACGAGGACTTATTGTAACTGGCACCCTTTATATAGGAGAAAAACAAAACCGCAGATGGAAATGAGAGTTTGGTTTCAATAGATTACAACAACAACTTATATTGCACCTTTCGTGCAAGACGCCGACAATGGACACTAGGATTATTACTGCAGCTAAATGTCATTCACTTTACTATTCTGTGATGCGCTTTGAGATTTCTAGAAGACGTGAAAAGCACTATATCAAACACAAGGATTATTATTATTCTCATTGTTAAAATGTCACAGCGATGGATAAAAGTCTGATAATGTAAATAGGGAAACAGCAGTTGCACAGCAGTTGCACATATTTTGTGCTGAAGCATTAAATACAAATGGAAGGTTATTACTGTTAATCACATGACTACATGGAACATCCATACTATCAAATAAATTAACTCGAATAAAGAATGCTCTCAATTACTGCTGTAAGAATGAATTGGACTGGTTATCAGAAAAATGGCAATTAGAAATACTAAAACAAAAAAAAGTGATGATAAACCAGGTTACTTAACACACCGTATAAACTAATACAAGCTGATGTCCCATATAGCCGCTTTCTCATCAGGACGACATCCCCAAGTTTCACAGGATATTCTGTAAAGTCCAGTGATGTTTTGTTGGCATACTTGGCAACCAGTTTTGCACACAGCAATGTTCCACAAGCAGCAATGTTCCACAAGCAGCAATGAAATGACAATTTTTATTTGTCAGATTATTGGCCACAATTGGTCAATTACTACATCAGTAAACCATTTCAAATCACTTCTCTCAATTTACTACGAATCCTAGCTGGGGGATTGAAAAAGCATTATTGAAAAGATATAGCTTAAGGTGGGCTTGAAGTCATGAAGAAAGGAGCATGGTGGAGGGTCACCAAGATAGAGTTCCAGAGAACAGGCACACAATGTGTGAAAGCTCACCAATGATGCCCAATAGTTTATTATTACACATGCTAACAAACTTAAATATAATAGAAAGGCAGTTACAAAAGTACAAAAGGCAGTTACAAAAATGCACTACATAACACAGTTCCATATGGCAATGATAAGATATGTATTTCTTGAATAATCACATAATATTATAAATTAGTATTGCATTTCCAAAATTATGACCTGACCAATCAGCCTACAATTTAGCAAAATCCCAAAATATTTTCTCTAAGCATAGATGCCTGGGATACATAATCGCAAGCAGAATGCATTAAATAGTCATGGCAAATTTTATCACCAATTTACAGTACTCAGCACTGGATTGCATACAGGACTTTGTTTCCAAATACTGTAGCTTACTTTTCTTATAACAGATGTATTTTCAATTTTCAGTATGGAAGAGCCATTAAGGGAGAACCTTATTACTGTAGAGAATATTTCCAATGAAAAAAAACTAGTCCTAATCCCTATTTATGAAAAATATTTAATAATAATCATTACATTTGATATAGCGCTTTTCATGTCTTCTAGACATCTCAAAGTGCTTCACAGAATTTATTATAAAGTGAATTGACTGAATATTTGTGGGCGAAAAGTGACAATTGCGCACAGCAGTGTTCCACAAACAGTTGTGGATTGAAATGACCAATTTTATTATTGTGTTTTTTTGGGTGGGATTATTATTAGTTATGTGGAGTAAGGAAACTTGCCCAAGGTTTCGCCCTGAGCTGCCTGGGTTCAAACACATATCTCACACTTGTAAGATGAGTGCTCTAACACATATCTCACGCTTGTAAGATGAGTGCTCTAACCACTGAGCTACAGGACTCCACATCTGGAATTCTCATCTGGTAATGTAAAACATTTTTATTTGAAGTCATTGCCCTGTTGAATACTGCATGTATCCTTACAAATATACAAAACTGACTGATGGCCCTGACCCTAAATGGAAAGAATGCAAGTTAATCATTCAAATGATCTAGCCGAGATGGTCAATTCAGGAGTGATTTGGGTGACTTTCCTAATCGGTAGGGTCTGTCGATATGGAAATTTTCCGATATCGATATCTCGGTGGGCTCATATATCGCCGGGTTTTTTATACTGCACATGCGCGTGCATTCAGAGGTGCGCGCGCATTCCGTGCTCTGAGCCCAGGAGGTTTGTAATGCCAGCGACAAGGTAAGTAGAAAAAGTTCGCTTTATACTGATATAAAGCGATATACAGTTACTTTTCCTACTATTCTTCATCCTGCCCTGATCCTTCCCACCCTGCTCTTGTCCTACCTAACTGTACAGCGCCTTAGGATGTCCTCTCGACGTGAAAGGCGCTATATAAATGTAAGTTTTGTTTTTGTTGTTTGATATAACCAATATATCGCCGGACCCGATATACCGATATTTGCGATATACTGATTTTTTTTATATAACGAATTTTTCGATATACCGATATATTTGAATTTCGATATGAAAAATTATACCGATATAACCGATATATTGAATAATCGGCAGCCACTACTAATCGGTAATACCATGTCTTTGATAGATAACAAATAAATAATTATCCCAAGAAAACCTTCTGTAGGAGGGAAAATTTATAACAATATAAACATTTTAACTTCAAAACAGTATAAATATTTTAACTTGAAGACCTGTTTACCCCAATTCTATCTCCTGTTCTTCTGAGGCAGCAGATCAATGTTTTTGGTTGAAAAAAACATTCGTTAGAAACTCTTGTTATATGTCATGGAACCTGGTGTGAATTTTCAGTATATATTGGCGACATCTATCTTCTTCTATAGCTATATGTGTATACATATATTACTGTGTATATATATATTTATATATATAATTATATATTAGGGTCCATCGATATCGAAATTTTCCAATATCGATATATCGGTTTGCCCAAATCGTTATATACCGATATATCGATATCGTGGTTTTTTTTTGTCCTGTGCATGCGTGCGCATTCGGAGGTGGCCGCGCATTCAGAGGTGCGCGCGTATTCGGGGGTGCGCAAGTTGAAAAAGTTTGCATCATACCGATATATACAGATATATCGATGGACACGATATACCGATATTTGCGATATATCGATATTTTTTTCATATCAAATTTTTCGATATATCGATATATTTTAAATTCTGATATCGGCATATCGATATGAAAATTATATCGATATAACCGATATATCGAAAATCCGGATATATCCGGCGATATATTGATATATCGGTTATATCGATATATCACTGGACCCTAATCTATATATATATATATACGTAGAGTAGATAGCTATAACCATTGCAACTATGCTTCCAACCAAAGAATCCAATATGGAATATAGATTGACACACAAACACATACACAGATATTTCAACTTTATCTATATTCATCTGGGAGGTCTCCTTTTGGGAGAGCTCAGTGGGAGGACTCGAACTTTAAAAATGTAATTTTGTTGTTGTTGCCACATGACTACGTGCATGCTCTGTAACGCAGGATACCACAGCGACATCATCAGCTGACACGGCCACCAAGTATAACTGGTGTGTATATAGACTATATACAACAAAATTATATTTTTTAAATATATATACCCACACTTAATACGTCAACCTCATTGGGAGCTATCAGCTGGTATGCTGGAGCTATCAATTCTCAGCTACCACTATTTTGATGGCATCCAATTGTAAAAATTCTGTACCAATATTTGTTGTCTGTTTGGAACCTGCAAATCATCATATCACATGTGCAGTGCTGCCTTTCTCAATATAACATAATGTATTTAGCTGAATTCTAAGAGCATAAGAAATTGCTGGGCCAAAGAAGACCATGGTCCATCTAGGTTTAACAGTAAACCTGGAGTTGCACAAAAGAGCAACCTCAAGTGTCAACATCTCCACTTGTGTCGTCCTATTCATCATAAACTCAGCATTAGTGAACATTCATAATGTGCGCACCCTAAATCTATGGTTACACATTTACAGCAAATGAAAATTCTAAACTCACCTGACACAATGCAAAATTAATTTATATAGTGCCTTACACATCAGGAGAATATTCCAAGAAACTTTACAGTACTGGCTTGCTACCCTAGTTGAGGATAATAACCGAAGTCACTATCGAAGAGGAATGTCTTGAGACAAACTTTAAAAGAGGTGAGGGAAAGGCAAAGTCGGAGGGACTTTGGGATGGAGTTCCAGAAAGTGGAGGCAGATAGGCTGAAAGCACAATTGGTGAGACTGAAGCTGTGGACGTGAAGAAGGCCAGTGCCTGTTGAGTGAAAAGATCAGCCAGGTTGGTACAGTTGGAGGAGGTCACAGAGTTAAGGTGGGCAAAACCGTGGGGAGATTTGAAAATGAGGACAAGGATCGTGAACTCGATCTACAAACCCCTATGATAAGCCTTTAGTTTGAACTTAGAACCAATGATAATGATACCAACTGACACTAGGCTAGAATATTCACAGAATAACCACAAAACACAGGTCAGTTAATGGTGCATTCCTGCCACCATGTCGTGCATCCTTTCTGAATATACAGAATTAACTATATATGGCTGATACAGACATAGGTAAATGTAATTTTGTTGTTAGGATTGGGAAATAAATCATTGCAAAATAAATCTTAACTCTGTTTTATACACTACTAAAAATGGTGTTACTTCTTATTAGTCTCAAGCGCTCTGGGACGCTACACTGCATGAAGGATGCTATATAAATAATAATAATCCTTGCATTTTATATAGCACTTTTCACGTCTCCTAGACGTCTCAAAGTGCTTCACAGAATATACTGTAAAGTGAATTGCAGTACATTGACTGTATATTTTGGAGGCGAAACGCGGCAGCCAATTGCGCACAGCAGAGTCCCTCAGATAGTCATAGATAGAAATGACCAATTTTTAGTATTACTGGGTTTTTAGGGATTATTATCAGGCATATGGAGTAAGGAAACATGCCCAAGGTTTCCCTCTTACCAAGAATCAAATCCAGGTCTCTCGCTTGCAAGGCAAGTGCTCTAACCACTGAACTGAAGGACTAATTCATAATAATAAATAATAACCCTTGCATTTGATATAGCGCTTTTCACGTCTTCTAGACGTCTCAAAGCGTTTCACAGAATATACTGTAAAGTTGATTGACTGTAAATTTGCTGTCCCCTTACTTCTCCCATGTGTCTTAGCATAATTTTATATTTAGGCACACCCTCTGCCATCTGAATCGGAGTCTTTTGTTTTGAAGTTCATAAATTCGGTGTCAGTTGTGCAGGCAGGCTGTCGATCCTATTACCGTCTTTACTCATCTTTGTTCTATTCCCAGCTGCCAACTGAAGCAAGGAGAATAGTTTGAGGCCAGACCCAGTGCTAGCCACAGTTGGTTTGTGGAGGTTAAAATTCCGGATTTGCCTCCTTCAGGTCACCAGTTAAACCACTTGTTTATAAGATTTCCCTCTCCCTCTCTCCCTGTCCCTCCATCTTCTCCCGCCTCGTGTGTAGGCCAGTCTCCCTCAAGGCCCCCCAGCCCTGCCTGCCTCCTGTCTTCTCCAGTCAGTTTGTGCCCAAACATTGATTTCTTTCCGAGTATTCGGTTTCAAGCAAGCAAAAGTTAGCTCAAATTCAGTTTTACATACCAAACGAATGTACCGCCTTTTCCCAAAAAACGTGCCGGCAGCCTGTAATGAACAAAAAGCCACCCCAACCCGGGCTTCTGGCCAGCCACCTGCACTCTCAACACAGCCCACTGCCGCCTCCGGGGGCACATACCGTACTCTGGGAAATGTAGTTTGTTGTCACTAGATCAGGCAAGCTCCTAAATCAGCCTCTACTCAGCTATCGGGATCTCTACATTCTCATCATATAATTATAATAATAGATAATCGTTACATTTCACACATGCTTAAAACATCTAAAAGCACTTAGCAAGATTTACTATAAAGTGCACACTGTGTGTTTTGTGAATCCTAGCAACAACAACAAAATTAATAATAATCTTTGCATTTGATATCGCGCTTTTCAAATCTTATCGAAGTCTCAAAGCGCTTCACAGAATATACTGTAAGTGAATTGACTGTATATTTGTGGGTGAAACGTGGCAGCCAATTGCGCACAGCAGTCCCACAAACAGTCGTGGATTGAAGTGACCAATTTTATTACAGGGTAAACCTCTAATAAAAGGACGGGGTTGCATTCTCAGATTGAAACGTCCTAAATAGAAACGCGGTTTCCCATGCAGTTCCATTATATAACCTGAGATGCGTTCTTTTCACAAATTTTTCGGACCTTAAACCCACTAAATAACACACAAAACACACAAAATAACACACAACGGCAAGAAGGGGTACTTGGGGTAACTGTACAGTATTGTACTTTAATACTGGCAAACTTTAATACAGTCCTATGTTTTGATAATTTGCTTGCACCTGTAGCTGTAACACACCTTGAACTTGCCAGTATATTGTCCTTATTCTGTTTCATAGTAGCCATCATCAATCTAGCTCGCCCTAAAGGCCTCCCGACGTCCGTACCTTTTTGCCAGACTCGATGAGCTTTATTATCTCTAATTTAGTATTTAAAGTCATGACTTTGCGGGGTTTCTGGCCGCTAGCGGTATTACTGCTGCTCATTTCACTTAATGCTGTCTTTTCCTCAACATGGTAGAAACGCGGTAGAGGCTGTAAATCGCTCGAAATTGCTCGGGAATGTTTGGAAATTACTGTAATACTGACATGGTGTGGTGTCGCTTCAAAATCAGCTGGCTTTTAAACAATGACGTAGCGACATGCTATTGGCCAGTTCAAATGCTTGGATACACTACATCAGGTGCAAGCACGATTTACCCGTGAATACACTATGTATATTTGTGGGCAAAACACGGCAGCAAAATTGCACACAGCAGTGTCCCACAAACAGTCATGAAAGTGGGATTAGGGGAGAAAGGGGGGGAAAGATGGCCAGGGGAGGGGTCGGGGTAGGGAGAAAGAGAGCAGGAAAACCAATTGTATATTTGTTCCAAATACCATCACCGTTTTATCAGACAGGTTATTCTATGTACCTTCAAATCTGAATCACTTTTATCTTTATAACTCCATGACTTCTATTATTTGAAATACCTTCATTTCCATCGCAGCACCAGCATAGCATTGACAAGCAATGTGAACCTAAGATAGCAACCCATATCAGAACTATCTTTAACTACAGTATCTTTAAATAATGTATGTAATGTATACATAGTTCATAGAAAGATGTCTGCAACAGGGTTACAGTTTGCTTGATATTCTAATCTCAAAGCTTTGTTCTTTGTTTTACGATACAATCCAAACTTCTGGAATCATTGATTCTTTTTTATCTCACCAGCCATCTATTATCCTTTTAGCAATGCACATCCTGTTGATCTTTAACAGGCAGAACATGAATTCCATAAACAACCAACATTGTGAGAAGTATAGTCTCTGTTTGTACACTTCTCAACAAAAACAACAAGAGGTGTGGTGTGGCAATGACCTGCAGTAAAAGCATGCTGTCACATGAGTTTTAGAAACTGGTTGAGGGACTACAATTCAATCATATCAAATTATCTCAGCCGTTATAAGGGCGGCCAACATTTTCACACAATATGTCATCATACTGGGACACTTTTGTGCACCTTCCACTGGCCAGTTTGAGATCCAAATTTTCATATGATCTTAGCATTAAGACTTGAAGTTTAAGATCGTGCAGAATTGCATATTTTGATACTTTTTTCTTTGTTAAACTTTTCAAATTTAGATTGAATTTAAGAATAGTAACGCCTGGTAATAATCCCTCAAAGAAAAAGAAAAATTGGTCACTTCAATCCATCACTGTTTGTGGGACAATACTGTGCTCAATTGGCTGTTGTATTTTGTCCACATATATACAGTCAATACTGTATGCTGTATATTCTGTGAAGGGTTTTGAGACGTCTAGAAGAAGCTAGTGAAAAGCATTATATCAAATGCCTGAATTCACCCCCAAGTCTCATGGAACTGCTATACCGCATAATAGAATAGCACTCCTTCCCAGGTATAGCAATATAATAATAATCCTTGCATTTGATCTATCACTACATAATGATATATGTATCATTGATACATAAGAATGTCAAGGACTTTACTTAATGTGCAGATCAAGCTAACTATTGTAATTGAATGCAATTGTTTCTCCCCATTCCCTATTTATGATTTAAATTTTAATAAGTAAAAATATTGCAGAATAAATCAAAATGCAATCAGATGGGAAGATTATGCCCATTTACGATCAGAAAGTCGAAACTGTCACTGCAAAACTATTAATTAGAATAACATTAGAATTCAAAATTAACAGAGGTTAATGAAATTAACATTGTATATTCCTGTAGTCAGTAGTTAAAGCACTAATATTATTATCATCATGTGAATAATAATTATTGTATTTAGTATTTATTTCATGCTCAGTTGAGTCTCAAAGCTTTTCACATGATGTACCATGAAGTGGAGTGACTATGTATTTGTGATGAAAAATAAAAAATAAGAACTGGGGTCAGACAGATACAAGCATTAATATCAAGTATGGTAAGAGTGTTGTGCTACAATGGGTCTATTAAGTTTGGTAATTGATTAGCAAATCCTGTGTGTGTGCTTGTAAAAATTTGATTCAAAAGCACAGTGAAAGATTCAATATACTTTAGTAGTTCTGTAAACTTTAAGTAAGTCAAATGTTGAAGTACAACACAGAAATTGAATCTAGTCAAACCATGAGTGGAGTGGTGCAGAAATATCTTAAATATTAAGATAATGATACATGTAATCCTTGAGGTTACATGTCATCAAGGTTGAGATCCTTGATGATTCATAAAAACATAGATAAAAGCAAAACCGATTAATGCATACTTGGAAGATCCCAGATTAACAAATGTAAAGGGCTAAATATATACAGTACTTTATTGAACTAGGTAACCCAGAAAAAACATAGAAAATAACATACTTAACACACATGGAGAAGAACTTGTAGTCCTAGAAAGGATCACTGTATTCCATTGGAATATCTCTTGAAGAATTAAAAATGTATGAACACAAATGGTCAATGATGAATGCAAATTAGCGATAGACCTGAAACTGATTACACAAATATTGCATGGCCTTCTTCTGCAAATTTCTACTTCTACGCCATTGATGTTTAAACAGTTTTAAAAATGGTTATAACATATAAGGAAAAGTAAATTGTAATAACCATATTCATAATTGTAGAGAGCCCACATTTGAAATCTGCATGCAAATGACATTGAAAATGTAATCAAATAAGAAATCAAAAATGCAAGGATTATCACTAAATAATTTTCTTGGAAAAATTCAATGATCCAAAGTTGCCAAACACAAATAAAAAATATGATAGGACTTGATCTTTGGTTCCCTATTTGTATTTTCTATTCATTGTGCTTATTTGCTTATTGATTTCATTGTTTTTACATTTATTAGTAAGTAGAATTTTGATTTTAGCCTAATTGATTAATTATTTGTTTTTTTTAAAGAACAATTGTCCTTTGATTGTGTAGAGATCCATTACTGCAAATTGGTCACTCAATTATATTATATAAAATGAACTAAGAAAGGAAGGGAGAAGAGTCTTATAATAATAATCCTTGCATTTGATTTAGTGCCTTATTATGTTTTCGAGGCAATTGAAAGCGCTTCACAGAATCTACTGTAAAGTGAATTGACTATATATTTTATGGGCAAAATATACATAAATATATAATCTTTGCATTTGATATAGCGTTTTATCGAGTCTTTGAGTTGACACAAAGCGCTTCACAGAACATACTATAAAGTATATTTGTGGGAAAAATGTGGCAGCCAATTATGCACAGCAGTGTCCCACAAGCAGTTGTGGATTGAAGTGAACAATTTACTATTGTTATTTTTTGGAAGGAATTATTACCCCCAGAAAAATGATCCACCAATCGATTTTCAACTGGGTTCCTACTTACTGCTCAGTATAAAAACTTGCCCAACAAACTTGCAGGCGATCCCAGGACTCTTGGTTGTAACCACTGAGCTACAGGACATTTTGCCCAACAAATACACAGTCACTACCCTTTACACTATATTCTGTGATGCACTTTGAGACATCTCAAAGATGTGATAAAACGCTATATCAAATACAACGATTATTATATTAAATAAAAGGCAGAAATAAAAGAAGAAAGTAATAATAATCATTGTTGCATTTGATTTAGCGCCTTGTTATGAAGGTTATTATAAAATCATTATCACGGGAATAATTATTATAAATTTATGCATTTCAGGATTGTGCATGTCTTATCCAAATACAAAAAACAATTATGTGAAATATCACATAGTTTGTGACACATTCTAAACTATGGAGGTTATTTTCTCTTGACGGGAAGATTTCTGTACTTTTATGCTGTTATAATGGAAAAATTGTACTGTAAGCATACTCTGCTACGGTACCCCTCCCCAACCGCGGGGGATACGTTCCTGAGAACCTCTGCGGTTGGAAAATACAGGGCCCTATGGGAAACATGAGAATAGGGGGAGTAAGTTTGCTTTGTCACGGTTGGAAAATGCAGAGCCCTATGGGAAACATGAGGATAGGGGGAGTAAGTTTGCTTTGTCGCGGTTGGAAAATGCAGGGCCCTATGGGAAACAGGGGAAATAAGTTTGCTTGTCTTTGAACTAAACACAAAATACTTCATGTTATTTACCTAAATCCTAATGATGATGGGGGAGGTGGTTGTTGTGTGCTGATACATGGAAGAGGGGCCCTGCGCACCCTCTTCCTCTGCCTCCTCCTCCAGATCATAAATCACCGACGAGTGCGAGGGGGGTGGAATGTGGAGAAGGTGGTGTGGTGGGTGACACCGAGCGGGGTGGATGTGGAGAAGCGACATCATCGTTGGTTGATTGCGACATCGCAATTGGGTCCTAGCGCCAAATGCTAGCGCGAAACAACATTGTGGCTGGTTGATGCAACTGGGTCCTAGTGCCAAACACTAGTGTTAGTGTTAAAACCCATGGATACGCAAAACCCATTGCCGCGGTTAGCAAGGGTTGTCACAGTGAGCCAACCGTGGATACGTGAAATTTACAGTAGAAAAAACTGCAGTTGGGGCGGGGTATCAGTACCTGGGAAAATGAATGAGAGAATGAAAGAAGTATGCTAGGTGCTTTGGGAGTTTGGACTTGAGTCTAGCCCAGATTGATGAAATGAACAGCACCTCTTTGTGCTGGCTACTACAAAATCTAAATATATAAATTCTTCATGGCTCAAAACCTAATTTACACTTGTGTACAAATGATGCAACTGATGTGAATTTTTAATACAAGCAACTATCAGACTGACACAATCATCATTTAATTTTAAATAAAAATGTTCTATATCTTCTCTGAGGCTTGGTATAGAACAAAATTAGGAATTTTTCCCATGAAGTTAGGATAAAATATGTGAAACTATTTTGCAAATTATTAGAGAATATTATTGAATAAGTATGTGCAATGATCACAGATTAAGACCTAACATTTTAAAGTATCAGATAAAGGAAACTCTTTATTAAGCACACATATTAAATGTAGAGCGCATCAAAGGCATTGAATCTGGATTTGTCTCATGAGTTAGAAGTAAGTTATGTAGCAATATTTTCATATGCAACAATTCAGCATCTATTATTTTATCTGATTCAAACACCACTTCTGGTAGTGAGTTCCACAATCACAGTGCTGTAAAATTCCTTTCTTCTAAGCAAATTATTTATTTCTCATCTCTTGGATAGTGATGATAGTTTTATTAAATTCATAAGAATGTTTGATGTTAAAAATATCCAGCTTCCTTTCAACCTCAATGCATTCATCCACAGCTTTGTATAAAAGTGACACCTTGCATAACTTTAGGCAAATTCACTTGAAACTGGAGCAAATGGTAGAAAATTAAAAAGCTTCAAAATGAATGAGAGATTTATTCCTTTTCAGTTTTGAATTTATACAAGGATATATCTCTGAATGGTTGAGTAGTTCATCTGGTCTGTCACATTCCTTATATATCTCATATATTCTGGATTATCACTGCCCATCACATCCAGGCTCGACTACATCAACGCCCTGCTTGTCAGTCTTCCCAATTCCTCCCTCCATAGGCTGCAGATAATCCAGAACTCTGTGGCCTGTGTCCTCTACCGCTCCAAGTTTTGCGGCCCCATCCCCCACATCTTCGCCGACTTCATTGGCTCTCCATCACCCAGAGAATTCAATTCAAGAACCTGGTTCTCACTTTCAAAGCCCTACACAACCTTGCCCCATCCGTGACCTTCTAAACCCACTATTGGTGGGCAAGCCTTCAGCCACTCTGCCTCCAACCTCTGAAACTCCATCCCATAGTCCCACCTCACCCCCTCCCCAGCCTCTTTCAAGTCCCGCCTCAAGGTCATCCTCTTCGAGGGTTCCATTGGTCACCCAAATACAAACTTTCCCTCCACCCTCCCTTTCCCCAGCTCAGGTCTGAAACAGGTCTCCAGCACCTTGGGATGTTCTCCTGACCTAGAAGGTACTATACAAGTGTAATTGTGTTGTTGTTGCTGTTGATTTGTTGAAATTTATATCAGACTGCAACCTTGGATTTACAATTTTACCCAAACACTATTCATCTGAATCTTGATGTACAGAAATGTTGAATTTTCAGCATGCCCTGAAATTGTTATTATCAAAAATCCTGATTGTGCATGCATGAATAAAAATGGTTTACAGAAAACAAGTCACTTTGACTATCCAACAGATATTTGAGAAATATTTTTTCCTTTAAAATATGGTTTAGGGATCCAATCATTTAAAAATATCTAAACATAAGATTAAATATATCACTGAATTAGAAACAATTTATGTAGGAACAATGAACTGTAAAGAAACAGACAGAAAAGATCAAATTTGACAAAGCTCATCCCTTTAAGCTTTATAAAGCAGCATAGTCAAGATGTAGCTGGAAAAATAATACATATTATTATTATAAGCTGAGGATAGAAATCTTGCTATTTAAATGTGGTCTCAGAGAACAATGTGACAAGATTAAAAGCCAGTATTGAGTAGTGATTTTTTTAAATGCACACAGAATAACCTGGTTAATGATACAAGGAGCAGCATTGTCAGCAAACACAATATTTCCAAACTTCATATAAATCAGCGAATAGCTTTCATAATACAAAAATAATTTACAAATAAAATCTGTATGATTATGATGAAACAATTTTGTTTACATGACTGATGAAACATCTGGTTTGATAAAATAATCTTACAAAAATAATCAAAGCTATTAAGAAATAAGGCATTGAAGTATAAATGTATACTTGTATGTATAAATGTAGCTATATTGTAATTTATATTTCCTGTGCAATAATAAGTATTATAATAAAAATCACTACATTTGATATCCAATAGCACCTTTGTGTTAGGAGCAGGTCTATAAGCACAGAATTGAAGGTAAAGTGTCGTGGCTGTATTCTTTGTAGATGAACTATTCAGTCTCTGTGTGACATTTTTGTACCTTATGCTTGTTTACATATCAGCAATGTAAATATACCCAGTATAAATCCTGAGTCCTAGCTCAGTGTAGCTCAGTGGTTAGAGTTCCACTTATGCATATCACTGCATGGAAATTACCCATGTCTGCAATGGAGTGTGCACTCTTCCCCCGAGCCTGATTACCTAATTACAGAAAATATTAGGTGCAAGTTAGGAAGTTCCAAGGCTTCTGAACCACGGAGTGTGTTGGGATACTTATATTTGGGAAGAATGGATTTGCGGGGCTATAAAGAGAGTGGGATTGATTTGGACAGCTATTTTCAAAAAGCTGGCACAGACACGATGGGCCGAATGGCCTCCTTCTGTGTTGTATGATTGTATGACTCCTGGAGTGTAACCAGTTAAAACAGCATAGCTTGCCAATGCAAATGACTTCTGGCAAGTTTCCTGCCAGCTAATTTAAGACTCCCTTATTCATGAGGGCTTTAACTTGCAGTGTTAACCGGAGAGGAGTAGGAAGAATTCCAGCCCCAGTGACTGCTCAGTGACTTTAAGTCCAGCTGGGCAAGGTGAATTATCAATATTACCCTTGTGTACTGAGGCCTAGCTCAGGAACTGGACTTCTAAGATCACCACAGAGGATTCACATTCTGACACCTCACATTCGAACAAGCTTTGTTTTCCCAATTCCCTTCTTGCCCGCTTGCCCCATGGACAGTCATTAGATGATAATTAAGACATCCGACAACCACAGGTTTGAGCTTTCAATATGGGTAGCAGTTATCAGGAACTCCTATGACATCTTTATATGAATATGAAATATGTGAGTGGAGGGAAATCCCCCTCTTTCCCTCCACCATCCCCGTCCCAGCTCAGATCTGAAACAATGACTATCCAGCTACTTGGAGCATCCTCTCGACGTGAAAGGCACTTTATAAATGTAATTTTGTTGTTCTTGCTGACGTTCCGCTGTAGAAATCCAGGACTTCATGTCTGACAGGCAGTTTATCAGGAGAGCAATGGTCCAGGAATCGAGGATGGAGGCAGAGAGATAGAATTGGGTGTCATCTGTGTACATGTGTAAATTTACCCCATGTCTGGTGATGATGTCACCAAGGATAAGTATGTAAAGTTTGAAGCGGAGCGGACAGAGCCTTGAGGAACACCGCACGAGACGGTGCGGGGGCTGGAAGAAGAACTATTGGTGGAGACGATGTGAGAGATAGGAATCTGAACCAGCCAAGTGCAGAATCCTGAAGGTGAGGAGAGGCAGTGTAGGATCATTGAGTTGGTCCATGGTGTCAAAGGCGGTGGAGAGGTCGAGGAGGATGAGGAGGAAGAGGAAGCCCTGGCCACAGATGGATAGGATATCATTTGTGACCTTGACCAGAGCAGTTTCCGTGCTGTGAGCAAGGGAGGGACTCGTGGAGGGAGTGGGAGAAGAGGAAATAGAGAAGCTAGGAAACAACAATTCTTTCAAGGCCCTAAGAAAGAAAAGGGAGGTTGGAGATGGGACAGTAATTGGAAAGCAGGGATACGTCCAGGGAAGGTTTCCTCAGGATGGGGGTCATTATGGCTGTTTTCAATTTATTGAAAAATTCAAACAAAACTAGAAATACTGAAAATTCTGTTTTAGTGTGTCAGCCTGGCTCAGTCTCTCCTTCTGAGTCAGAGGCTGTGGATTTCAAATCTCAGATTGGGAGTTGAACTCACACAGTCGAAGCAGCGATAGGGAGGTGCGGGTCCTTGTTCACTGGATGGCGCTGCTGCTGCTCATGTAATGTAACCCGCACTTAAAAGAGGAATGTTGGCAGATTGGGCGAGTTCTCGCCCAAATCGGGCGTGTTTTGTTGTCATGCGCGTGAGAAACACAACTTTGGGCGGGTGCCTGAATTTTCGTTTCTTAAAAAATTGAAAACCGTAAATGTTTTTCTTTCTCGTTTTGAACACTTTTAATCTTACAGTTCGAAAAGCACTAACCTAAATCGGTCACTCCGCTGGTCATAGGAGGCGACGCATAGTTTGAGGGCTACTTTCGGGGCTAGTATTTGATGGACGTTGAGCTATTAATTTCTGCTCCGCCTCCTCTAGGCTGGCAGTACCTGACAGGGCGGAGCCGGCACGCAGCCGTCGCGGCAACCGACTGTCCTCTGTCACTTCTACTCTTTCGATCATAGGTTTCGCGTCGAGCTCTGGAAATCAAAAGGGTCTCGAAGGCTTTTTCTCCCCCTTCCTCCGCTAATATTTACTAAAGAGTGAACGATTTTATGAAGTGAGGAGGTGATCGCTGCTCCGTCACTCACTCACCCCCCGCGCGAGGCGACGGCGGTTATAATTTGAAATATGCCCGTGACGAGCACCTGCTGGGTCTCGGACGACCGTTAACGCTCCCGCGAGGCGCAGAGCGAGCGCACATCGCAGGCTCCTCGCGGCACAGTCAGCGCCGCTCATTGCTATCGGAGGAGCAGGTTGAGGTTCCCTTGCTTCCTTCCCTTCCTGCCCTTTACCCACTTCACTCCCTACCCGGCCTCTTTGTGTATGTTTTTCTACCTGACCCGGATCCGCACAGCTTCTCCCCCACCCCCCCCCTCACCTCTCCATGGCCAGCGAGAGTGCCGTAGCTCCCGGGGAGCCTTCTTCCGACTCCCCGCAGCCGCCGCCGCCCGACGAGCTGGCCCTGCAGAGCTGCGGACTGTGCGGCAAAATGGAGAACCTGCTGCTGTGCGGCCGCTGCAAGAGCTCTTTCTACTGCAGTAAGGAGCACCAGAAGCAGCACTGGAAGAAGCACAAGCAGGTCTGCAAGGAGACACCTCAGCAGCGGGGCCGTCAGGCAGAGGACAAGGCAAGTCCGGCAACCAGGAGCGCCCAGCCCCGGCCGCAGACCGTCAACGGGCAGGGGACGTGCCCCAACCACAGGAGAGAGGCGGACAGGGGTGAGGAGCCAGCGCAAAGTCCGCTACCCGGCACCATGCTCAGTAGCCAGAGCGGCAGTGGCTCTCAGAAGCTGGTGCTGGAGTACATCGTGCCCTGCATAAACAAGCACGGCATCTGCGTGGTGGACAAGTTTCTCGGGGAGGAGAAGGGCGACGGCGTCCTGGGGGAGGTGAAAGGGCTGTACTCGAGCGGCCGGTTCACCGATGGCCAGCTGGTGAACCAGAAGGGAGACTCGTCCAAGGACATCCGAGGAGATCAGATCACCTGGGTGGACGGCAAGGAGCCGGGCTGTGAGCAGATTGGACTTTTAATGAGCAATATGGATGATCTGATCAGACATTGCAATGGGAAACTGGGCAGTTATAACATCAATGGGAGAACGAAAGTGAGTATCACGACCTGGTTCATTAGTTGTTTCCTACACGGTCGTATTTAAAAACTTGGGGCTTTAGCCATGTGCTACACTAACCCTTTAAAAGCCTAGCACGGTGCCCTGGTTTGTTGGTTTCCTCCATCTTGATTTATTTAAAAACATATTGCAACTAAATACGGTTAAACTTGTCTTTTTTATATACAACAGTGATTCTTTTGATTTCGCTGATTAATTGTTTTATCCAGGTTTTAAGTGAAACGTCAGTCTGAAGTGACTCACTCGTATAAGCGCCCGCGTAAATATTCTTGCTTACGTAGATGTACGCGCGCTTGTGTATGTGCTTAAGTGTTGGGTTTCAATGGCTGAATTTTGTATTGTTGATTTATGCAGCCACCCTCTTGAACCACGTTAGGGAGGTCTTAACTTCTTTGGCTGCTGCACACGTGTACCAAGCTTTTTAAACATCGCGGCTCAATACATTAAAACCGGCCTCAAATGATGCATCTTTTTTTTATCTTCACATTTTGTGTGGTTAGAATAGTATCTCACAAACCAGTTAAGAATTGGACATTGAAACAGAATTTCTGTAAATGCAATAGTAAAATTATACAATTAAAAAAAACATATTCCCTGATTTCTGAGTACTGTACCAAGAAAATAAATTGTTCAGTTTTATCCAGTCAGGTGTGGAATAAAAATATTGGAATAAAAAATGCCATATTCTTGACAGTTGCTATTTCAGAATAATAATCTTTGCATTTGATATAGTGTCTTATCATGTGTTCGAAACATCTCGAAGCGCTTCACAGAATATACTGTACAATGAATTGCCAGTATATGGGAGGATTATTATTATGTTTGGCCAGTCAAAAATGCCCAGGAACCAACTAGATTGCCAAATAATGGTTTTAGAAACACATTTGCGTTGGTAATGCCCTTAGTTTTTTTGGGGGTGGAGGGGGTGGAAATAAAATTTCTGCATCACAAGGTTTATATGTACAGAGGTAGGATTGGTTTCATTCCTAAGCAATCCAAGCCTATTTCTCATAATATTTGATGTCCTGTTCAATTGATGGGCATTGTTTTGTATTTGGCATTATACAAATCAAGCGGATCTGCTCAGCCACCTCTGCCCTTCCAAACTGTTACCCCATCCTATTTCCCCCTCACACTGGCGATTATTACTCATCTCTCCCTATACATCTTCAAACCTCCTCTCTCACCACTATTAGAAGCCACTTGTTCCCTTGTCCCCCCATCCTCCTGTAGCTCAGTGATTAGAGCTCTCGTCTTACAAGTGTGAGACCTGTGTTCGAATCCAGGCAGATCAGGGCGAAACCGTGGGCAAGTTTCCTTACTCCACATGCCTATTAATATTCTCTCCAAAAAAACCACAATAATAAAATTGGTAATTTCAATCCACGACTGTTTGTGAGACTGCTGTGCGCAATTGGCTCCCGCGTTTCGCCCACAAATATACAGTCAATTCACTTTACAGTATATTCTGTGAAGCGCCTTGAGACATCGATAAGACGTGAAAAGCGCTAAATCAAATGTAAGGATTATTATTATTATCCCTATCACTGTCCTAGCTCTATCTCTTTACCCTTCTACTCACAGACATCATCAAACCTCCTCTCTCACCATTATTAGAAGCCACTTGTTCCCTTGTCCACTGGCACAATTCCCAGCCCCTTAAAAACATAGTCTTGATCCGTCGATGCATGTGCAGAAGAACTCCATTTTCCGCGATTCAATGCGGTTCCAAAACTTGCTTGTGGCGACGGATTATTGAAACGGGAAGCATAGTCTTGACCTATCAAGGCTTGCGCACTTACTGGCTAAAATGGCAGAGCATTTACCAGCTACATTAAATCATGTATGCACAGGATAGATTATTGATTAAATCAGATTTATAATTTTCCTACGACTCGGAATTTGTGTGAGTAATATTAAATATATGCCCCAACTGATATAATAATAATCTTTGCATTTGATATAGGACTTTTCATGTCTTCTAGTTGTCTTAAAACGTTTCACAGAATATACTGCAAAGCAGAATTAACGTACAGTACAGTAAAAGTCCGTTTATTCAGCACCCGATCAACCGTATCTTCCGGATAACCAGCATCACAGAAAAATGGTCCACATTCGAATTAACCGGAATTCATCCGGAAAAATGCATTCACAATGTCTTTTTGGGGGGGCGTTTTCGACTGAATATCCGGCACACATTTTAACCGGCATTGGCCAGGTCCCAAGGGTACCGGATAAACAGGCTTTTACTGTATATACATGGGCAAAATGTGCCAGTCAGTTGTGCACAGCAGATCAGTGTCCCACATACAGTCGTGGATTGAAATGACCAATTTTTTTGGGGGGAATTATTATCAGGCGTGTGGAGTAAGGAAACTTGCCCACGGTTTCGCCCTGGCCGGGAATTGAACCCAGGTCTCTCGCTTGTAACAACAACAACAACAACAACAAATTGCACTTATAGAGCGCCTTTCACATCGGGAGGACATCCCAAGGCGCTGCACAGGAGGCATGTGACCCGAGCTGGGAGGGGAGTGTTTGGGAAGGGGTGAGACACGAAGTGGAGGTCAAAAAATTTGGGGTGGAACAAAAGGCACGGTCGAAGAGGAAAGTCTTCAAACCGGCCTTGAAAGAGGAAAGGGAAGAAACGAGATGGAGGGATTGGGGGATGGTATTCCATAGGGTGGGAGTGGAGAAACTGAAGGCCCGGGCGGGGGGCTTGGAGCAGGCCAAGTCCTGTTGAACGGAGGGTCCGGGTGGGCTTGTAGGGGGAAAGTAGATTGGTTAAGTAGGGCGGGGCAAGGCCATGTAAGGCCTTGAAGGTGAGGACGAGGATCTTGAACTCGATCCTCTGGAGAATGGGGAGCCAGTGGAGACGGGCGAGGGTGGGGGTTATATGGTCGCGGAGGCGGGTGCGGGATAATACACGGGCTGCAGAGTTTTGGATGACCTGCAGCCTGTGAATGGAGGAACTGGGGAGGCCGACGAGGAGAGAGTTTCCATAGTCCAGCTTCGAGGTGATGTACGCGTGCATGAGTGTTTCGGTAGCGCGGGGGGTAAGATTGTTGCGGAGCCTGGCAATGTTGCGCAGGTGGAAATAAGCGGTGCTGGTCAAGGCACGGATGTGGGGGAGGAAGGAGAGTTTTTGATCGAACATGATGCCGAGGTTCCTGATTGGCTTTGTGAGGTGGAGAGTGCAGCCTTGGATGTTGAGGCTGGCAGCGCCCAATGTGCGAAGGCGCTGGCTTGAGCCGATCAGGAGGGCCTCGGTCTTACTCACGTTCAATTGCAGGAAGTTGTCCCTTGTCCAGGACTCAATGTCGGACAGACAAGCTGTCAGAACATCGATGGTCTGGGGGTTGAGGGATGAGGCAGAAAGGTACAGCTGGGTGTCGTCCGCATACATGTGGAAATTTACCCCATGTTTGCGAATGACATCGCCCAGAGGCACATGCTCTAACCACTGAGCTACAGAACACACACATGAGTTATGTATGTGAGTTTTACTGTATTTGAAACGGTCACAAATAGTTGTCCCTGTGCCGCAGCCAGCAATTCCAAAATGAAATTGGTCATTTGTTTTGTGGCTATTTGTTGGATGTTGCAAATTGTAATTGTGCTATTGTATTTGCCTAGAAATAGTCACTTCAGTAATTCCTGTAAAGTGCTTTGAGATGTCATTCCGAAGGGGATAAGGAGCTGTAACAAATGTAAGGATTATTATAAATACCCTTCTTCTCAATCTATAATAAATAATTATCTTTACATTTGATATAAGACCCTTATCTAGACAATGTCTCCACAGAGTATTCACAGAGTATTGGATTGGCTGAATATTTTGTGGGTGAAACATGGCAGCCAGTTGATGAACAGCATTGTCCCACAAACAGCTATGGTGGCCAATTTTATTTTGGGGATTTGTTGACGAAGACACTGGTAGAAACTCCATTCTCTTTTTGAATAGTATTGTGGGATGTTTAATATCCACCAAAACAGGCAGTGTCATCTTAGACTATGTGATTCTTCAAGACCCTAAACTAATCATCATAACCTTCTGACTGTGAGGCAAGAGTGCTACCACTGAGCCACTGACATTATGATAGTGTCACATAAGATCTAACATCTCATTAGGACCATTGTGGTCCATTTGGCTGAAAAACTGTCATCCTGGTTCAGTTGGTAGCACTCCCATAAACTTCTAACACGGACTCTCTTGAGTTACAAGTGGGTTCATGCCCACTTTAGAACAGAACCTGCAGATGTATGAAATCTAAAACTGGAAGCCAATCTCCATTTTTCTGCACCATCAGCTCTAATTGCTGGTTTTGTAAGAGGGTAATGAATTTGAGTGAAGCAAGTGTACAGGTGTCTTTGCCCTCATAGCATGTAGAATTACAGTAGGCCTTATTAGTATGCACCTTGCTAGGTTTTTCTGTGGATTGCTGGTGACTGATAATCAGTGGACTTCTAGCACAGATCAGCTAACTTCCCATGTGCGACTGAAACTTATTATCACAAAATTACTAATTATCAAATTTACTGTTTGGTTGGAACATTTTTAAACTCATTGAAATACTTTGCTTTACCTTCTTGCATTTTAATAGGAGTTTACACTATTGTGACACTTGTGCTGCATTTATATTAGATTGATGGCATTTATGAGCTATGACTCTTCCAACTATGTAAATCACTTCATTCTTTTATATGATTAGCATATCATTTTGGCAACTCCACATCCATCAGCTCATAGATTCAGTGCTAAAAAGCTGTTCATTTCATGAGACTAAATTTACCAAACACCTCTTCGAACAGCAAACAAAATCAGTATGAGGCAATTCCCAACAATGTTGACTTGTTACCGTTCCAGTTATATAAAATATATTTGACAAACATAACAAAGATTTCTGTTTTTATCCGAAGAACAAAATACTGTACTTACATTTCTAAAAGCTTTTCAATAGAAAATGCACAGCTGTGTTTACATCTATATCTTGACTGTTTTATTGTCGAAAGGTTTGCGAGTTTAGGCCCCAATTTGGACCGAAGCTCGTATACCACACCCCACCCCTCTAGCTGTACTGCTGGGGGTGTTCTCCATTGTTCGAAGTTTTAAATGCCTATTTCAGGTGGCCACAACAATTTTTTTTCAAAAATCCTATTGCATTAGTGAAAAAAAAGAGAAGGGAGTTGTTCCTGGCCAACGATCCCCCAAATAAAATGAACTTCATGGAAGTTTATGTCAATACTATGGTACTCAAATTTGCTGTTCTGGAACTGCATTGAAGTGTAAACCTACACTATGAACTCAAAATCTGGCTGTGGGCCTCGAACTGGCAACCTTCTTGTGCAGAGGTCAGAGTACTAACAACTGACCCAGGTTGACGTCTATTAATGCATTTTTTCATTGAAATGTGTAATGCAAGCAGAATGTTTGTTCAAGTAACATTAAAGGGTTAGGGTTAGGGTTGACAAGTTGAAATGAATGTTTCTTCTATCAAGCAATTCAGTGCATTTTATAAATGTATTAGAATCATAGAATCTCACGGCACAAAAGGAGGCCATTCGGCCCATTGTGTGCCAGCTCTTTAAAAAGAGCAATTTAATCCCACTCCCCAGCTCTCACTCCATAACCTCGGAAACCCGTCCTCCCCAAATAAATGTCTACCTCTCTTTTAAAAGTTGTTATTGAATCGGCCTCCACCACCTTTTCAGGCAATGCATTCCAGATTCAAACAACTCACTGGGTGAAAACATTTCTCCTCATCTCCCCTCTGCTTCTTTTGAAACTATTTTAAATCTGTGGCCACGAGTCACTGATACGTCCACCAGTGGAAACAGTTTTTCTCTATCTACTCTGGCGAATCCCCTCATGATCTTAAAAACCTCTATTAGGTCTTCTCGCAACCTTCTTTATTCCAATGAGAATAAACCTAGCCTCTCTAGCCTTTCCTCATAGCTGAAGTCCCTCATTCCTGGTACCATCCTAGTAAATCTCCTCTGCACCCTTTCCAATGCCTTAACATCCTTCCTAAAGTGTGGTGACCAGAATTAGCTGAGGCCTAACCATAGTCTTAAAATTAGAATACTTACGTTTTTTCCTCTTAAAGCCGCACTTTCGGTTTTTCCTCTCTCTCTCTCCCTCTTTTTCTTTCTCTCCCTCTTTTTCTTTTTCTTTCTCTCTCTCCCTCTCCTTCCTCTCTCTCTCTCTCTCTCCTCTCTTTCTCTCGTTCTTTCTCTCCTCTCTTTCTCTCGTTCTTTCTCTCTCTCTCTCTCTCTCTCTCGTTCTTTCTCTCCCTCTCTCTCTCTCTCTCCCTCTCCCTCTCCCCCTCCCCCCCTCTCTCTTTCTCTCCTCTCTTTCTCTCCTCTCTTTCTCTCGTTCTTTCTCTCCTCTCTTTCTCTCGTTCTTTCTCTCCTCTCTTTCTCTCGTTCTTTCTCTCCTCTCTTTCTCTCGTTCTTTCTCTCCACTCTTTCTTTCTTTCTCTCCTCCCTTTCTTTCTTTCTCTCCTCCCTTTCTTTCTTTCTCTCCTCCCTTTCTTCCTTACATACGTTAGAGATGAGGGGAATAATTAGTGGAATATTGCTCATAGTGGGTGGATTTGATGAAGAGACTTGGACTATGCAACCATTATAGATTCAAACAGAATTGCTTTGCCTTTCATAACTAAAGTAGCCTATTGCTGATTTTCAGCCAAATAAAAATCTATGGAGACCTTTTCTCTTCTGAAAAACACAGATTATAAGTCTTTTATTTTCCTTCAGGCTACTGCTCTGCAATTGTTGAGCCCCACCCTCTCAACAATTCGTCAGAACTAGATGGAGCAGAAATAATTTGATACAAGTAGATAGCATATTGTTGGAACAACATTTGTGGTTTGTTCAGTTCTGTGCAATTTTGTCAAGTACTGCAGTATCATACCTCTACATGGCGTTAATGGGTGGGTAACACCCACGCCACACCCTTCATCTGATCATCCACGGTGGCTTGTGCACATTCTTTTCGACTTTCTTTGCTCTAGAGAAAAGGGGCTCTTTTTTCTCTAGACACTCCTAATGAGTAAAACCTCTCATCCCTGGTAACAGGCTAGTGAATCTCTTTTACATTCTTTCAATAAGCTTGATTTTCTTAAAATTGGCACCCAGAACAGGATACAACAATGAGTAATACTATAAGGTTTTCATCTTCTTCCTATCTCAGAGCCAGAAATTACATTACACCTCTTCTTGAATTTTGTTAATCGATGTGTGTGTAATATGCTTTAGATTTGTCAGTTTGGAAAAATTGAGAATAAAACACTATATTGTAGTGCATACTAAAGTTTTACTGCACTCTAAAAGGGAAGGGCTTTTCTTCTCCTTTCTTACCTACTCCTTAAAGTGTATCAGTCATGAATTAACCATAACTTACTCCGATGTCTTTGCAGAAAAGGAAGGGTGTTGTATGTTTATCTGTCACAATCGGCTATTTTCAGTTGTGCTGAAGAATTGGAATTTTTTCTCTTCTCTTCCCAGGTTGACGTGGCCTTGGTCACTACACGAGAACTGGACTGAAAAAATTATTTTGTAGAGGCATACTTTTGCAGATAAAGTATCTATACCTGAAACTACTATGTTCACTATCTTTTTGAAGTCCCTTAAACTGCTGTGAGTTGAGCTTTCAAATATTATCAATATCAACTCTTCCCTCTGGTCTGGTGTCCGCTTCTGCACCAGGCTGCATAAGCCTGTCACTCCCATCCACGCCCAACTCCATTGGCTCTCCATCCCCCAGAGTATTGAGTTTTTTGATCCTGGTCCTCACTTGTAAATGCTTCCACTGTTGTCCCACCATCCTCTGTGACTTTACTAAATCCTAGCAATCCACCCGCTTTCCTCCTCAGTAGACACTGACTTGCTACATGTCCCCCACCCTATCTGCTGCATCATCAGCAGTTGGGCCTTCTGCCTTTCTGCCCACACTCTTGCATTCCATCCCCAAATCTTTCTGCCTCCCCCCACCCTTACATCCTTCAAGGTATGTCTCAAGATCTTCCTCTTCAACCGTGCCTTTCGTTATCTTCCCAAACCCTTATCCCACAACCCTCCCAAATCCATTCCCCCAGCTAGGGTGTAAACAAACCCTTGATTGTCTAGTACATTTAGACGTCATACTGTTGTGAAAAGTGCTATATAAATCCAATTTGTTTGTTACACAAGTACTGGGGATACCCATACAGTATTGTCAGAATTGCCACGCTTCCAATAAGTTGAGGCCTGTCTAAGGGTTCAGGTGGATGTTAAAGATTCCATGGCACTACTTGAAAAGAGCATTTCTCCCTGTGTCCTGACCAACAATCTTCCAGAAAAAACACCGTAAGGCACTAAAATATTATTGGGCTGCAATGTGTGACAATGCGAATCAAACGCAACTGCGAATTGCATTTTTATAGTACCTTTCATGTTAGGAGGATGTGCCAAGGCACTGGACAATGAGGGATTTGCACCCGAGCTGCGGGTTGGATTCAAAAGTGCTGGAGGGCAAGGAAGTGAAGTTAGAAGGATGATGAAGGCACGGTTAAAGAAGAAGGTCTTGAGACGGGTATGAAGGAATTTTGTTGTTGAAGTTATTGAAGGAGGCAAGGGAGGAGGAGAGTTGAAGGGACTCCACAATGTAGTCCCAGAAGGTGGGGTCAAAAATGATCTGGGCCCGACCACCGTTGATGGGACAGGCAGGGGACATGGAGTAGGCTGATAACCACTGAGCGGAGGGAGCAGGCTGGTATGGAAATTGGTATGGAGTTAGCAGGTCACAGTGCTAGGTCACCATAAGTCCTTTTTTTTAAGCATAAGAGAGCAGTGTCAATGAGCCACAGGAAGACTTTTTAATAATAATCCTTTCATTTGATATTGTGCTTTTCACGTCTTCTAGACGTTTCAGAGCGCTTCACAGAATATACAGGTAGACCTCGGTTAATGTTGCTTCGGTCAACGTTGTTTCATTATTAAGTCGTTGATACATAGGGAACATATATTAATTTAACGTTGCGTCGTTCGCTATTATGTTGTTCGCGTGGGTGGAAACAAACTACTTTGGGTAGCGTAGGTTGGATGTCGACCCTGAACATCCGGTATTCTTGCACGAGTTTGCACTTTTTGTGAACATAACTGCGACGTTAAGCAAGGACTAAGTGTAAAGTGATTTGACTACCGTATATCTCCGCGTATAAGGCGCACCCGCGTATAAGGCGCACCCCCCGTTTTTGACCTTTTCTTGGTGAACAAAAATGGAAGCATTTTCAATGATATTGCTGGCAGAAGGGAGGAGAGACAGGTAGGTAGGGAGAGAGAGCGGGAGAGCGGCAGGCAGCCAGGGAGAGAGAGAGGGAGAGAGGCAGGCCGGCATGCAGGCAGGGAGGGAGGGAGGGAGGGAGAGCGGCAGGCCGGCAGCCCGGGAGAGAGAGCGGGAGCGGCAGGCCGGCAGCCCGGGAGAGAGAGAGGGAGAGAGGCAGCCCGGGAGGGAGGGAGGGAGGGAGAGAGGCAGGCCGGCAGCCGGGGAGGGAGAAAGGGAGAGAGGCAGGCCGGCATCCCGGGAGAGAGAGAGAGAGAGAGAGGGAGAGAGAGAGAGAGGGAGAGAGGCAGCCCGGGAGGGAGGGAGAGAGAGAGGCAGGCAGGGAGAGAGAGAGCGGCAGGGAGGGACGCAGGCAGACTGACTGGGTTCGGCAGAAGGCAGAAGGTAAACACAGCACTGAAGTCCGCTGCTGTTGCCACTGCCCGGGCGGCCGAGGCCGAAGCCCCATCACCCGCTCCCCCCAGCTGACCAAACCCCGGCTGACAGCGCGCCGGCCGCCCCTCCTGTTTACTGTATCTCCGAGGCTCAAAATTGCTTGTACCTGCGTATAGGGCGCACCCCCTACTTTCGAGATCTTCCGATGTGAAAAAAAAGTGCGCCTTATACGCGGAGATATACAGTATATTTTGTGGGTGAAAAGCAGCAGCTGTGGATTGAGATGACAAATTAAATTTTTTTAAAAAATGGGATTATTATCAGACGTGTGGAGTAAGAAAACGTGCCCAAGGTTTCGCCTTGGCCGGGAATCAAATCCAGATCTCTTGTTTGCAAGTCGAGTGCTCTAACTACTGTACAGGATTCCAAATGACCTTATACGACCTATTTCTTATGACCTTGCATTAGTAGAATTATTTTTTTTAGCAAACGATGCTTGAATGAATTAATTTGATACATTATTTATTGGTATCTACCTTTTGGAATTTTTATTTTGATACAACTTAGTGCATTGATAATGATTCTTCATGTCTCTTGGCAAAATTAATTTATCGTCTCTTGGAATGAAACTCTTACTATTTTAAGCAATTTCAGTTATACTGTTGAACTACTGTTTTCAAGAATGCTTTCTTTTTGTAGTTTCTTTTAAAAGTCATGATATTGATTGACAAAATAGCTGAGTTTATGCTCTCTATTGGTCTATTTTCAAGGTTAATTTTAAAAACAATGAATGCTTTTTATACTGAATCTAAGCAATTTTGTAGCCAAATTGCATCCTCATTGCTGCACAAACTACATAATAAAACAACAACAACAACAACAAATTACATTTATAGAGCGCCTTTCACGTCGGGAGGACGTCCCAAGGCGCTGCACAGGAGGCGTGTGAACCGAGCTGGGAGGGGAGTGTTTGGGAAGGGGTGAAACACGAAGGGGAGGTAAAAGAGTTCGGGGTGGGACAAAAGGCACGATCGAAGAGGAAAGTCTTCAAACCGGCCTTGAAAGAGGAAAGGGAAGAGACGAAACGGAGGGATTGAGGGATGGCATTCCATAGGGTTTCTGAAACAGAAATTAAACCAGGAGCATTTGTTATCCATATGTGGTCTACAGCACTATTGTCCAAGTGCATTTGTTATTCTGAATATGGAATTTTCTAAATATCAAATGGCAACTACTTTTGGAGGTATATTCTTTTCCGCATGTTTTTAAAAGCTACAGGAGAAATTATCTATTTCAAGGATGACATCTGTAATCCTGCAACTATGTATGATTTACATTTTGAATTGCCAAGCTAAAGGTGCAGTCTAAATTCTATGAATTACTGGACAAAAGGCAGTTATTTCTGTACTATCCAGTAACTTGAAGCATGTGCAGCAGATGAATATTAAATGGCACATGGAAAGATCAGGGATGGATTGTGGGGGAGCCAACCCAGAAATGGAAAAACTATTCAGTTAGGAAGAGAGATCTGAAAAGTTGGAACTTGTGTGTAGTATGGTCAGCAATGACAAATTTAAGATTAAAAAGAGGTACATTAATAAAAATAATAACAATCCTTGCATTTGATATAGTGCTTTTCACATCTTCTAGATGTTTCAAAGCGCTTCACAGAATATACTGTAAAGTGGGTTGACTATATATATGTGCGAAATGCAGCAGCTAATTGCACACAGTAGTATCCCACAAACAGTCATGGATTGAAATGACCAATTTTTTTTAGGGATTATTAGTAGGCATGTGGAGTAAGGAAACTTGCCCAAAGTTTCGCCTTGCCTGGAATCGAACCCAGGTCTCTCACTTGTAAGGCGAGTGCTCTAGCCACTGAGCTACAGAGATCCTCAAACCCAGGTCTCTTGCTTGCGAGGCAAATACTGTGACCATTCTCTACAGATCTAAAGTAATCTTTAGATACAGATTACTTAAAACAATTGAACACCCTACATGTATCTTCAGTCATTGACTGTCACGCAAACTCCTGTTGTCTGCAATCATTCTTATCTAATTGAAACAGTGCCCATAGGCTCACATGAAAAGTTCATGAGATATGGCCACAAAACGGAGCCTGCATTTCTATACAACTTATTCTCTTCCCTCCCCCTTATCCCCTCTATGGAAAATGAATGTGTTATTCATTTTTCAGGGACAGAACTTTTGGACTGACTACATGCTGACAGAACAAGTATGTGAGCTCTAATCGAACTATGCTGCAATTGCAAATGTCAAAAAAATTGCTCCTGTGATTAGTTACTGATTGTGAAAGTTATTACAGTAAAAAGACCCATTGTAAACAATGGAACAGATTGTTCATCACTGCAAATGTTAGTTTTTAATTTGGCTACTGGGAAAATCATCCAGTCTTAATCAATTGAGTGCCAGCAGTTTGCCAGATTTAATAGCCCATTGTAATTACAAACTAGAATGTTAAAATTTAGTGCCCCAGTTATTCTGTGTATAGGGGCACTGTGAGGTCTTTTACACCCTGCTGATTCCAAGCATGCCATGTTGTGTTGCTGCTTTTGAGTAAATTGACAGTTTGGCTTTGGTACTAAGACCTTGAAAAAGGTGACCCATTTCGACTGTGCATATGGATCTAGAATTACATGGAACATTACATCATGGAAATGAGCTGCTCTGCCCAACTATGTCTGTGCTTGTGTTAACACCCCACACAAGCTTCTAACCCCTTCTAATCCCCTTTCATATTCACTTCTCCCTCATGTATGCAATTCTGGTGCACAGTTGACTCCTTAATTTTAAAAGGGAATCTCAATCTTGTGACATAATGTTTTTTTTAACAAGAACCCTGTGCCGTTCTTCCTATTAGGCCATTCCACTGATATTAATGAAAGGGAAAGTCCTAGAATTGCAAATGGTGGGATTTGGCAACTTGAAAATAACTTGCAAGTGTATCTGGAGATGTGTTATGATAATAATAGTCCTTGCATTTGATATAGTACCTTATCTTGTCTTTGAGACATCTCAAAGCATTTAACAGAAATTGATTGTATATTGTGTGGGCAAAATGTGATTCCACGATAAGTCGCTGTAGACCCCAGACTAATAGTATTGCACCTGGCTAGTGTAGTTTCTAGGATCCCATGGGTATGGAGTGAATCTTAAACTTGTTTAAAGTAGCACTCCTGCTATTATAGAGGCCCTGGCACATTGTTCCATCTGTTGTACCATTGGAGTTGCTTGTTCTGAAGGGAGATGTGACTTTGATTTTGCCTGAAACTTCCAAAAAATGAACTGACATCCTTGCATTTGATATAGCGCCTTATCACTCCCTTGAGATGTCTCAAATAGCTTCATTCCTTTTTTTCTAAAACAATGAAACAAAAATCGCTTCATCTAAACTTCAGTTCAGGGTTCAAATTCAAATTGTAATAGAAAAGAGTATCCCATCGGATTATTTTGAAATTTCATTGGCAATTAGATGCTAGTGATGAGAGCTGAGTGCACGCACGCATTCAAGTGCACTTGGTGTGATTGAGCAGGATAAATACATAGCTGGTCATTCAATCCCTGTTCAAAAATTACTTCTGGAATTGTGCTACTAGGTAATGTAACCGAGGACTGAAAGGTCTGACATGAAAATCTAATGAGGTATAGCAATCTTCAGAGTACGTTTGTTAAACTGATTCCAGAAAGGGCTTCTGCTAAGTTGCAGTGTACAAATGTCTTTCACGTCAAGAGTTGTGCATGCTTAAATTAAGGTGTTGTCATGCCACTTCTCCCTTCAAAATGATAAATTGTGCAATTTTTCTAGTAACAAAGGTTTCATGATTTAAATTCTGTTCCTCAGCATCTCAAGTTTTATTTGATTACAGTATATTGAATGGCAAAAAAAATTGAAAATCTAATGAACACTTAACTCTATATATCTAGTGGAGAATATCATTGATTTTGTACATTCCTTTAATTTTCTCTTTGTTAAATATGAACATTTATGTCAGATACTTTCATTGCAGATTACTTTGTGCCATAATTCTGCTACTTTACATATTTAAACAGCACATTTAACCTGTTTTGAATTGCAGTAAGATTTTAGTGCTAAAATAATAATACTCGCTACATTTGATACAGCATCTTTTACATGAGGACACTCTATCGCAGAGCTGCCAACCAGTAAGGTTTTGCCGTATTTAGTACGCTAAATTGAAGTAAATACGGCAGTACGTTTTTGTTTTGGTAAAATACGTTTTTTGGAAACCAAATATGTTCCATGCTCTCTGTCTGTCTGTCTGTCTGTCTGTCTGTCTGTCTGTCTGTCTGTCTGTCTGTCTGTCTGTCTGTCTGTCTGTCTGTCTGTCTGTCTGTCTGTCTGTCTGTCTGTCTGTCTGTCTGTCTGTCTGTCTGTCTGTCTGTCTGTCTGTCTGTCTGTCTGTCTGTCTGTCTGTCTGTCTCCTCTCTGGCTCTCTTTCTCAGTCTCTCTCTCTCTCGCTCTCTCTGTTTCAGTCTCCCCCTGTGTCTCTATCTCTCTCTGTGTGTCTCTTTCCCTCTCTCTGTCCCTGTCTCTCTCTCTTTCCGTGTCTCTTTCCCTCTCTCTGTCTATCTCGGTCGCGCTCTCTCTCTTTCTCTCTCTCTGTCTCTTTCCCTCTCTCTGTCTATCTCGGTCGCGCTCTCTCTCTTTCTCTCTCTCTGTCTCTCTGTGTCTCTTTCTCTTTCTGTGTCTCTTTCTTTCTCTCTCTCTCTCTGTTTGAGTCTCTGGCCGTCACAATCTCTCTCTCTGTCTCTGTCTCTGTCTCAGTCTCTTTAACTCTCTCTCCCTGCCTTCAATAGCAGTGCTACCTACCTTATGCTGTCGCTGATACACTGTAAATGTTAGCGCTAGGCTCGGCGCAAGGCATTATTGGGAACAATTTTTTTCATACACGGAAACACAGTGTGACCTCCCTCCCGCCCACTTATCGCAATTTGTGCTTAACGAGGGGTTTTGAAGTCCCATTTTACTTGGCATCTTTTCGCGCTGTAATTTTTTCATTAAGTACCGATAGGTTCTGGAGAAAATACTTTTTTTTACTACAAAATACTGTTTTCAGCTTTCAGGAATACGTTTTTTGTTAAAAAAAAAGGTTGGCAGCTCTGCTATCGGAGCACTTCATTTATACAATAAAATATAGTCAGACTGTGTTTATGGGCAAACACCAATGTGAGCACAGCAATGTCCCACAAACAGACAAAAACAAAATTACATTTGTGTAGCACCTTTCACGTCGAGAGGACATCCCAAGGCGCTGAAAATTACCAATTTTATTGGGGGACTGTTGGCCAGGATACTGGGAGAAACTCCTTTATCTTTACATAGTGCCATGGGATCTGAATAGGCAGACCAGATCTTTCTTTCTCATCTGAGGATGGAACCTCTTGACAATGCAGCACTTTCTAAACATTTCATTGGGATGTCAGCCCAGAATATACAATTTGCAAGTTCTGATGTGCTGTGGGGTTTGAACCCACAATCCTTTGACTCGGAGGCAAAAATGCTATCAATTGAGCCAGGCTGAGCAATGGTACAATATTTCCAGTATTTTCTAGTTTTAATTCCAAGAGTGAATTGAAGCTATTGCTTACAGTCATCTGCCCAACCCCGGCTTGGCATTGTGTCAAGAGGTACCCTGCATGAGGGGTGCAATATAAAGTTTTCCTTGTCTGTTCTATCTTTAATGTGTTTTTTGTTATTTCTGTTACTTAGTACTTCTCTGTTCCTTGGCTGAAAATGCTTCTTAGCTGTTTTGCAGTGTTCCATAGCCT
Source organism: Hydrolagus colliei (assembly GCA_035084275.1). Classification (NCBI taxonomy): domain Eukaryota; kingdom Metazoa; phylum Chordata; class Chondrichthyes; order Chimaeriformes; family Chimaeridae; genus Hydrolagus; species Hydrolagus colliei. The sequence continues at coordinate 77,093,959 of CM068744.1, read as the reverse complement.
TAATGGTCATTGATAAAAATGGAGCTTTAGTGATTGCAATACAATATTTAAAAAAGCATCATTTTAAAAAAATGATGAGACTGCTGATAAATTCGTTCTCTGGAACGGATGATGTATTCCTTACTGCAAACAGTTAATTTAGGTGATGATCTTATGTGTGGCACAACATTGACGTATAGAATATCTCAAAATGTAGTTGCTGTGGTTAGAATTCAGTGAAATGTGTCAGATTGCTGAGTATTCTGTAGTATAGTGGGCTATTTTCAGAAGAATCATTTAAATAATTTTACTGTTGCTTCTAGAAATTGTAAGCCTGTGAAAACTAGATTGATGTGAGACTTTTTAAAAAAAAAAATTACATTCATAGAGCGCCTTTCATGTCGGGAGGACATCCCAATAAAAGGAACTGAATCAACTTCTGTTTTCTATTATACTTTTGTGTCTTTGTTATTGTGGACCCAAATGGAATGTACAGCCTCTTATCTCACTTTGCACCTTTCAGGTTCTGTCCCTTGTATAATATTCCTAAAGAGTAAAACGTGGTCCACAAACTGCTTCTTTCCATTTCTCCTCCATCAACACTGCTCTGTAGGTGAAGATGGGTTTGGTCTGGTTTGAATACATTTCAGTGAATAAAATACTGTTCCATGGTTGACCTGTTGCTAACTACTTGTGGTACAGGAAAGCACTCCCAGCCCTTGGTCTGCTTTTGTTCACCTCTAAACAGAATTGCTTGAGACAAGAAAGGTCTTTTTCTGGGTACCCTAGAAGAAAAGGAAGCTCCTGTGGAGCTTGTGGAGCTCCTGTGGCTCAGTGGTTAGAGCACTTGTCTTGCAAGCTAGGGGGGATCTGTGTTCGAATCCAGGCAGGTCAGGTCGAAACCTTGGGCAAGTTACCTTACTCCACACGCCTAATAATAATCCCTCCAAAAAAAAACCCACAATAATAAAATTGGTCATTTCAATCCACGATTGTGTGTGGGACACTGCTGTGCACATATGGCTGCCGCGATTCGCCCACAAATATGTACAGTCAATTCACTTTACAGTATATTCTGTGAAGCGCTATGGGACGTTGATAAAATGTGGAAAGCGCTATATCAAATGCAAGGATTATTTATTTATAAAAAATAAAAGATCAAATTCAAAGACTTACTTTGTATGAGTAGCCAGTTATAGCAAGTAAAGCGTAATGCACTTTGTTGCAATTATGATTTACCAATTTATTGCAGCCTACTTTTAGTGTACAGTTATTCTCCTTTTGAAAACTATCAATAATTTCAAAGTTAGTGTTTCATTTTAACTTGAGAAACGTTTAGAAGAAAAGCCTAATATTACTTTGTGGATATTTATATGGAATGAAAATGTACAGAAATCTTTGCAATTATTTGTAGAAAAAAATCAGTAATTTGTGCAGAATTAATTGGAAAGTTAAAACATATGTTCTTTGGATTTGATTACGATGTCTTGTTAATATTTCTATTGAGTCATTTCGGGAATCCTTTTATTTGAAGTTATAAATCGTTAGAATACATCTATAACATGTAAAAAAAACTACTGGGTTAATTTATAGAAGTTAAAATTTAGATATACTGATGAGATTTTTGAGACCCACGTCCATGGTGATGAATGGCATTCCATTGCTTTGTTTCCATGCAGAATATCTGTATGAAGTCCCAGATCTGACTGTTGATGACTGTTGATGATCTGTAGTCTGATCCAATTTTTCTTGCAAATAAAGAGATGTCTCTTGCAGTATACACTTTCAGCTATTAATGTTTATAGATTTTACATTTGTTGTTTGCCGTTTCATGGAATCCCAACCAACAACACATACCTTGTTTAGTACAGCCCACTTGCCTCTCCTGACATTGACTGATGTGTTTTCTCATCCTTGAGCTTTCCTCTCAGTGCCTGGCATGTTTGTACATCAACAGCAGGCTGCCTCACGCACTGCACGTAGCAAGATCATTAAAAACAGTGACTGTCTGGCAGGAGTCCAGTACCAGGAAGTTCACAGGAGTTCATTTTACTCTGGGGTGGCGGCTACAATCGCATACAATAGTGTGTGTAAAGAGGAAAAACAGACCAACTGTTGCAAAAAATAGCATGATTCATTGAGATGCATTTTTTTTGTGAAAAGGTTAACATTGCAAAAAACTTAATATGAGGGCGAGGGCAATTCATCACATTTGCTTTACTTATCTTTCCTCTTTCCCTTTCCTTTCTCTCTTGAATCCTCCTCCCCCCTACCAAAATCTTATCTACATTCGCAGTTGTTCACTGATATGGAGATGGTAGACTGTAGGAAAGGTTCATGTGGTGCAGAACTGTGCTAGTCTTGATCACTCTTGTGCCTAAATATTTGTAATAAAGTGCAGATTTGTTTTTCACACTTTTGTTTTCATAAGGGATTAAGCATTTGTGATAATGGGCTATTTCAGGACAAAAAGATTACATTTATTTCAGTAAAAAAAAGTTTTGAGTGTTGAATATTATTAGTTTACTGACATGCAAAATTGAAAGTTCTTCAATCAATTATATATTTATTTCTCACAGTAGGAAAGCCACTTCAGATTGGCAAGTAAATTTATATTACTGATTAGAGATAAGGATCAAAAAAGGAGTTGTTACGCTGTTAGGGGTATACTATAGACCACCAAATATTTGGAAGGAGATAGATGAGCAAATTTGCAAGCAGATTTCCGAAAGATGCAAAGCCAATAGAGTAGTGATAATGGGGGACTTCAATTATCCTAACATCGACTGGCAAAATAGCAGTGTAAAGGGCAAGGAGGGGGAAGGATTCCTGAAATGTGTGCAGGATAATTTTCTTGATCAGTAGGAGAGCTGAAGGAAGGAAGGAAGCAGTGCTGCATCTAGTTCTGGGAAATGAAGTGGGGCAAGTAGAGCAGGTTTCAGTAGGAGAGCACCTGGGCAATAGTGATCACAACATCATTAGATTCAAAGTTCTTATGGAAAGAGACAAGGAACAATCAAAGATAAGGATACTCAACTGGAAGAAGGCTAATTTCAGAGAGTTAAAAAGGGACTTAGCCATGGTGGACTGGAAAGAAAGATTGGTAGATAAAACAGCTGCGGAGCAGTGGGATGTCTTCAAGGAGGAGATAGTTCGGGCACAGAACAAATACATTCCCACAAAGGTAAAAAAGTAGGGCATCCAGACCTCCCTGGATGACTAGGGAAATTGGGACTAAAATAAAACAAAAAAAGGAGGCTTTTGACAAATGTCATGCCCAAAGTATGGAAGACAACCAAACAGAATATAGGAAGTGCATGAGGGAACTGAAAAGGGAAATTAGAGGAGCAAAAAGAGTGTATGAGAAACAATTAGCAGGTAACATTAAAGGGAACCCTAAGGTATTTTATAAGCCTATCAAGAATAAAAGGTAGGGTGGGGGCCAATTAGGGACCAAGGAGGAAATCTTATTGTGGAGGCAGAGGGCATGGCTGATGTACTGAATGAGTACTTGCATCTGTCTTCACAAAAGAAGAAGATGCAGCCAATGCCCCAGTACTGGAGGAGAAGGTAGAGGAAATGAATAGGATAAGTATAAACCAAGAGGAAGTACTAAAAAGGTTGACGGCGCTCAAGGTAGATAAGTCGCCCGGTCCGGATGAGATACATCCTAGGTTACTAAGGGAAGTACGGGAGCAAATAGCAGAGGCTCTGGCCACAATCTTTCAATCTTCCTTGGACACAGGGTTGGTGCCAGATGACTAGAAGGTTGCTAACGTTACTCCCCAATACAAAAAGGGGCAGAAGAACAAACCTGGGAACTATAGGCCAGTCAGTCTAACATCAGTAGTGGGGAAACTTCTAGAGACTATAATCAGGGACAAGATAGATCTTCACTTACAAAGCTATAGGTTAGTAAAGGACAGCCAGCACGGATTTGCTGAAGGCAATTCTTGCCTGACGAATCTGATAGAATGTTTTGATGAGGTAACGGAATAGGTGGATGAGGGTAGTGCACTTGATGTAGTTTATACAGACTTTCAAAATGCATTTGACAATGTGCCACATGAAAGGCTTATAAAGAAAATAGAGGACCACGGCATTAAAGGGACAGTGGCAGCATGGATCCAGAACTGGCTGGGAGACAGAAAGCAGAGAATTGTGGTGAATGGCTGCTTTTCTGACTGGAGGGAAGTGTACAGTGGGGTCCCCCAGAGATCGGAATTGGGATCACCTTTTGGGACCACTTGCTCTTTTTAATTTATTCAAATGATCTGGACTTGGGTATAGGCAGTACCATTTCAAAGTTTGCAGATGACACAAAGTTAGGAAAAATAGTAAATAGTGAGGAGGGTAGTAGTCATCTGCAAGAAGACATAGACCAAATGGTAAAATGGGCAGACACATGGCAGATGAAGTTTAATGTAGAGAAATGTGAGGTGATGCATTTTGTGAGGAGAAATGAGGGGAGGCAATATAGGCTAGGTAGTGCAATTTTAAGTGGTGTGATTCTCTGAAGGTAGCAGGACAGGTAGATAAGGCTATCAAAAAAGCATACGGGATACTAGGCTTTGTAAATGGGGGCATAGAGTACAAAAGTCAGGAAGTTCTGAGTAAACTCTATAAAACTTTGGTTAGGCCTCAGCTGGAGTAGTGTGTTCAGTTCTGGGTACCACACTTTAGGAAGGATGTCAAGGCATTGGAAACGTTGCAGAGGAGATTTACCAGGACTGTACCACGAATGGGGGATTTCAGTTAAGAGGAGAGGCTAGAGAAGCTAGGATTAGTCTCCTTAGAGCATAGCGGAGGAGACTTAATAGAAGTTTTCAAAATTATGAGTGGATTCAATCGGGTTAACAAGGAGAAACTCTTTCCACTGGCGGATGGGTCGGTAACCTGAGGACATTGATTTAAAATAAAATAGTTGTAGAAAGAAACTGACGGGAGTTGTGGAAAAAATAATAATAATAAATAAAAATAGTAATAATAAATTGCACTGTGCGCAATTCCTTTACATTATGTTCTCTGAAGCACATCGAGAGTCTAGAAGACGTAAAAGGCGCGATATCAAATGCAAAGATTTTTATTATTGTTTGGATCTGGAATGCATTGTCTGAAAGAGTGGTGGGAGCTGATTTGATAACAACTTTTGAAAGACAAGCATATAGGTTTTTGGGAGGACAAGTATGCAGGGCTATGGGGAGAGAGCAAGGGAGCGGGATTGATTTGGATAGCTCTTTTCAAAGATCCATCAAAGATACGATAGGCTGAATGGACTCTTACCATATAATTCTCTGATTCTATTAAATAAAATTGGTTATTCATTGGATAGTTGTTCATGGGACATTAATTGCTGTGTGCAAATTGGCTGCCACATTCACCTACAAAATCCGGACACTGCACTTTACAATATTTCCTATGAAGCACTTTGAGATGTCCTCGATCAAATGCAGGGATTATAATTCAGTTTCTGATTTTACAAGATGCACATTGGGTTTAAAAGTCGAAAGTATCTCTCACCAAGTATTCAGGTGGAAATCGAAATGGATTGACCCAGGGCTTCAGACAATAGCAAAAAATATTGAGTCACCCAAGCTCCAGTCACAAGACAAAAGCCAGCACAGCACTGGTAACTGAAGTTGAAGGTTGAGGAAATGAACAATGTTGAAGGATATTGGTCCCAAAAAGGACATTGTGTTCCCATAAGTCAATGCAGTTTCTGCTTAGTTTCTGGAAACATGCCCTGCAATTCCATGCTAAACAAAAAATTATTTCTTCACATGAAGGAATTTTATTTTAATACAATACAAAATTACATTTGATATAATGCCTTTCACATTGGGAAGGTGTTGGACAGTCAGAGATTTGGACATTCTGTTACCCAGTATAGCTTTCTAGTCAATGGGTGTTGCACTGAAGTTTGAGCCCTATCCCTCTTCAAAACAGTCTGAGGCAAGACACTGAAAATAGGAGCTGCTGTTAACCAACTGAGGGAGGGATAACATTATTGTGGAATGTTTTGAGCAACTTTGCACAAGAAAACTTAATTTGAAAAAAATCTCCATGTGAATGTCACAAAGCAATACAGATCTAATAAAATGAACAAAAATAGAACCAAGAGAAGTTGTCTGGAATGGTTGAAGGTAGGATGCATATTCGCACTCAAGCAGGAACTAGGAGGAACTGTTGTTGTTTGTGGTCTACAAAACAATGTAATTTTGTTGTGGTTGTTTTGTTGTGGTTGTTGTTTAAAGTACAGTATCTAAGAGTATTTTGTAGAACGGGCAGATATTGGAAATGGATGGGTTCCTGCTGCCTCTGTTCTACTGGGTCCAGCCTCCTCCTTGTTTCCCGAATTCTCTGCTCCACCATTGGCAGTCATGCCTTCAGCTATTAACCCCCCGAAACTTTGGAACTCCCTCCCTCAACTCTTTACTTTGCCCCCTCCTTCCCCATCTTCATATCATGCCTGAAGACCTTTCTCTTCGACCACTTCTCTTTCCATCCCCGTGGCTTGGCCTTGGGTTCCGCCATTGTTAAGTGCTTTGGGATGCTGCCTGTTGTGGAGGGCACTATATAAATGCAAGTTTTAGTTGCTGTTTAACTGCCAATCTTTCTTTCCAGTCTACCTTGGCTAGGTCCCTTTTTACCTCACTGAATACTCAACTCTCTTCCAGTTGAGTATCTTCACCGTTGATTGTTCTTTGTCAATTACAACAATAAAAATTACATTTGTATAGTGCCCACCATACAGGGTAGCATCTCAGAGTGCTTAACAGTTTAACTGTGGTGGAACTCCAGGCCAGGGGGTGGGGAGCAAGGTGGCAGAGGAGAGACGGTCAAAGAGCAAGATTTTTAGGCGGGAATTGAACAAGGGGAGAGTGTGGGCAAGGCAGAGGGAGAGTGTTCCAGAGTTTTGAGCATAGTGGCTGAAAGCGCGACTTCTGATGGTGGGGGTGGTGGAGGGTGCAAGGGACGAACAGAAACTGGATGCCAGTCGAGCTGAGGCGCCAGGCGGTGGATTGGGGAGTGTGGAAGTTGGAAGGGTAGGGAGTAGGGAGTTGCCAGAGTGAAGGGAGTTGCCAGAGTGTGAGAATCTCGAAGTCAATCCATTCGTTGATGGGGGAGCCAGTGGATCTTGGCCAGAACTGGTGAGATGGAATTTGGTCCAGGTAAGTATGATAAAGATCTGAATGAGCTGGATCTTTTGAATAGTGGAGCTGGGGAGACTGGCAAGGTGTATGCTTGAGTAATCCCGGCGGGAGGTGGCAAACGCATGCACAGTGGATTCGGCTACAATTGGAGTAAGGATCATAGGGTCGGGGGTAGGCAATGTGGCAGAGATGGAAGAAAACTTTCTATTGTCCTTTTGCATAAGTACTGTAAACCTAATGATGTTGTGATCACTGGCTAGGTATTGTCCAGATTCTCTCCTCCTGAAACCTGCTTCACTTGGCCCAATTCATTCCGTTTGGAGTCCTGTAACTTAGTGCTTAGGGCACTCGCCTCACAAGCGAGATACCTGAGTTCTATTCCTGGCAGAACAAAATGTTATTTTGCATTTGATGTGGCACTTTTCACGTCTTCTAGACGTCTCAAAGCGCTTCACAGAATACTGTAAAGTGAATTGACTGTATTTTTTGTGGGTGAAACACGGCAGCACAATTGTGCATGATTGGCTGCTGTCTTTCCCCCACAAATATACAAATAACATCCACATGAATCAGCAGATGTGGTGGGGCACTATATCAAATGCAAATATTATTATAATTATTCTATTCAACAAATGCCTGCCGTTGCTCTATATTCTCTTGTCCACATCACTCTTGTCCACATCCTCGCGACCACATCACTCCCACCCTCATCCGTCTCCAATGGCTCCCTGTCACCTAGAGGATCGAATTCAAGATCCTTGTCCTCGCTTTCAAGGCCATTCACGGCCTTGCCCCCACCTATCTCTCTGACCTACTGTCTCCCTACCATCCTGCCCGCATCCTCCATTCAGCAGACTCAGGCCTGCTCCGCCCTAACCACCCAATCATCGGCGGCCGGGCTTTCAGGCTCTCTGCTCCCACTCTGTTTAACTCTATCCCGCAGCCCCTCCGCCTCGCTTCCTCCCTTTCCTCCTTCAAGGCCAGTCTCAAGACTGTCCTCTTCAACCGTGCTTTCGGCTGTCTCCAATAGCTCCACTAACTCTTCACCCTCTCCCACTCTCCTTCCCCCTACTTCGATCCTCCCCCATCCCCCTCGCTCGGGTCCCAGGCTGTTCAGCGCTTTGGGACGTCCTCCCGATGTGAAAGGCGTTATATAAGTGCAATTTTGTTGTTGTTGTTGTTGTTGTAACTAAAGCAGTTGTAGTACTGTACTACATCAAAGGATGTTAACTCTGGTACTCGTTGAATCTTGGACAACTTCACCTTAATCTGATTCATGGGATCTATGAACCAGGATGACTTTTCTATTTTCCTGATTTTTTTTCAAAAAACAGTCCAACTTCCCTATATTCTCTGGGGAGGAAATGGGGGAGGATCTCACATTTGTGGAGATGCTTTAGGCAAGAACGGTTGTAATGAGGAATGCTGCTGACTCAGTTTATAATCTACTTTGATAAATAAATGAATTAATTTCATTTATTTGAGACGGAGGAGAAGTTCTGTTATGTTATTTTTGTTGTTGTAGGGGACTGCATTGATTTAATGCATATATGTACCGGCTGGTTGTGATTTTTAATTAGACCCTTGTACTTGCACATTTAAATTGTTTTAGGATCATTTGGGCCAATGTTTCTCAGGTTTTAGACCTGATGGACTGCGGGCAGCAGATGGTCTCTGCCTTGACAGCCAACTTCAGATTCATGTTTTTCAAGCATAGAGAAAGTAGTAGAAGCTTACCATAAGTGTAAAGGTCAAACTCCCCTCTTTTTCCCCAGAGGGAGATTTAAGTGATTGAAGGATAGAGGAAAGAAGTTACATTATTAAGGAATTTGGGTTTGTCTTGGTTTTTCACATTCATGCTTTGTGTGTTAACATTCATATTGCATTCTACACATGAAGAGGTAGTACTGTATACCAACAGTATACTAACTTTCATCCCCCCACAAGAAAAATCTGAACAAGAACTTCCAACCCCCCTTTTTTGGGTTTCAATTAGGTATTTTTTGTAATTCTGGTTTCCAAGCTCAAAAACAAAATCTGTTTAGCAATTTACATTTGGGAGATTAACACAAACATAAGGAATGGTCGCAATCTAGATTAGACCGGTGAAAAACAGTTTAAATTATAATAATTATTATTAGTGGTAATAATTCCTTTAAAAAATTGGTGACTCAATCCACATCTTTTTTGGAGAGAACAGTGTGCACAATTATTGGCTGCTGCATTTCGCCCACATAATATACTGGACAGTCAATTCACTTTACAGTATATTTTGTGAAACACCTTGAGACGTCTAGAAAATGTGATAAGGTGCTGTATCAAATACAACAACAATAACAACAATAACTTCGATTTATATAGCACCCTCCATGCCGGACAGCATCTCAGAGTGCTTAAATGCAAGGATTATTAGTAGTATACACTCCGGAATTAGGAAAGCAGGGTACATGCCTTTGGGGAGAGAGTGCATATTCCATTCCATTCCACACACAGGAATTTTTATGCGTCAGTGGCATGATCTGAACTCTAGCTGGTTTGAATACTCAGCATGGTGATGGGTATGTGGCAGACATCCAGTTGACCAAGAAAAATGTGCATGGTCCCCACTGCAGCCATTTTAAAGCAAGGACAATATATAATTTTCAACTTAAACAAATTCAATTTCAAACAACCTGCATCTTATCATGCAATTGAAAGATCTCTGAGCACTTCACAGGATATAATAATATAATAATATAATAATAATAATCCTTGCATTTGATCGAGCACTTTTCACATCTTATCAGCGTCTCAAAGCGCTTCATGGAATATACTGTAAAGTGAATTGATTGTATATTTGTGGGCGAGCCAGTGCACAGCAGTGTCCCGCAAACAGTTGTGGATTTAAATGACTAATTTTATTATTGTGATTTTGTTTGGATGGATTCTTATTAGGCCTGTGGAATAAGGAAACTTGCCCAGGGTTTCACCCTGGTCTGCCTGGATTCGAACACAAGTCTCAAGGCGAATGCTCTAACCGCTGAGCTACAGGAGCTCCTTCATATACTGTGACATGGAGCAATGTGTACTCTGGGCGAGAAGGGCAAGTTAAAAATCTAATTTACTGGGGCAGGTGGAAAGAAAGATTACTACCTGCTCTGGTGTAGTGAAAGTTCACTCTTCAAAAAAACGATCCCCTTCATGTTCAATTACAACCCCCCCCCCCCCCAGTTTATTTGCTCACACTAGTTCTCAAGATTTGCACTTATTGCTCATAACAGCTCAACATTCCTGATTCATTGTGACCAACTGCCTGCCCGCAATGTAAGGCGAGCTATTCCAGCGGACCTCAAATCCCAGCTGCTCTGACTCTAGCTTCTGCGTTGTGCTGAATGTAGTTTGGAGCATGAAGGGACAGCATTTTATTTATCCACAGCTGGTGGGAAATTGTAAGTGAGGAGAAAACAAAAGCAGAAATCTTGCTTGTGGGAGAGGGTGAGTAAAAGAGAGATAGAGGGTAAGATTCATTGAGTAAGTTGGGGAGGGGGAGCAGCAAGGACTGTGGATGTGATCATAAAAGAGCTAAAATACAAGTGAGTGATTGTTGTGCACAAGGAAGATATGTTGACTAGATGGAGATGTACAGAGTATGAATGACTGAAAGAGGAAAGAGAGAGCTCGGAAAGAACAAGTAGAATATGAGAGAAATTGTGCAAGAAACTTTTTTTTATTCTGAACTATCGAGTTGTAGGAAAGTTTTAATTGGAAATGAGTCCTGCTGTCCTAAAAACACAAATTCCAGAACAAGCCATTCACAATATTTCTCTCCCTTTTCGTGGGTTTTCAGTGTAACAAATCTCACAGTGCTGGCCATTCTCATATTAACCATAGTCTGCTGCCCTCTGCAGACTGCATTATTATAATAATAATAATAATCCTTGCATTTGATACAGTGCTTTTCACGTCTTGACATCTCAAAGTGCTTCACAGAATATACTGTGAAGTATATATGTGGGTGAAATGTGGCAGCCAATTGTGCACAGCAGTGTCCCACAAACAGTCGTGGATTGAAATGACCAATTTTTTGGGGGAGGATTATTATTAGATGTGTGGAGTAAGGAAACTTGCCCAAGGTTTCACCCTGACTGGAATTGAACTCAGGTCTCTCACTTGTAAGGTGAGTGCTCTAATCACTGAGCTACAGGATGGGCATTTCTTCCTGTCCCAGCAGCATAGGAGTCAGCCTGTGCAATATTTTGACATCTGTATCTGTACATATAAATCACCAAATGAATGTTTCCAAATGGAAATGTACCAAGTGGAAATGTACCAAGTTCTAAATTAATCAACCACCTCTTTTTGGATTGTTGGCATTTCGGTCCACATACAACACAACCTTTTCCATAAAACATCTTTTAATCTCTCATCCTACTTGTTAATTGGAAACTTGTCTTGAAGTTCTGTGCATACTTTCCAAATGGGGTAGCCTCTTTGCATGACTTTGCATCTCAACCTTTGTAAAGAGGCGAATCTCGTTTTTTCTCAATCTTAATTTCTCCAGTGAAAATGAGGTTCGGTCTGCTATGCATTCCTCATAACTGGAGGGTTGCATTCAGGAATCATTCTCATTGCACTTTAAGATCTACATTGAATCAGTGTGTCCAAAATATGCATAACTTTCAATTGTGCAGAAACTATGTATACACATTGAGAATTTGTTCAATTTGCTTTGGTAAAGTTTGCGTTGCCTGGAAACTTTCAGTGAATAACCAACTTCAGTTTACTTTTTCTAGTTCGTTGAATAGGTAGAGATGAGTATAATTGAAACCATCTTTTAACATCTCATCCAAAGGCCTGCTCCCCTCTGCCTCAGTACTGCAATGGGATGTCGGTTTAGACTGTGAATTCAAGTCCTGGCGTAGTGTTTGAATCCACAACCTTCTGACTCAAAGGTGAATGTGCTACCACTGAGCTACCCTAGTTCAGCAAGTAATGGGTTAGCACTGCATTTAAATTTCTGTTTACAAGGACTGAGCCACACATGGATGAGAAACCGCGTACAGCTGAGAAACTGTACAGCCTTGACACTGGCATTCTATTCTCTCTGAACTTTTTGGATTGATTTAGGATGTTGAGATGCAGCTGCAGCAACTCTTCTGCTTCTGGCATAAACATAAAAGGCTGGCTTGTTTCCACGGGAAGGAAAGGCTAAAAAAGTTGTTCTGTTCAAAGTATATTACCACCACCTCTATCAAGGGATAACTGCTGAAAAGTTTGCACAATTTATAAAATATATTTTTGAGGATTGCAGAGATCCACAGTTTCAGGTCATCTTTGCAAAGTAGAAAAAAATTAGACGATTCCTGGAGCATTTACTTCAATTATGTCATTTATTTTGGATCTTCCTGTAAGCCAGTTCTAAATTAACAAAAGAAAAATACATGGTGGTCAACCCATTAAAGTAAATAAGAGCACACAGACTGATCTCCCAAATCCTTGACACCAATATTAGGTACAAATGTTTTGCTTTTCAATAGTGAGAAGAATAGATACAGTACTTCAAACAAAAGTATTTCTGAAATTCTTTCCTGTTTAAGTGGTAGTTCTGTGCTTGTGCTGTTCTGACTATAAATGTGTGCAGCATTATGAATTTAAGAGATAACATTGAAGAATTTAAGAGATATAAATAAGAGATGATAGACTTTACATGAATAATCCAGTTTTCGAGTTCTCTGGTTTGAATTGCACAGAACCGAGTGCTTTGCAGATTGCAAATAAGACTTGTTCCATCACTGGATGGATATTTGCTTTATAGAGGTTGTAGAAGGTATTAGGAACTCACTGCAAGCTTCGATAAGGATGGCTAAGCTTTCTTGATTTCTCCTTTTCTTATTTTGTTTGCCTCACTGTAGATCAGATTTGATTAACAGCTTTGTAAACTACAGGTAGTTAAAATAGTCTTGTAGTTCATCTGCTCAACACTTAGGACAACCCATTTATATCAATACATTTTATTCTTTAATCAGTAATAATCTTAATTGCTTAGTCTTAATCTAAGAGGGCTCCTGTTCCTTTATCACATGACAAGTTCAAAAGTTTATTTCTGATCAGCCAGGTGTCTGAGACAAGAAGAAATCTATGCTTAAAAACTATGCTTAAGAGTATGCAGACCAAGTTTTACATATATATGCTACCTGTGCTGAACATAGAAATTTATCTATCTGGAATGGAATGCACTGTACACTCTCTCTCTCTCTGTGGACTCTGTATGCTTGTGTAATTCTGCAGTATACAGTTAAACCCCGCTTAACATTGCCTCAGTTAACGTTCTTTCGTTATTATGTTGCTGATGCATTGGAAACAGAGATAATAATAAATAATAATAATCCTTAAGTTTATATAGTGCTTTCCATGTCTTATCGACGTTCTCAAAGCGCGTCACAGAATACAACAACGTCCCAAGGTTGGGACCAGAGCAGGTGGAGAGGGGTCATGGTTGGGGGAAGGAAAGTAGGAAAATTGACTATATATTTGTGGGCGAAACGCAGCAGCCAAATTGCGCACATCAGTGTCCTACAAACAGTCGTGGAAATGGAGTCGTGGAGAAAGGGGGAAAAGAGGATAAGGGGGAGAGGAAGGCGAAGGTGGGAACAATCAGATAGGAAAAGCGGGGGCAAGGGAGGGAAAGGTGGGTGGGGAGGCAAAATCAGGGTGAAAGCGGGGTAAGAGGAAAGAGGGAGAGAAGGGGAAAAGGGGGAAGAGAAAGTGGGGAAGTGTGGAAGAAAGAGGGAGTGAGGGAAGAAGAGGGGGGGAGGGAAGGCCAGGTGGCAGGTGGGGGGGAAATCAAACAACAACAATAAACAACAAAATCAACAACAATAAATAACAAAAGCAATAATATTAACAACAAAAACAACAACAATCCAAAATAGTCCAGTAACCACTCCTTGTCCTCGCCACCCGCCTGGACCATCTTCAAAATGGTGGGAAACAGGGCCCAGTGTGACTACTAGGGAACGGCGATATGGGAATTTCCCGATATATTCATATCGGTTGGCTCATATTGAGATATACCGAAATATCGACATTTTCAGTTTTTTTGTACCGCGCATGCGCGCGCATCGGAGTGCGCGCGCATTCCAGGTGCGCGCGCATTCAGGGCCTATCTTCTCAGGAGGTAAATATCTTTCTCTCTCTGTGTCTCTCACTCTCTCCATCTCTGTGTTTTTCTGTCTGTGTCTCTCTATGTCTCTCTCCCTCTCTCCTCTCTCACATCCCCCCCATCTCTATCTATCTGTATATTATCACATCCACCCCGTCTCTCCCCCCCCCCCCCCCCCGCCATCCCTCTCTCGCACCCCCCACCCCCATCGTCTCTCTCCCACACCTCCTCACCCCCCCCCCGCCGTCTCTCTCTCCCTCCCCCCACAGCCGTCTCTCTCCCCCTCCCCCCAACCGTCTCTCTCCCCCTCTCCTCCCCCCCCCCCCAGCCGTCTCTCTCCCCCTCTCCCCCCCCCCAGCCATCTCTCTCCCCCTCTCCCCCCCAGCCATCTCTCTCCCCCTCTCCCCCCCAGCCGTCTCTCCCACTCTCCTCCCCCCCCCAGCTGTCTCTCTCTCCCCCTCTCCCCCCCAGCCATCTCTCTCCCCCCCAGCCGTCTCTCTCCCCCTCTCCTCCCCCCCCAGCCGTCTCTCTCCCCCTCTCCCCCCCCAGCCGTCTCTCTTCCCTCTCCCCCCCCCAGCCGTCTATCTCCCCCTCCCCCCAGCCGTCTCTCTCCCCCTCTCCTCCCCCCCCCAGCCGTCTCTACCCCTCTCCTCCCCCCCCCCAGCCGTCTCTCTCCCCTTCTCCCCCCCCCAGCCGTCTCTCTCCCCCTCTCCCCCCCCAGCCGTCTATCTCCCCCTCCCCCCAGCTGTCTCTCTCCCCCTCACCCCCCCCCCCCCCCAGCCGTCTCTCTCCCCCTCACCCCCCCCCCCCACCCACAGCCGTCTCTCTCCCCCCACCCCTTGCATACCTGTATATTGTATTCGAGGACTATCAATACAAGATGGCGGCTTTGCACCTCGGTCTGTGCATTGTGTATAGAGATGAGCATTCTGGGTCTTGTAGTTGATTGTGCTCGCATCCCGATTTTTTACCTCGATATATCGTTTTTCGATATATCGATATTTTTTTAATGTCTATATCGGCATATCGATATGAAAATCATATCGGGTTTTAGCGATATACCGATATATATCGCCGTTCCCTAGTGACTACAGGCCCGAAAACTGATCGGCTCCTCAGTTGGTGTAGCTGGCAATGTGGTGAGGGCCCTGGTACCTCGGACATGGCATGCCTGGCCAGTTCGCACAGCAGAATGTTGCGAAGTTCACTATTACATAATTCGCCAGTGGGTAGAAAGGCAGCACAAGGCGCTAGGACCTACCTGTCAACAGAGTGACACAATGATGCTAGGGCCTGCCCATCAAGAGAGTGACGGGCAGGTTGGGAGTAAGCCAGGCCGGCAGTGAGAGAGCGAGGCAGGTTGGCAGCGAGTGAGACCAGCCAGCCAGCCTGGCAGTGAGTGAGTGAGCCGCGCAGGCAGTCAGGAAGCGAGTGAGTGAGCTGGGCAGGCAGTCAGGAAGCAAATTTTTTAAAGAAAATTTTGATGAAAAATGTCCAAAAGAACCTAACTCCAGTTTTTACATTCATTTGAATGGGAAAAATGTATTTGTTTAACGTCGTTTCAAGAATCAAACTACGACGTTTAACGGGGTTTACCTGTATTACACACAGGTTGTTTATAGCCATGCCTTGGGATCTCAAGAGTGTGCATTGGAATATTGCTTATGTTTAACCAGCTAAAATCACATGTTGAAAATACTGACTGACAAGTTACTTGTCCACCTAGGACCACCCTATCTATTAGATACCCATTAGAGCTTTGGCTAGAAGGTTAAAAGAATCCGAGTGGGAAGAATCTCAGCACCAGTGCTGGTTTACAGGTTGTGTCCTCTTCCGCATTAGGCTCTGCGAGCCTATCACCCTCATTCTCACCCGACTCCACTGGCTCGCCATCACTCAGAGGATACAGTTAGGATCCTGGTTCTCCCCTTCAAAGTCTCCACAGCATTGCTTTTTCCTACCTCTGTAACCTCCTAAGCCCCTACCAACTTCTCTGGTCCTTCTACCCAGCAGGCTCTGGCCTGCTTCATATCCCCCCAACTTGGCCGCTCCACCATTGGGCCTTCAGCCTCTGCCCCTACCCTCTGGAACTTCATCCCATAGGCCCTTCACCTCGTCTCCCTCTTGCCTCCTTCAAGACCTGTTATAGGACCCTCCTCTTCGACCGTGCCTTTGGTCAACCTCCTACTCCTGACCCTAACCCCACTTGCTACCCCTCCTGATTCCAACCGTCAGCTTGGTGTGGATTCCTGACTATCTAGTGCGTTGGGACTTTCTTGTGACATGATAGATGCTATACTAATGTAATTTGCTGTTGTTGTTTGTAATTTGTCATCCAACAAGTGTACATTTGAGCCCTCGTTTGGTAGACAGCAGTTATTAGGAAATCCCTGCAAGCACAACTCAACATATAATGCCTGAGAGCATACATATAATGCCTGAGAGCACCATTCCTCTTGTATTTTAACAAATTTGATCGTAACCTTTTCTCCCATTACAGCATTAAGCATTTTTTTAAAAATTGGTTTGTCATCGTGACCTCAACTCTACTGTAACCTGTTTCAGTCAGTTTACACTCCCTGTAAAAATGTCCCGGTATCTGCCTTGAAATTCCCTTTTGAAACCCTAAACCTTGTTCTCCTATCTTGACATATCTGAAAGTATTCTGGTGTTCACTTTAGTGTACCTCTCTATGAATGCCTCTCTGAGATGTCTCTTTTCAAGGCTAGCCCTAACTCATCTAATCATTGCTCAGAGTCATGGCTTATTCATCTGACACTAGATCAGCCCTATCGCTCTCCTCTGCACTAGGGTCCATCGATATGGAAATTTTCCGATTTAGATATATCGATAGGCTCATATCGAGATATACCGAAATATTGATATTTTCAGGTTTTTCGTACTGCACATGCGCGCGTGGCGCGCGCATTCGGAGTGCACGCGCATTTCCGGTGCGCGCGCATTCGGGGCCTATCTCCTCAGGAGGTAAATATTTTTCTCTCTCTGTGTCTATCACTCTCTCCATCTCTGTGTTTTTCTGTCTGTGTCTCTCTCCTCTCTCACTATCTCTATCTATCTGTATATTATCACATCCACCCCTTCTCTCCCCCGCCCCCCCCCCCCCCCGCCGTCTCTCTCCCCCCCACCCCCCCAACCGTCTCTCTCCCCCACCCACCCCCGCTGTCCCTCTCCCCCCAACCCCCCCGCTGTCCGTCTCCCCCCCCCAACCCCCCCACCGTCTCTCTCCCACCCCACCCCCCCAGCGTCTCTCTCCCCCCCACCCCCCCAGCCATCCGAATCCCCCCCCAAACCCCCTGCCGTCTCTCTCCCACCCCACCCCACCCCCAGCCGTCTCTCTCCCCCCCCACCCCCGCCCCAGCCGTCTCTCTCCCCCCCACCCACTCCCCCCAGCCGTCTCTCTTTCCCCCCCAGCCGTCTCTCTCCCCTTCCCCCCTGCCCCAACCTTCTCTTCCCCCCCCCCCCACCCCTTGCATACCTGTATATTGTATTCGAGGACTATGAATACAATATGGTGGCTTTGCACCTCGGTCTGTGCATTGTGTATAGAGATGAGCATTCTGGGTCTTGTAGTTCGGTGTGCGCGCATTCCGATTTTTTACCTCGATATGTCAATTTTTCGGTATATCAATATTTTTGAAACACCTATATCGGCGTATCGATGTGAAAATTATATCGGGTTTTAGCGATATATTGATATATCGCCGGACCCAACTCTGCACTAGGGCAGGGATTCCCAACTTGTCTGTACTCAAACTTCCCCCTCTTCTTCCCCACCCCCCGATATTAGGAAACCTGATTCAGCGGACTCCAACCTGCTTCACGTCCCTCACCTCGCCCACTGCAGCATTGGCAAGCAGGCCTTTTGCCACTCTGCCCCCACCTTCTGGAACTCCACCCCCCAGGTCCTTCACCCTGCCCACTCGCCTTCTTCAAGACCCTACTCTTCAACTGTGCCTTTGGTCACCCTCTTTTCCCTCCCAGCTCTCCAAACTGTCATTTTGTTATTGTTGTTGGGAACCCCCACATAATCAATCGATAGAAATTGAGTATCCTATTTTAATTCTAAACAATAATAAGAAAATTACATTTGTATAGCGTGTTTCACATCGGGAGGATGTCCCAAGGCGTTGGACAGACAGTATTCTGGATCCAAGCTGGGGTAGGGATTGGAGAATGGAGGGCAGGGTGGGGAAGGAGATTGATCGAAAGCACAGTGAAAGAGGTGAGGTTTGAGGTGCCTAATGAGTAAAGCTTAACTCACCTGCCATTGGCCTCACCCCCAAGTAGTCAGATTTTACAAGTAATGAATGGTTCCCAGAGCCAATGGAGTTGTAATTGGTCCGCAGGGAGCAAGGGCTGTGATGAGGTCTGTGACCTTGGTGATAGGTTCCATAGGGAGCAAGCGATCTGATTGGTTCCTAGGGAGCTCAAGCCCTTCAGTGGTGGTTTGTTCCAGTTGCCATCTTGTGTCCGTACACTTTGCCCTCCAAAACCATCTTATGGATAACCTCTTTATGTCAAAGAAAACTAGAATGTTGTGCAGTGTGCTATGTGTGGCCGATAACTTCTAATCATTGCTCATACCATAACCATTCTTGTAACACTAGAGGTCATCCTCATAGCTGTACTCTGCACTGAGTCTGAGTGGCCTCTTATGTCAAAAATGACCAGAACTTTGCACAGTATCCTTGGTGTGGCTTGATAACTTTACAGCTTGAGTATGGCTTCTGGGGTTATAACTATTTTTCACTTTGTTTCAGAACATAATCGGTGGAAATGGACAAATTGAAGCTCCTATTCTCCATGAATTGAGCTTAATTTGCAAAAACAGGTAGTAAAATTATTAAATTGAGCAATATTTCACTGCACAGGACTGAGGTTACAGCACCTTCTTGGTTAACTGCAGTGTAGTGAACCTTGTGTATTTTTAAAGGGTGATTCTGTAAAATGTTTCTTTGTTGCATATGCACAATAAATGGAAACTAAAAATCAGTAGAAGATGTTGACCCTGAAATTGCTTGTTACAGGTTTTCATTGTAGGAAAATAATTTAGTCATTGGTTTATCTCAGTTTGTCATAGAATATGTGTTGGATTCAATTCATGATTTGGTTTAAATCAGTGTGTACGGTTCTCATGTTTACTAAACAATCAAAATGTTTTCATAATGTGAATTTTTTTTTACTGATTTTCTTGCATTCAAACTTTTTTTTAATTATAATTGAACCTGTTATGGTGAAGGGGGAATCTGAAAACAGTAAATTGAAGCAACAAGTAAGCAAGACAGGTCAGGCCAACCAAACTTTGAAATAAATTGAATTAGATGAACGCAGAATGCAGAATAACCTTGGAACAGATCCGTTTCTGAAAACACCACAGAGGTTATTGCAATCTTGTACAATAGTACTAGTTTGGAATGTAACTGTTGTAACTATTGCTTACATATTTGTTCACTGATTACAGGCAATGGTGGCATGTTACCCAGGGAAAGGAACAGGATATGTGCGCCATGTTGATAATCCTAATGGAGACGGAAGATGTGTCACTTGTATATATTATCTAAATAAAACCTGGGATGCACAGGTATGTAACCAGCACAGGTATTGTTTGCATAAATATTTCTGTTTTTATTTTCTGTGAGTTAATAATTTAACCAAGTATAAGTTGGGAAATCATTTCTGAAGATCCTAGATTGTGCTAAATTGCAGGAAAAGTGACATTGATGATTAACCAAGAATACTGATATTGATGATTAACCAAGGTCAGTGAGACTTATGATTCATGAAATGCCGAACAAATCAAATTCAGTGCACTAACTCAGAATTATGGGCCAAGATTTCTTTATGAAAATCAGTAACAAAGAGTACTTATGAGCCCAGTGTCCAAATACCTCAATGAATCACTGATATAAAGGTCAAAAAGATCTCTAGTAAATTTATTCCTCCAGACATTAGCCCAAGAGAAAGCTTCAGGCTTATTCACCGGACACTGTCCTAATGCAGATTGAGTTGGATCGAAACTCAAGACTGTTTTAATGCTGAAAAGATCCTTGCAGAGTACAGGTGGTAATGCCAGGTCTCTTCAGTATGGTTTCATTGTTATTTAGAAGCTGGGGAATTTCAAAACACATTTAATGTTCTTTAAATATGCAATTGAATGTGTAAGGAAAATGGCTATTGTGTTCCATTTATCTTGTATTGGTCAAAAAATTAAGAGGTGGAGGGAGATGCAGACATGCACAGCATATTATGAGTGAAAACAACATATGGAGAAATTAATCTCTTAAAGAGAGGAACTGTCAATTCAGACGGCAGAATGGGTCAAACTGAATCTAATCCTGTTGTGTCTGGAGGATGTTTTCGCTTCAAAGAATTAAAATCTTATTAGTGGATAAGCTTCTTTTCTGGGAGTGAGCAGTGAGTAGGACACTTGCCTTTGATGGGTGATCTGAATGCACGAGACCAGAACATTTAGTTGAATGTGAAAAAAAATTACACTATAGTTAGGAATTAAGAACATTTGAGATTTAATATGACCCTTGCAGGAACTTGTAAATATTGTGTTATGACAGCAATTGTCTCACCTTTATTGCCCTCACAGCTCAATAGCTAGGTATAGTAAAAGCCTGTTTATCCGGCACCCTTGGGACCTGGCCAATGCTGGTCAAACTACATGCTGGATATTCGGGTGGATCCAACGCTGAAAACCCAACACAAAAAAAATTAATTTATTTTAACACATACTATATTAATAATAGATTAAATAATAACAGATAATAACCTTTGTTATTCATCTAAAAATTAACCTAAAAATCACCTTTGCTGGTAGATGCCTGGTTTGAAGCCATGATGCTGGGGTAGAGGTGTACAGTCTATCTTCTACAATGGCCGACGTGAGGGAAAAAGCTCTACTAGTGGCAAGCCAAAATACCGATGCGAAGGGAAAAAAATGGCAGCGCCATCTTCAGGCACTAATAGCAGCATTCCGAAATACTGATCCTGGGAAAAAAAATGCGCCACCACTATCGTGCCAGACAAGATCCGGTTATTCGAATTGAGACCTTTTTTTGAGGTGCCGGTTATACGAAAGTATATTGTGTACAGTTCCGGTCACCACACTTTAGGAAGAATATTAAGGCATTGGAAAGGGTGCAGAGGAGATTTACTAGGATGGTACCAGGAATGAGGGACTTCAACTATGAGGAAAGGCTAGATAGGCTTGGCTTATTCTCTAGAACAATGAAGATTGAGAGGAGACCTGATAGAGGTTTATAAGATTATGAGAGGTTTTGACAGGGTGAATAGGGAAAGACTGTTTCCACTGGTGGGCGAATCAGTGAGTCGTGGTCACAGATTTAAAATAGTTTCAAAACGAAGCAGAAGGGAGCTGAGGAGAAATGTTTTCACTCAGTAAGTTGTTCTTATCTGGAATGCATTGCCTGAAAAGGTGGTGGAGGCAGATTCCATAACAGCTTTTAAAAGGGAACTAGATCTTTATTTAGGAAGAGCAGGTCTGTTAGGTTATGGGGAGAAAGCTGGGCAGTGGGATTGGCTTGCTCTGTTCAAAGAGCGCAGATTAGATGGGCCGATTGGCCTCCTTTTGTGCCATATAATTCTATGATTCTATGAAGTTACGGGTCACAGATAAACGGGCTTTTACTGTATAAGGTATCAGCTACTGCTCTTAGAACCATGGATGATTCAGTGCTTCCACGAGAGGGGGAAGGGAAAATTGGTGGAATGAAAACTGTATTTAAAGGAGTAATTAGCAATATTGGGAAAACAATTCAATCAAATTTTCTATTATATAAGCTTAGGGTTTCTGCCACCCTCTAATGCCCAGCTATTGATCTGTGGGGGAATTGCATCTGAGTTTATTCTTGCCAGTGAAATTGCAGCTTGGTTATGATGATGGGTTGAGAGGATTGCTGGCAAAAAGAAAAGCTCTTTGCCATTGGAAGAGCACAAGATGTTTGTAATAGCGGTGCATTGTGGTCACATTTGCACAGTGGAAAAATTATATGTAAAGGTGCTTGGATGGCAGTACAAAAATACTGAAACAACAACAGCAACTTCTTTCCCCTCTGTCATACGTACCCTCCCCACTTCCCCTCCCTCCTCTCTCCCCTCACCCGCCTCTCCTACACACCCTCAGATCCTCTTCGCACCACTCTCTCCTCCCTCATCCAGCAAACCCATCCGCACTGCCCTCCAGAACGTCCGTTCCCTTTCCAACGAAACCCTCACTATCTATGACCTCATCCTGGATGAGAACATAGATATTCTTGGGCTTACGGAAATCTGGCTCTCCCCCAATGACCCCGTGCGTCTAGTCGAGGTATCCCCTCCAGGCTACATCTTCCACCACACCCCCCGCCCCAACCAACGCGGCGGTGGGGTGGCCAACATCTCCAACACCTCCCTTGGTCTCTCCCCCTATTCCTCTGGCTGTTTCCCCTCCTTCGAGCACCTCACGCTCTAACATCCTTCTCTTTCCTTAAAAATCCTTCTACTCTATCGTCCTTCTAAGCCCCCCGGCTCTTTCCTGTCTGATATCTCCACCCTCCTATCCTCCCTGTTCCTCTGCTCTGAACGTCTGCTCATCATGGGCGACTTCAACCTTCACCTAAACTCCCCCTGCACCACCTTTTCCGACTTCACTGCCCTCCTCTCCTCCCTAAACCTCACCCCCCACATTGACTGTCCAACCCACAACTGTGGCCATGCGCTCGACCTCATCATCACCCATGGCCTTGACATTTCCGACCTCAGCATCTTGGACAAGGCCATCTCGGACCACTTTCTTCTCTCCTTTTCCTCTTCCATCCCTCTCTCCTCCACCAAGTCCTGAACTGTACTTTTCTGCCCATGAAAAAGTCTCCCCGCTGAGACCCTCACAGAGGCCCTCACATTCTCTGATCTCCTACCCCTCTGGTCTTCCACTCAGAGCGATCCTGAAGCAGCTGTCTAGCTGCTCCACGATCGCCTCTCCTCCACCTTCAACTCTCTCGTCCCCTTAAATCCAGATCTATCTCCAAACCCACCAGGTCCCCCTCGTACAACACTCATCTCCGCACCCTAAAATTCCAAACCCAGCTACTCGAGTGCAGGTGGCAGAAAACCGGCCTCACATTTCACCACCGACCGTGGCTTGGGGATCTCCACAGCTACCGCCGTTCTCTGTGTCGAGCGAAAGCGGCCTACTACTCCAACATTATCCTGGAAGCAAACAACAATTCCAAAGTCCTCTTTTCCACCACCTCCTCCATGCACCACCCACCACCTCCTCCGTGCACCTCCCCAGGCCTCCTAAATCTTCACTTCAAATGCGAAGTGTGAGGAGGTCATGGACTTCTTTTCCTCAAAAATCCACAATATCCGCCAGGCAGCCTCATCCTCCTGCCTCTCGTCACCCTCTACCACCCCCATCCCATCCCCTCACCCTCCCCGTCATCAGCTCCTATCTCGACCCCCTTCCTACACTCCTCCCCAGTCTCTATTTCCTCCGTCTCACGCACTCTCACCTCCATGAAGCCAACCACCTGCTGCCTCGACCCCATCCCCACCAACCTACTGCTCACCCAGCTCCCACTCCTCTGCCCACTGTTGGCTGATATCATCAACCAGTCCCTCTCCACAGGATCGGTCACTGCCCCCCTCAAAACTGCTGCCATCACCCCCTTCCTTAAAAAAAAACCCTCCCTATATCCCTCAAACCCTAGCCACTACTGCCCTATTTCTAACCTTCCCTTCCTTTCAAAAGTACTGGAATGCATTGTTGCCAACCAACTCCGCGCCCACCTCTCCTCCCACTTCCTCTTCGAACCCCTCCAGTCCGGTTTCCGCCCTGCCCACAGTACAGAGACTGCGCTTGTGAAAGTCACAAAGTCTTCTCTATCTGCAACCATTGCTCCATCTGCCTCCTTATCCTCCTGGACCTGTCTGCTGCGTTCGACACAGTCGACCACGCTATCCTCCTCCACCACCTGTCCTCCATCATCCACCGTACTCGCCTGGTTCGAGTCCTACCTCACAAACCGCCAGCAGTACATCTCCACAAACGGCTTTTCCTCCCGCTCTTACCCAGTCACCTGTGGGGTACCCTAGGGATCCATCCTTGGCCCCCTCCTCTTCCTCATCTTGGGGATGTCATCCGCAGACATGGGGCACACTTCCACATGTACTTTCACATGTACGCGGATGACACCCGACTCTATTTCTCCACTTCACTTTGCGACCCCCAGTCCCCTGATGTTCTGTCAACCTGCCTGTTAGACATCAGGAGCTTGATCATCGCAAATTTCTTGCAGCTGAATGTTGACAAGACAGAGGCTATACTCTTTGGCTTTCATCAATGTCTCCATTCACATGGCTCTCACCTCCTCCACCTTCTCAGTCTCCCCCTGAAACTCTCCGAACCTGTGCGCAACCTAGGTGTCATGTTCAAGCCCTTCCTCCTCCACATCTGGTCCCTCACCAGCACCGCCTTCTTCCACCTCCAACGGATCGCCCGTCTCCAGCAATACCTCACCTCAAAAGCCGCTGAAACCTTGGTCCACGCCTTTGTCACCTCACGGCTGGACTATTCAAATGCCCTCCTCGCCGGTCTCCCCTCCAGCACAAACCATAAAATCCAACTCATCTAAAATTCTGCTGCCCGCATACTCACATTAAACTTCGTTCCCCCATTACCCCAGTCCTTGCCAGACTTCACTGGCTCCCTATCCCCGAGAGGATCGACTTCAAGATCCTCACCCTTATTTTCAAATCCCTCCACTCCTGTGCACCCCCCTACCTCTCTGAACTCCTCTCTCCTCAAACCAGCTCCTGTTGCCTTTGCTCCACTGGGTCTGGCCTTCTCCATGTCCCCTGAATCCTCCACTCCACCCTCGGCGGCTATGCCTTCAGCCACTATGCCCCGAGGCTCTGGAATTCCCTTCCTCACTACCTTCGTCTTGCCCCCTCTTCTCAGTTTCAGGTCCCAGCTGAAGACCTTTCTCTTCGACCGCGCCTTTGGTCACCTTTCTCCCCCTGCTCCTGGCTCGGTCCCGGGATCCGCTATTGTGAAGCGCTCTGAGACGCCATCTGGCATGGAGGGTGCTATATAAATCAAAGTTGTTGTTGTTGAAAATGGAAATGAGACTGGGAAGACTGGTTTGCAGACCAATAAGGCAATCCCGTCAGGCCAACACATGCATTGTTTGGTGTCCATGAATGGTGCTGAGATCTGGAATTCCAAGTGGATAATAGACCTTGTGTCCCTTCTCTGCAACTATAGTATTGTGACTTGGGCCTGACTCTTGTAGATGGGTATTTGAGGAGGACAAGATTGCAGGGCCATGGAAAGAAAGCAGGCCAGTGGGATTGAGTTGCGCCTTGGGACGTCCTCCCGACGTGAAAGGTGCTCTATAAATATAATTTTGTTGTTGTTGAGTTGGATTGCTCTTTTCGATTTCTGTTTGTGTTTCAGATTTCCAGCATTTGCAGTATTTTGCATTATTGTAAAAGGGATAACTGAGTTCAATAACTTTAGTGTTCTTCAAGAAATGTTGAAGATTTTTATAAGCTTGCTTTTGGATTTTCCTTGCTTTTCTTCCATCTTTTAATGTTACAATACACACAGCATCAGAATACGTTTTTCTCTTTACAACCCCATTTCTGCATCCAGATGACACTGCTGCGTTTTGTAGTACACAAGACTAATATTACATTATGAAGTTTTTTTGCACTACTATATGGTAGGGTCCGGCGATATATCGATATATCGCTAAAACCCGATATAATTTTCATATCGATACGCCGTTATAGGCATTTTAAAAATATCGATATATTGAAAAAATCGATATATTGAGGTAAAAAAAATAGGAATGCGCGCACACTGAACTACAAGACCCAGAATGCTCATCTCTATACACAATGCACAGACCGAGGTGCAAAGCTGCCATATTGTATTCATAGTCCTCGAATACAATATACAGGTATGCAAGGGGTGGGGCGGGGGAGACAGCTGGGGGTGGGTGAGGGGGAGAGAGACGGCTTGGGGGGGGGTGAGGGGAGAGAGACGGCTGGGGGGGTGAGGGGGAGAGAGACGGCTGGGGTGGAGGGTGAGAGAGACGGCTGGGGTGGGAGGGGAGAGAGACGGCTGGTGGGGGGAGGGGGAGAGAGAGACGGTGGGGGTGGGGAGGGGAAGAGAGACGGCTAGGGGGGGAGGGGGAGAGAGACGGCTGGGGGGGGGGGGGGGGAGAGAGACGGCGGGGGAGAGGGAAGGCGGGGAGGGGGGGTGGTGGAGATAGAGAGAGACGGCTGGGGGGAGGGAGAGAGAGACGGCTGGTTGGGGTGGGGGGAGAGAGAGACGGCCTGGGGGGGGGTGGGGGTGGGAGGGAGAGAGAGACAGCTGGGGTGGGTGGGTGGGGAGAGAGATGGCGGGGGGGGGAGGGAGGAGAGACGGGGTGGATGTAATAATATACAGATAGATAGAAATGGGGGGGATGTGACAGAGACACAGATGGAGAGAGTGAGAGACACAGAGAGAGAAAGATATTTACCTCCTGAGGAGATAGGCCCCGAATGCGCGTGCACCCGGAACGCACGCGCACTCCGAATGCGCGCAATGCGCGCGCAATACGAAAAACCCAGAAATATCGATATTTCGGTATATCTCGATATATCTAAATAGGAAAATTTCCATATCGATGGACCCTACTGTATGGCATCTTGCTTCATTCACCATGCACTATCTTCAGTGTCGAATATTAGATAAGAATCGGAGAGGCCATTCAGTCCCTTGAGCCTATTATGACAATTTATTAGATAATTGTACATCTTTTAATTCTTGCAATTGATATAATGCCTTACCACATTAAAATGTCTCAAAATGCTTTTAGAGTTTTACTGTAAAGATTACTGACTATTTGTAGGCTGACATGGCAGTTTGCATACAGGAATTTCACCCAAACAAGGCACAGGTTGTCCTCCAGTATTCTGGCAATTGTTCATGACTGAGCCCACACTGAATGCCAACAGTTCATTTGACTGTCGGGGACATCACAGTGGAATATGACCTCTCCACACCCTACTGCCATTGATGTCTGCCTTTCCCATCAAATAGGGATCTCTTCCCCCTTCCCCCCCCCCTAAACCCCATTCTAAGGCCCTCAAGCCTAGACCCTCCAGGCTTGAGTGTGTGGTGGGGGTACTGCTGGAGTCAAACCAGCTAAAACCACATGGATGAGGAAACAACTTGGTCAATCACAGAAACTCAAAATAGCAGAAATATCATATTCAAGTTATCTATTTGTTGTATTTTACTGACAGCATATACTGAAACAAAACTGTACATTAGAGATGTAGGTTGACTAAGGTTACTTTAGTCATTCATAATAAAATAATTCATTTATTGCTAGCCTGTGCTTTTTGAGTGAGGTTGTCAAAGTAGGGTCACTTACACTAGCGAAAGGACTATTGGATTGAAAATGAACTGTTCACTATTTGGATTTGCAAAGCAGAAGTGTAGATTTACTGAACACTATTGGTTTAACTTTAGCTTTTTTTTGGTGTTCCAAGCTGATTAGCAGAAGGCTAGCAACATTATGCACCACGTTGATATACTGCTACTAAACATGGATGAAGAGAAATGAGCAGGTCAGGTTTTAACTGAACTTCAACTTCCATTTCAGATGCCCCTCCCAACCTGCCCATCTTTCATTTCTGCTGACCTGCTAAATCTTGGAACTTCCTAAATACTGATTAGTTAGTTTCTGTGCCATTTATTTCGGGTGTCGTCCTGCTTCCTTTGAAATGAGAAATGAAGTCATATTAGGAGACGTGAAGGTCACCAGGGAAACAAACGTTACAGGAAAAGAACCCTGGCGATTTCCTCTGGTGGATGCATCATAATATATGCTGTGAGATGAGCATGAATTTAGAATGCAAACCATATCTAAAGTGGTAATCTAGCTGAACCCATCTTTAATGATTACTGTGTTTTTATTGGGTAAGCTGTTTTGGTTCTGATATCATTTCTAAAATGGGACCCAGAACTACATGTAGAATTCCAGCTGAACTCTTAAGCTTTATCTTGTATCTATTTAAATCATTTCCACTTTTGTATTCAATGAATCTATATGAAACCGAGAGGCCTATTTGCCTTTTTTACTTCCATTTTGATTGCTGATTTTCAAAATCTGTACATGTTGCATATCTGGATCTCTCTGCTCCGCAACATTATTGAGAACTGTATTAGGGCATTTTTCTTTTCCTTATTCTTTATTCCCAAATGTATTGCTTCAATTTCATAAAATTAAACAGATACTGATACCTTTCTACTAGGGTCCGGCGATATATCGATATATCGCTAAAACCCGATATAATTTTCATATCGATACGCCGATATAGGCATTTCAAAAATATCGATATATCGAAAAATTGATATATCGAGGTAAAAAAATCTGAATTTGCGCACACTGAACTACGACCCAGAATGCTCATCTCTATGCACAATGCACAGACCGAGGTGCAAAGCCGCCATATTGTATTCATAGTCCTCAAATACAATATACAGGTATGCAAGGGGTGAGGGGGGAGAGACGGCTGGTGGCTGGGTGAGGGGGAGAGAGACGGCTGGGGGGGGGGGTGAGGGGGAGAGAGACGGCTGGTGGGGGGAGGGGGAGTGAGACGGCTGGGGGGGGAGTGGGAGAGAGACGGCTGGGGAGGGGGAGAGAGACGGCTGGGGGGGGGGGAGAGAGATGGCTGGGCGGGGAGGGAGAGAGACGGCGGGGGGGGGGAGGGGGAAAGAGACGGCTGGGGGGGGGAGGGGGAGTGAGACGGCTGGGGGGGGAGTGGGAGAGAGACGGCTGGGGAGGGGGAGAGAGACGGCTGGGGGGGGGGAGAGAGATGGCTGGGCGGGGAGGGAGAGAGACGGCGGGGGGGGGGGAGGGGGAAAGAGACGGCTGGGGGGGTGGGGGAGAGAGGGACGGGGGGGGGGGGAAAGAGACGGCTGGGGGGGTGGGGGAGAGAGGGACGGCGGCGGGGGGGGGGGAGAGACGGGGTGGATGTGATAATATACAGATAGATAGAGATGGGGGGTTGTGAGAGAGTAGAGAGACACAGACAGAAAAACACACAGATGGTGAGAGTGAGAGTCACAGAGAGAGAAAGATATTTACCTCCTGAGGAGATAGGCCCCAAATGTGTGCGCACTCCGAATGCACGTGCCGCACGCGTATGCGCAGTACGAAAAACCCGAAAATATCGATATTTCGGTATATCTCGATATGAGCCCATCAATATATCTAAATCGGAAAATTTCCATATCGACGGACCCTACTATCTACCAGTTTGGTTAAACTGTCTGATCTTCTGCATGCTTCTTCAATTTGCTAAATTTGATACCATTGATAAATTCTGAAATAATTCTTCCTACTCTTAATTTCACATCATCTTAATTTCACATAAAAATGAAAATAGTGGAAATAGTAATATATATATGAAAGTCCCAGTCCACCTAGGCTATGCCACTAACTGTAATAGTCAGAGAAATACTAATTTACCCATCCATGAATTTAAGCAATGCAATTATCAAGCAGTTTAACAAATGTCTTCTGAAAGTCCACATCTCTATACACATTAAGACTGCTGGGGAAAATTTGCTATTAATTAGCTTGGTTTATTTACTTTCTTACTCATCTATGGATCAGATGTTGGTAGTTGATGCAGGCTTCAATTCCTCATCTAGGCTGGCACTCCAGTACAGTACAGGATGAGTTCTACATTGATGAGGTATTTTTCTCTTGAAAAAAGGAAACATGTCAGTATCCGAGCCAACATTGGTGTCGTGTAAGTGAGTGATTAGAGCACTCGTCTTGCAAGTGAGTGACCTGGGTTCTATTCCAGGCAAGGCTAAACACTGGGCAGGTTTACTTACACCACACGCCTCTGTTTACCTATCAGTAAATAGGAACCCAGTTGTCAGTTGATTGGTGGATCGCTTTTCCAGGGATAATAATTCGTTTTTTTAAAAATTCACTGAATCCACGATTGTTTGCAGGTCTCTGCTATGTGCAATTGGCTACTGCGTTTTCACCCACAAAATATAGTTAATTCACTTTACAGTATATTCTGTGAAGTGCTTTGAGACGTCTCAAAAGTGTGATAAATCAACAATAACAAATACACCAAGATTACATTTGTATAGCGCCTTTCATGTCGGGAGAATGTCCCATGGTGCTGGACAGTCAGTGTTTCAGACTCGAGCTGGGGCCGAGATCGGGGAGGCTGGAGGGAAGCGAGGGGAAGAGGGGTGACCGATGGCACCGTCGAAGAGGAGGTTCTTGATGGAGACTACGGAGGGGCCAAGGCGGAGGGATTGTGGGATGGAATTTCAGAGGTTGGGGACAGAGTGGCTGAAGGCTCGTCCGCCAGTGATGGGGTGGGTGGGTCGGGGGACATGGATCAGGCTGGAGCCCGCTGAGCGGAGGGAGCGGATAGGTTGTTAGGGGGTTAGGAGGTTGCTGTCTTGTTCAGTTGCAGAAACAGTCACAGTAATTACTTATGAAATGCTTTGAGACATTTTGACACAATGCATTTTCTATCTATAAGGTACTAGTCAATAACAATCTACAAAGCAACCAACTTTAAACTCTTAAATCGCCTACAAAGTAAACTGTCACTACATATATCATGGGAGATGTTTTGAGATGTCATCCTGAAATGAGGCTGTGTATCAGATGCAGTTATTATTTAATCTGCTGTTTCAAAATCAATCCTAACTGTTGTGGCTCAACCCCTGCCTTTGGAGGTGTTTATAAATTCCATCCTTTTAATATTGTCTAGAAGGATGTTTACATACTACTAAGGTAATACTAATTACTATTAATTAACTTTGCTCATTTCTAAGTTTACGCCTTTTTCCTCAATGTGAACAGGGGTATGATTACCCTATTTACTACCCTTCAGTTTTTCTTCATAAAGGTTGTAAACTTTGTGGCCAGAGTATCTGCTCTCTCCAACCTGACCTCCTTAGATAGAACATTCTGGAAAGCACACCATTCAGACTTTGGTGACTTTTCTAGTTTTACGTGCCATTAATTAAATCAGAATTCATAACTCATAGAATTACTAAACAGACAGCAGTTATTGTATTCCAGTATTTTTACTTAATTTCCTTCTATTGTTGGATAGGCATTTTGAAGCTTTTGGTATTCGACTCCTTCCTGTTTTATTCTTCCTTCAAGTTCCATTCTGCAGAATATAGTCCAAACTATGTGGCGTTATATGTAAAAACACTGCATAGTGACGGGAAAAAATTGACTATCCCGGTGTATCTAGGTGCAGCAGGAGGGTCTAGTTATTCCTCAGTTTTGGGTGCAGTTGCTTCATGAGAGTTGATGGTGATGCCTTCTGGTAATCCCTTTTTTATTTATTATTTTTATATTGTAGTTGGAACATTTTATTATAAATGGTTGCACAGAAGGGTGCTAGAGCTCATTCACTCACATATGCCTAATGCATGAAAAATACTATATTTTTTAATGTTGGTTTCGAAGGTACGGTTCGTAGTGGAGTTGACCATATTTTTGTAGTCTTGGGACAAAGGGTGTGGCAAGAAAAGACAAATTTATTTTTTTAGCCGAAAATTTATACAGTAAAAGCCCATTTATCCATCACCCTTGGGGACCTGGCCAATGCCGCTTAAACCGCGTGCCCGATATTCGACCGAAAACACACGCACAAAAATTTTAAATTAAGAAAAAATAATGCATTGTGTCGGATAAATTCCGGTTAATCAAATGCAGACTTTTTTTGAGGTGCTGATTATATGGAAGTTACGGTTGATCGAGTCACGGATAAACGGGCTTTTACTGTATTAGGATCTTGTTATCAGAGCAACCAACGTTTTATATTTTAAAGCTTGTTTAACTTAATAAGGCAGACAAGTTGCATTAGTTCACTAACTTACTTACAATAGGTTACTACAAACGATATTTGCTATTATGCTCACATAGAGCAGTGTTACTGTAATGATAAAATTGTGGTTAATACCCAAATTCATAAGCAGTAGTCAAACATCTCTTGCTTGAATTCATTCAAAGGTACAGCCAGTTGTGAAATGAAACACTCTGTATAATGCATTGTAGCAATAACACTCTGTTGAGTTTATAATAGCCCACTTTGAATCAAAGGTTTGGTCTCTGGAACTGAAACTTGATAATTGCAGCATTGTATCAGGACCGAAGTTGAATCTCTTGTAGTGTTTCAGTTTTTTTTTACCATCATTGCATTTCTTCTATTCTACTTTTCATTTTTTTCCAATCTTTTTGGAAACTTCGAACAGTTGAAGTTAAGTGGCTTGATTTGTAGAATGAGGGAAGCAAAAGCTCTGATCACCTCATTTGAATGCCAGGATGATCAATTCTGATTGATATTAGCAAAATACAGCTTAGCTGAATCTTCTTTTATAGTGTGGCTTTTTAAAAAAAATCATGATAATCCATGCGTATCTGCACGTCTTCACCCACCTTTTTTTCAGGCTGGTTTAAACAAGCTACGACTAGCATTGGGTAACAGTACTCATGAGCTGATTCAAATTAACACAATGTAGGACTGTTATATCAACAACTAACAAGAGCTGTATCTGTAATAAACACATTTCTTCTTTCTGTACCAATTTAACTCTTCAAGATACACATACTGTCATTTTCACGTTACATTTTAGCTCAAGTTATTACTAATTACCTCTTAACATATGTCAGGCTTAGACATAAAGTCTACAATTTAGCTGATTCTGATCAGGCTCATAGTGTGACAAATTATTTCAATATGGACTGCCACGTGATAGATAACATCCATCTGATCAAACAATCAATTCATCCAATTGTCATTCCACAGGTTAGCTAACAAACATAAGCATTTCTAACTGAATCAAAATAATATTTTAAACAAAAACATATTTCTGAATCCAACATTTTAAACTGGTGAAAGATTTCTCAATTTGTTTGCTAATGTGATATAATTTGTCAATACCAATTTGCATTTATGTAGCACCCTTCGCTAAGGGGAGTACTTCGGAGCGCCTAACAGTGGCAGAGCTGATGGAGCTTGAAGCGCTCTGAGATGCTGTCCAGCGTGGAGGGCGCTATATAAATTGAAGTTGTTGTTGTACCACCATACCAATACAACAGGTTGTACTTATAAGAATCCTTCATGAAACGGGACGTCTCGAATCCTTTACACAGAAAGTGCGGAAACTAAACAGGAAATAGGAACTGTCTTTAGTTGAGAGTTGTGAGCAGACAAGTGAGGCTGGAGAAGCTCAAAGGTGGGAGGTGTTAAAGGATTAGTATTGTTAAAATGAGAAAAGGGGGCTAAAAAAATGCATATAAATGCAAGTTGTTGTATTATCTCCACACGGTTGAAAATTCTCGTGTTTTATTTTCTATTTATGAAATGTTCATTTTTAATCTGTGCTAATATAATATTGATACTAATTTTGCAAGAGTTTTAGTTTGAAGTGTATTTTCAAATGATGGACAACTGAACCAAGATTAGGTCAAGATCAATAAAGTGATAAGGCATTATATCAAATGCAAGGATTATTATTATTGTTGTTATTATCTTGAATTTAAGAATTCTGAACTGCAAGATCAGGTCTCTCCCGATATGCTCAATTTTATATTGATCTGGAATCTGTATAGATTGCTTACTTTTAAAATTCTATTTAGTCCTCATCAAGTTTATTTTGCAAATTGAGGAAGGTCTCTGGATTGATTGCAGTCTATGATGAGTTCGATGAGCTAGATGATTATGGGTTGGGGAGGAGAAAAACTCTTTGTTGGCTAACTTGGCATTTGTGTTTGTTTGGTGGTGGACAGGATCATGCTGGACTATGATGCCCCCTATGGGTGTACTCTGCTAACGCTTGGAGTCAAACCTCACATATGAATAATGACAGTTTCAGCGAGTTACTGGAGGCTACACAGTGCTGGCAAAAGCAAAGCCCGCAAACGTACACACTCACTTATTAAATATAATAATGGAATCCATCAGAGGGACATCCCAAAATTCTTCACAAGATTTTCAGTAAAAGTGGGGTTACTATTTTGTAGACAAATGCCTACATCATCTGAATGTGTTGTTCGGTGTCAAGTAATTCAGTCCTGGTAAATATCATTAGATTAATCTTTCAGTTTTAACTGTCATTTTTAAAAAGTGTTTTTGCAGCTATAAATCCCAAAGAATAATACTTGTCACCACAATAAGAATTACAGTATTATGAAAATGGAAAAGAAATCTTGAAGACTTTTTAAAAAAAAGTTAACCATCTTTTCTAGTAGAAGGAAAGCTTTTTTTGGCATTTAAATTCAGACTACTTTAATTGAAATCCCAAATGGTCTAGCAACGTTTTGCCTCTTGACATATTTAACTGCAATTAAGGTAGGTTTTTTTTTACCTCTTAAAAGACTCAAATGATCAGTGAAAATAATAATAATAATACTTACACATACACTCTCTCGGCCGCCCCACCTCCCATACTCTCTCTCCTGCACACTCTCCCCCACATGAACTCTCCACAAACACTCTCCCAACACACACAATCCTTCTCACACCAACATTCACTGCTTCTCCTCCAACACATACCA